>JABSTQ010010317.1:0-547500 GCA_013358835.2 Ixodes persulcatus | reverse complement strand
ATTATAAAAAAATGAAAGCCGTTTACAACTCCCTGTAACGCCGAATTGGAGCGCAGCTCTTGAGGAGGAGGAGGGAAGGGTACTCAGGGGAGGGTATACCGCTCCTCCTCCTCCTCCTCCCCTCATTCTTCAATGTCCTCGGGGGGGGGGGGGGGTCACGTGACCCTGGGGGGGGGGGGCGCTCGCGCGGTGCATTATGGGAAATGTTCCATAATGCACCGCGCGAGCCCCCCCCCCCCCCCCAGGGTCACGTGACCCCCCCTCCCCCGAGGTCACGTGACCCGGGGGGGGGGCTCGGGCGGTGCATTATGGGACATTTCCCATAATGCACCGCGCGGTTACGCCGACGCCGACGGCGACGCCGACGCCGACGGCGACGCCGACGCCGCTCAAGCCGGAAACGGGCGCCTAAGAGCTGCGCTCTAAAAAGTCACTTAATGCAACGCGCGGTTACGCCGACGGCGACGCCGCTCAAGCCGGATACGACGCCTAAGAGCTTCGCTCTAATAAAAAAATAAAAACAGGCATGTCATCTATGACCGTCCTTATGTGAAGACACGAAGTAACGGACAGGAGTCAGCGTCCTTATTCTCTATATGTAGAGAGAAGTGTATCTCGGCGTTCTCCTACTGTTGTCTTTTTCTTCGACATGAACGTTTGTTAATTTTATCGCACCATAATCTCACGTGTTAAGCCCGGTTCACACAGTTGCGTTTGACTGCGTTTGACTGCGTTGCGGCAGCGAGACACCAGGACATCCCTGCTGCTTATATCGCGTGCTAAGAAGAATCCTTGAATAGGATTCCACGCTTCATACGAAGCACAGATGTACCGTTGACTCGCATTCGGTTCTCGCCGCAACGCAGTCAAACGCACTCAAACGCAAGTGTCTGAACCGGCCTTTACGTTACGAATAATATCACCAGCAGGCCTGTACATTTATTGTTATATAGAAAACCCAGTTAATCGGCGCCGCCACGTAAATATAGGACAAACAACCGTGTTGCCCTGCAGCAATGCCGTGGCAACGCGGTTTTTGCCCCATATTTACAAGCCGGCGTCTATTAACCGAGTTTCTCAAGTAACAGTGAATGTGCTGGCGAGCCGGTAATAATGAATGACGATGTAACACCTAAGACTGTGGTGCGGAAAAATGAAGACACTTTCAAGTCGAAGAAAAACCCAACCGAGTTGCCAGGGCGCCGCTGTTGTTTGCCCCAACATGGGGACGTCCACCGAATCGGTGTCGAACGGGTGAGATTCGGAGCACAATAGCTGTTTGGCCAGTAAAAAGTCGGCGTGCGGCGGACGCTCTAGACACCTGGCCGGGGGCGTCGCCTATTCCCCTCGAGATCGAACCGTGTCGCCACCGTGCGGCCGAAATTGGAAACTTGCGAAAGCGGGGATACCGCCGTGCGTCGTCTGCTGCGGGCGCACGTTCAGAAGTGTAGACATCGACGACACAAGCCTGTTTCCGGCTGAGCTTGACCCTCCTTATGAAATGTCTGATGTTTTAATTGTCGTTTCTTCTCAGTAAAGGTTGTGTAGTATCGTTTCACATGCGTGAAAATACAGCAAAACGAATATTATTTGGTCGGAAGCTTCTATAATCTTAGTGTGTTGGTTCGTATAAAACCGCTTGTCCCACGTATTTCTGTTTTCTCGCACAAGCAATAGCTTTTATAAAACATTGAATGCTCATTGGAGCTGTGATTTGATTAGAAAATTAACCCGACTGATCGCTACCTTTTAATAGACTAACCAACCGAAAAATCCGTTCGTTGATTTTTCGCCTGTAATATTGCATGAAAGAAGTTAAAACTACACATTTTTTACTATTTTTACTATGTCATAAATGGCACATTGCATTCCAATTTTAAACGTCTCGTTGTGACGCCTAAATATGAACACGGGAAGCCTTTCAATGTGAAGTGATTTTTAAGTTATTAATTGAGCATTATAATCAACCTCGGTGACAATCACAAGCACGTTGAAGTGGTTTACCGTACAAGCCTGTGTCATAAATGAGAAAGCCGTCAGAAATATTAGAAAGGCATCTTTTACTTTTTGCTGACTTTCTCCAGCACAAGATTTCGATTAAAAGGCAAAAAAATCGCAATGAGAGCATTACTCGAATATCTAAAGATTAATCGATGAACTGCCCCGTCCCGATATGCGTTAGGTGAGGGCGGAGGGTGATCGGAAAGTCTCGTGAAGGTCGCTAGCCCTCATCAGTAAAAGAGTGTCGCTGCGGCCGATGGTGTCTGTGTCGTGGTGCGGGTTGTTTGCTGGAGTTGGAGAGCCTACTGTGTTTGAATAGAAGATTATTTAGCCAGAAACTTATAATATTAGCCTATTGACATCCGCGGCACTCACCAAGAGGATTGAAGCGAGTGAACCCATACTACAGAGAAGATCATTTAATAACACCAACTTTGCTGAGTTGTTCGGTTACACTTGTTCATTACACTCGCGGCAAATATAATAGAACAGTCTGTTTCACTTGTTTCAGTTGCGCTGCCAACGTGCAGTTTGCGGATCGTAACTAGAAGAGGCACTCTCTCCTCATCGCAACGTAGTAGAATTGTTCCGACTCCGAAAAACTTACCCACACCATGGCACATGTAAAGGGAAACATTAACTGCAGAGGAACTTAATAGCACGGCAATTTTCGATTCAGCACTGAATTCTCTTCATGTTAAATATTTATATTACTGCAGAAGCTAAAAGTTAAAAAGAAATGCATCGAACCTGCGATTTCACAGCCCACAGTACCATTATTATGTTATCCGGGTTGGAATTCAATGTTTTGAAGAACTCCCACGCTAGGTAACCAATACATATATTAATAAATAAATAAATAAATAAATATATATATATATATATATATATATATATATATATATATATATATATATATATATAACATAAATAGTGCAGATCACCCGGAGACAGGCATCCGTCGTGGTGATCCATGCTTCCCAACGTCTGCCTAGAGCAGACGACGCATCCACACGAGTGATTATTTAAATTTAGGCCGTACACTGGTAACACAATTCGATCTACACTGAAGCACCGGACGGTACCGCACCATTTTTCGCTATAATTGGTTTTCCACCGACACTATGCGACAAAATAAACGCAAGAATCTACGCCGTCTCGCGCGCGAACGCGGGGAGCCTATGGGGCGGCCGTGCTCTATCCCCGCTTTCATGATGATGATAGCGCGACAGTAGCGCCACCTTTAGGTCGATCTCGAGGCCAATACATCTTTTTCCACAAGGGCGCAGTCATCTTGAATGTCGTTCTTCCAGGTATGCGGTAAAACATAGTTCTGATCTCTCCACGCCGCTGGAAGGTGTTTACGAAAAATCCGTGATTGTCACACATTCCTGTTTTGCCTCACCTATATTTTCTCGCATATTCCAGATTGAAATGTTTTATTATTTTTTCGCCCCGCATACCAAAAACGAAACCCACGTGACTGAGAACGACAAGAGACAGAAAACGTCTACAAAGCGAGTCGTCAAAGGGCGACTTTAGAAAGCGGACACATCAGGCTGCACGAACGCTGCAGGAAAATGGCACCGGGTTGATAAAGACACCCGGGTTCCAGCACGCGATTGTTGTTTTCCGTCGCGATGACGAGCGTGAACATCTAAAGTTCTTTTGGCACACCGATCGCATATAGAAAACCAGCCTTGACAGGGGGCAGACGAAGCGGTACTACAGCCCACAGGCACGAAGCAGACGCCTACGCCTACTAACGAAAAATAGCAAAAAAAAAAAATGACGAAGGACAGGTAGAGGGAGTGACAAGACAAGCGCTGACGTATAACTGAATCTTTAATATGAAGAAACATAAAGCCGTCGAACCTCCAAAAACACCAGGCACTTTCTATCTGCCCATCTCATCAAGCAGTGTTGGCGGTAACGTGGTACAAGTGACGGCGTTACCGCTAACACGTTACTTTTTTCGGTCACGTTGTAACGTACTCGTTACCTTCTCAAAGCGGTAACGAGTAGCGTACCTACATTACTTATTTAGAGGAACGTGTAACGTAGTTACGCGACTACTTACATATTATTCCTAAGACTTAAAAAAAAAAGAAAGACATTTCCTCTTTGTCATGTTTCTAGGCGCCAAGCCATATAAATAGTTTAGCTTTTTTCGCTTTTCTGCGTTTTTTGAAGCGAGTGTTTAGGTGGAACCGTAAAAAAAGATAAGGTAATTATGTTAGGTCTCTGGGTGGACATAATGATTTTTTTTTAAATTTGTCAGTTTTGTATCGTTGTAACGTAAAGAGTAAAACGTGTTAGTTCATAATTAATGAAGTAGCGCAAAAGTAACGTGCGCTATTTTTTAGCGGTAATGTGTTCCTTGTATTTTGAGGTAACGTACGTCGGTAACGCGTTCCTTTTATTTGCAAGTAACGAGCAACGTATTTCGTTACTTTTGTCTTAGTAACGCTTACAACACTTAAGTCGGCTTGCGTTGATTCGACCTCGGTTAATTCGATTTACCGTTTAATTCGACCCTGCTCAACGGTTCCGTCAAAACGTCCATACATTTCTATAGAGATTATGAAATAAAACATTTCGGTGAATTCAACCAGCCGCGTCTGTCGTCCGGTCGGTCGGGCGCGAGCGGCCGCGCTCGTCGGCGAAAAAATCACTTTTGAAAATTTGAAGCTCGCGTCGAATTTCGAAGAGAGAGAAAAAGAGAGCACATGTTGAGAGACGGGACACCGCCGGGTGTCCCACTGCAACGCCGCTGCGGAGCAGCCACCGATGCTTTGCAGAGGTGTTGCAATAGCACGGGCGGCGGCTACCGGTCACCGCCGCTGCCGCCACACCGAACGCGCGAAGGTCATGCACGGCCGCTGCCACCGCCGTGGGGCGGTGGTCGGCGGCTCATTTTAAGAATGTTAGCCTACCTGATTTAAAGCGCTGGATATTCACAATTTCCCACGCATCTTAATTCGACTTTCGGATAATTCGACCCAATTTCGCGTGTCCCGTCAAGGTCAAATTAACGGAAGTCGACTAGTTTTGAGGTATTTACCAACTCGCTTCAAAAGGGCACATGTACGCAATCGCGCTGCTAAACAAAGCGGTAGAGTGAGAGCTGCCAAACAATGTCCTCCTCGCATCGTTGACGTGCTGAACACTTCCGCTATCACTGTTTAAGAAACCACAATCACAGGTGACGGCAGATCGTGGTGCCGGATGGCATATATTTTGATCTCATTATAGACCCCTTTCGAATGTCACGTGCTCATTATTAGAAGGTCCGAACCTTTGCACATTGGCGGAAAGAAGTGGGTCCGCAGAAAGTGTACGTCTAAAAGCAAACGTGACATCGTAGTGTTCCAACTTTGGCGGTGTCTTTTCCACCCGCCATTGTGCAGGGATTCCACAGCATCTAATATAGAGCTAGTCGCCTTTATCTTTGCTAACTCTTCAAACGCGCTCGAATGCCAAACGCCGGCGTTGGGGCTTCGGTGTTTCCGTTGAAACGCGTTCGAACGGGGAGTGGAGACAAGGGCAGCTGGCTCGGCTAATCATTCTAACCAGAGCTCGGCACTCAGGCATTTCCGCGCGATATCGTCTCCTCCTCTCCCTCAACTTCTATCCGGATGCTGTTTAGTACTATTGGTAACTTTCTATAACGTTTGATTCCTTAGCCCGTTTCAGATATCAAGAAAAAAAACCGCGCGACGACGAAGGACCTAGACGTAATCGCACGATTCATGACCTTTCAAAGGGTACTCCGGCGTTTCCTTTAAGTCCCCGATTTGCCTGAAAATCTGCGACACATACCGACAAGCATCGCTGAAACAGTAAACCAAGGATTGGGCCACGATACATTTTTGTTGCGAAGTTATTGAATGTACAAGTTTGGCCCTCACTGTTTTTTTTTATAATTAAAGTCTCTGCTGGAAACAGTAAAGAAGTGAAGTAAGGTGAAGGCAGGGCTACGCTCTTTGGACAGTGAACTTTGTTCCCAACTGATTACGAGCAGTTTCACGGTGTCAAATGCATGCTTTGGAAGCCCCGTTCCAGCACCCGCGCAGCAGCACAAAACAAATGCTCGGCACTGTACATTTTTAGACTGCACGCTCGACCTGCAAGCTTGCCTGCCCCTGACGTCACGGCACTGGAAATAGCGAGTGGGAGAGCGGGTATATTTGAACGTTGGTTTCGGCATCATTTTGGCTTACCGATTTCACGATAACTATTCTGATTTTTTTGCGATACTAAATCGCATACCAGAAAGGGTTAAAGGCCGGTGACTTCAAGGACTAGTTGGGATATAACTAAAAAAACAAAAAAAACAACAACAAAAACAAACAACAACAACAACAACAACGCCGGAGTACATTTTTACTGAATCCTCGTCTGCCAGATGAAACGCATTGACGTATGGCGAGGCACGTTTACAGTTTTATTAAAAAAGCACGCCTATCGTCACCGGCAACTTAAGCAACGCAGGCCGTTGTGAGTCTAGGGAATCTGATTATCGGTCTTCAGCCAATCAGATTGCGGCATCACCCCATAAGAACACCGAAGCACGAATCTCAATAGGCCACGCCCTGTGCTTCTTCAGCCGTCGGTGACTAAGGCGGGCTCAGCTCACTGACGTCACGCCACTGAGGTGGCGCTGCTGTCGGTACTGCGCATGCGCAGACGCCTCACTCCTCCCAAATTTGGTTTCTGTGCACGCGCAGTGCCCACACCTGGTGTGGGCCAAGCGGGCTTGTTTGGAAACACCGCGTTGGTGTATAGGTAGTATTGGCTGAGCTCGCGGGATGCGGACTGCACTTCGTTTCACCTTAAGTCCAGACGCAGCCGGCGCTACGACCTGGTGGAACTGATCAGGCAGCGTCAAAAGGGCACCATCATAATGTTCGTCATGTTACTGTACGTGTTCTATCATCGCTGCACCAATCATAAACAAAAACGGCCCAGTGACTTGCGCTTTTGACGCTCTTTGATTGGTCCCAATAGCTCGTAGCGTCGGCTGCGTCTGGACCTAAGCTGAAACGAAGTATGGACGGCCCAGTGTAGTCGACATCACGAACAACATCACCAACAGTAAAAAAAAACAAAAAAACAAGCGAATTTACGAGTGATTTGGTAATAATTATCTATAATGTAATGCATAACACTTTGGTGGAAAACAGTTAAAAAACTTTCAAGTCCAAGAAAAAATAGAGTAGGAGATTAGAGTCATTGTGAGAAAGGGTTGTACAGTTTAGATGAGTGTGTTTTCCGGTATGAAGGTCCTTATGTTAAGAGGTGATTCGGTTGTTGTGTTTAGAAAGCATGTGTCCCTGAAGAGGTCGATGACGTCAGCATCGGGACTATATAAAATATAAGAAGCGAAACAAATATTTTAGCTGAGTTTGAGAAGTTTTACTATTATTGTTTTCTTCGACTGAAAAGTTTCTTACTTTTTACACACCACAGTCGCGGGGGTTACATTAAGATTAATCACCAACAATGACATTGGCTACCGGAGTAGTCGGTCGTCTGAACAACGAGAGCGAGCGCTTCAGTACAAGAAAACCGGAAGTGCGGCTAACCATGGCACACCTCCCCAACAAGTTGCGGAGGTGTTGCACGCGGACACAACAAGAGCGGCCATCATTTCACGAACATCTGACGGTGTTTGGAGGTGGGCTTTTACGATTGTCCGTGGGGTGATCCGTCCCCCCACACCCCCTGGCACACATGGCGCTCCCTCTCTTATGTTCCTCGACAAGACAGTGCGACGCTCGAAGGGCTTCCCGTGGACGTTTGGGATGTCCGTTCGGCGTCGTCTAAGCCTGCGTAGTCGACGTTGCACACCAACTACCGTCTTGTTTCGCCAGATCAATTTCCTCGTTTACTGCCACTGGTTAAGCATAACGCGCATGACCAGACAACTCTACGGTAAGCTACACAGTCGAGTTGTTTTATGGCAAACGAGCTGCCGACTTTTAGAGTCTTAGAAGTGATGAGACCGCCCCTGCTTCTCTTTGCAAGGAGGTAGACGGGCAACGCTGTGCCGTTGTTTGTAAAGGTCATGCATTCACGTCTCTGATCCTGCAGTTGACCCGCCGCAGTGTTTAACGTTCTGTCGCAGCAAGTGAAGGCTCCTCGTAGGTGTTGTCATGGTGGACGAAGACGTGCCTGTGAGAGTACGGCAGAGGTGTGTGACTGGATTCTGCGCGAAGCGGAGGTGAAAGAGTAACTCCAAGGGAGTAGTTATATAGCACGGACTTAATTTTGATTACCTGGATTTTTAAACGTACGTAACAAACAACTGCACGGAGGGAAATTATCTTCGGACAATGAAGTAAAGAAAACATCACGGTTGAGTCTATAAAAGTAATGTCCCAAAGCAGTTTTTTTTTTTAATTTCTTTAACTCGTTTTCGAAATATATATATATATATAAAAAATGTGAAGGATTCTAATTTCAAAAAGGAAAACTGTACAGAGCTTGCAGAGGTAACTTTCATAGAAAAAAAAAGAAAAGATCAATTTCACTACTTTTTATTTGGACCTCGTATTTTAGATTGGAATGTCAATTGTTTGCTCTATCAGTAAATGCCGAGATACATTTTCGAATTACAAAGATCTTCACTGACCTGGGCGCTGGCGAGAAAGAAAATACTACTGTGGTATATGAAACAAACTACACCGACTTTACACAACACACATATAAAAAATTAATTAGGCGTTTCGTGTCCCACACAAAATAAATCATCCGGGAAGCAAAGTTGGAAGAAATGAAGTTGTTTTTATGGGCGTCAAACAAGCTTTTGGATGCGCTCCCCAAAGAGGGTTTACGCTGTGGTTCTCAGTCGTACCATTATGTGCCAGCGGAGGCTATCATTCGCCACAAATGTGTAATATGTACAGAAGAAACCTCATGAAGCTTCGGGAACGACGGACAGACGTTTGTGACGATAGGCGTCAGTAAAGAATATCTGTGGCGACTGAGAGTACCGTTTAACTTGCGATAGAGTGACTTGGAACCCAGGCACCAACTTTGCTTATAGAGAGCACCCAAAAGCTTGTGCCACGTCAAAAGTAGCTGCCTAAAACTACCCGTTAATTATGCTGAAAATTAGCTAAAGTATTTATCAACATTTTGTGTATATTAAAAATTTTTCATCACTCCTTTTCGTTACCCAGTTCATTGGGGCTTCAAAAAAATAACAGCCCTTGCAATTACATTATAACCAAGGCCTGCGTTTTTTTTTTTTATATTCTGGCTGTTTTTGCATTTGCTCACCATTCTATTGTCACACCATCTGAAGATTTATAAGAATCTGTTTTCGCGCGTTTCAATGACTGAGTAACTTGATTAAATGAATGCCAACAATTTCAGCGCCAATTTTAAGCTCCACTAAACAACATAAACTTTGTATTGACTCTTTAACAAAGATCAAAAACAATTCAGTGAAGCTCGAAGAGCTATCAGTTAATGCTATAACTGGCTTGAATTTGAAACATAGAATATGTCGTGTCTTGAGTGTCGCCTGCTTCCTTTGCTTTACATTTCAAGCGTCGCAATCACGCAACCACCATTGGTCTCTGTAATGCACGGCACTTGACCATGATTGCGTTCGAATCTTTGTTTTGTACCTGCGTGAAAGATGTGATCATCAGGCAGGAGTTGCACGTGTGCGAGACGGAGCCCGACCACCTGGGCACTACGAAGTCCAGCGACCCGTGCAACCCCTTTGAGCCACCGCCCGCTTGCTCCAATTAGTAGGGATCGCTGGAGGGAGTTCCATCCGCTTTGCCTCTCCCCTGCTTTGTAAGAGCCTCTTCTACGGCTCGAGCTTGGTCTCGTTTCTGTTTCCAACTGGGCGCACTCGTCGAAGATCTTTTGTCTCCGTTGCTCCGTTCCGGGGAATTAACGGGGATGAACAGAGCAGAAAAGAACCTGCCATCCAGAACCGAGAGGGATTTGTGGTATTGGCATCAACTTAACTGCGGGCTGCCGACCATAGGAGAGACTCTTGGGACGGTATGCTGGAGAATTCGGCTCTCTCTCGGGCTTCAAAATCCGCAAGAGGGATTTTAGGTCATATGACCGGTTCCGTGGGGAGAAAGTACCCGGCCTTTTAGAAGAACTGCAACGCGAGGTACTTTCCTTGCCCGTCGTTTTATTGAATCATCACTTAGCCCTACACCTTACAGAAGTAACTTGGCATGCCGCTCCTTAAGTAAATGAATGCGTTTCGTTTAATTTACATTTCAAGCATGTTAATCTTCTTTCGAAGCGCAGACTCGGACTTTAACAATCAAAGCGAGGACAGACATACGGCAGCCATTTGCCTAAATCGTTAGGTACCTTTAGTTTCTTGTCCTTATGATATCAGTCACGCGACCTCAAAATGCCTCTTTCGTCTTTTTTGATACCCGGGAGAGATACCCGAAATCACCAGCAAACCGGCCCCGAGGTTTGACTAGTCATATATGTACCATCTGCAACATTCTTTCACTAATTTACTTATTAAGACCGGCACCCTGGACGCATTTACTTTTGTAATCAGATTTCCATTGACCTTTCCACGCACCGTCACCGAGGCTCAACCTTCTTGCGATCACGTGACACGGGCTCCATTCTGTGGTGGCAGCTCTTCGCAACACGTGCCCCTCAGTTCCTTGGTGGATGCGCTGTTTTAACCCTCGGAGATGTCTGCCGTGCACTTGCGTGTCTCAGAACTGGCTTACGATGGCTTTCGAACTCAGGGTGGAAGGAACGACATCGTTCCCTGGGTGTTATTGGAAAGATGGTCCACTCGCCGTTGGACGCGACCGTTTTTGATCCCTTACGAGGTCGGACATCCGGCTAGCGTGCGGTGAACCGTGTCTCCTCCAGTGCTCACTCGCCCCATACACGGGTAGGGTTCAGAAAGCGGGAGGTAGGGTTGAATGGAAGCTTAGCGCGAGGTTAGAGCGCAGTTGGGCGTTGCTTGATGGGGTGAGGCCGATAGATGCCGGAGGTGCATTTTGAGACGAATGACTATGCGGAGAGCAAGTATCGTCTGCTACTTTTGCAGTGGTTCTGGTGACGTCAGAACGCCGAGCTCTGATTGGCTCCGGTTGAAAGGATAGTGGGTAGACCTCAAGGCGGCTTGCTTTGAGGTCTACCCACTATCTTTCAATCAGAGCCGATCAGAGCTCTGCGTCCTGACGTTTCCGCAACCCCTGCATGAAGGAGCAGACGACACTTGCGTTCCGCATTGGAAGTTGAGCTCGAGAGAGCGCGGTGCAGTGACGAGTTCGGCGAAGGCGGAAATTTGTCATCGTGTCAAGGGAGCCCTTCAAATAAATGTCGAAGGGTGGGGGCTTGGTGCCGTTAGTTCAAGTATGTGATAATTCTTGCTATGGTTAGAAAATCGTTTGCCGCGCTCGCTGTTACGGACTGAACAGGGTACACAAAGAGCGTACACTGATCGGAGACAGGTTAGCGGGAATAGTCCACGCATCTTTATCTTTTAGCGAAGTTCCCCGGTGAGTGTGGGGTGGGTTTGAAGCGCTTTTTGGTTGGTATCTTCTCGCGCGTTCAAGCGCGCACCAGCATTTACCGTTCTAAACGTTTGAGCATGGAGAGCTTTTGGATCATTCCAAGTCCGCCAAAAGAGTCTCTCCTTAATGGCTACCGATAAAGTTTTGGGGGGACACAGATTGTGCAGTTTGTTTTGAGCTGCGCTGGGTGAGCGTGACGCGGACGGAGTATCCCGTGACGTCATGGTATAAAGCGATTTTCCCTCAGTTGGAACCGCAGCTTGACGTCAAGATAACGCGATGGCGTCACGGTGCGTGACATAACGTCACACCATGACGTGATATCGTGACGTCGTCGTATAAAGCGACTTGAACTTACTTGAAACCACGGCTTGACGTAAAGTCACGCGAATGTATCATGGTGCGTAACATCACCATGATGTCACGATGTGACGTCATGGCGCCATGTGACGTAATGGTGTCACGTGGCGTCATGGTTGTAACATAATAGTTGAACGTTACATCGCGGTTATCACGTCAAGGTGTCACGTGACGACCGTCACGGTGATAACCTGAAGTGGATACCATTCGCTAAATTCAGCGGGATAAAGTTCGCTGAATTGCCGCCTATGGGCCGTAGGTTTTCCGGTGTTTATTTATAAGGAAAATCGAAGGATGTTGTTGGTGTTAATTTGTATTTAAGACATCAGAGTATTTTGATAATCCGCTTCGAATGGAATATAATCCGTGATTATCGGATTAAAAAAAAACAAAACAAAAAAACATCTCAATCTCAAGTTTAAAGTTCGAATTTGTTAATTTTCACAAAAAGGAAAAAAAAATATTTGTTTTTGAGGCATTCTTAAAATGAAAGAGAGGACAAATGCCCAACTTGGCAGATTTTGTTTTAGTTTTTTTTTAATATTGAAACGGCCGTGGCGAAAACTGACATTTTTCCCCAATGTCTGGGGATCGCGTGTTTGACCCTTTGCTATTTTTTCACTTGTCAAAATGCTGCACTAGGACGTTTTTGTGACACTCTAGAATTAGATTTTAGTAAGTTTTAGGAATGAAAACGATCTTATATTTTGGCATCATACAAAAATGTCCGAATGTGTTCTTTTGATAGTTTTTCAAAGCTTGGCAGATTCTTATATGTGAACTTTTAAAGATATTTTAATGACATTTTCTTCACCAGAATCTAGCTATTTCAAGTCGATTTAATCGAAAACCCCATTTGTTGTGTTGTTTGCTTCACTTTCTTTAATAATTGGCTAGGTATGACAATGATTTAGTAGAAAATACAAAGTTATTGAAAAATATTTTGTTTATATGACCGCAATTAGAGCGTAAACCCTGTCAGATGTGCGTTGTAAAACGGCAAACGTTCTTGAAGTGAAATATATTTTCTTATGTTTAAACTTACAAGTTAAGCAATGTATTAATATTTGGTAATTATTATATCCAAGCCTAAATGCTGGCCGGCATAGCACCTATTCGTGGATGCAGTCACGACGAGAAACTGAGTAGATTCAAGCTTTAAAAAGGCATTCACGTGGATTATGAAATCGTCTATTTATGATTATAACTGAATCTACGGGCTCTCAGCTTTTTAATAATCGATATATTACGCTCATGAACGGAAGATTTCCATAGAAAAATTCAATCAAAAATAGTGACGCACCCTTTCTTCTGCGGCTTGAAACAGGCACCATGGGGCGCCTTCAGACAGCGTTTTGGAGCAATGACTTCTGTATTACGTCTCATATACCCAAAAATTTGTCGTATTTGTCCAAAAATATAATGCACAATGTGCCTAAAAAGAGCAATTGATGTAACGTTCGGAACCTTCGAGCAATTCACAACTTTATTTGGTCAAATTTTAGTGAGGTAGTAATAACTCAAAATTGCCCCCCCCCCCTTTTCAAGAGAAAATGGTGCCCGCATGAGTTTACTAGACGATTTGCCATCTAACACTGGTCATTCTTATTGACTAAAACCCAGCAAACAATATGTCATAAAAAAAGCTTCTAGAAAAGTACTTAAGTGTCCCTTTAATGGCGGTTATACAGACGTAATATATCTTTTATTTGCATTTTCTGACAAACCGAAATCATACCTTGCCACTAATTAAACATAAAGCAAATAAAAATAATTTATTTGAAAACATAGGTTTTGAATTTGATGGTTTTTCAAAACATTCCTTCATTCAAAGGTATGTTACGTATGTTATTTTAGCTATATCATATTAAATTTTGTTCTTAATAAAAATAACTAAGATTGAGCTCTCTAGGGATGTCAGGGTCAATACAATATCTTAAATACGTCAGAAATAAAAACGTGGCAAACTTAGCACAATTTATTCGAAAAAACACAATCTGTCATTTTTTAAACAATTAATAAAAAAATCATTTTTAATTGCCTAATCATCACTACATCTATTTACAAATTTTCACAAAAGAGGTCTAGTGCATTATTTTAGAAGTACCAAAATACCGAAAGGTCGAACATGTGATTTTCGACAGACGGGAGAAATAATTTCGCCTCAACCGCGTCGCTAATCAATACCTTAAAAAATTGCTAAGCAATTCGTTTTGCAATTTCTATCATTTCAAGAATGCTCCCAAAACGTACTAATGTCAAAATGAAACATTTTACCCTTCACCCGCGCCTGAGTTAAGATGAAAGCACCCTCGGGGAAAACTAACACCCAGTCTGAGAAACGAAGGTTTCGACAACAGCAGTCCTAGGAGAAACAAAATTGGAAGAAATTAGTGTTTTGATGTTCCAACCAATTTTGTACTTTTTATACCAACGGACAATTATCGGTGCTTTTCAATTTTAACGGATTTTGTACTCTGACACCTACTAACGTCTATCGGTGCTGTTCGATTTTAACCGATTTTGTATTTTTAACACGAACAGACGTTTTTTGGTCTTTTCGATTTTAAATAATTTCGTAATTCTGACACCGACAGATATTGGTCGGTGTTTTCTTTTTTTAACCAAGTTTGTATTTTTTACACCAACAGACGTTTATCGGTTCTTTTCGGTTTCAACTGATTTTGTACTTTTGACGCAGAGGGACGTCTATCGGAATTTGTTTTACTAAAACTGGAAAGTCTACGGCCTGTATAATATAACGTACTAAAACAACACACAAATCTTAATACGTTTTCTTAATCCTTTTTTTTTTTGTTGTTGTTGCTGCGGACTGGGACGCTTGAATACTCGACGCATAAAACTAACGTGACGTCGACATCGCTGAACAGCGTTGGCTCTGCAGCTGCCATCAACACCGAAGCGTCCCCCTAAAAAGTTTACGGCGTCGTTATAAAAGCTATTAGCGTCCCTATATACGCGCCTTTACCAAACGCATCTCTTGGCCGATCGTTAAATCTTGGCTGCCGTCTCGCTTCGTCAGGGGTAATCTCGTCTGGCAAAGGCAGAATGTTCCCCGTCCGATCGCCGTGCGAGTCGACGCCTGAGTATTAGCATCAGAAAGGTAAAACAAAAAAGAAGAGATGCTTGTGTGGGACGTCAAGACCAGGATTATCGGCTGCCAGCGTCAATCTCGGTAGTGCGTGTAAAAAGAACGCTAGAAGCTTGTTGTCATCGCGTCCTTAAACCTACGCCGTCAAAGTAGACAGTCCGATGTTCCTCTTACTTCTGTTATTCGAGGTAGAATTCACTATAAAGACGTCAGAGTGAACGTTTGGCGAATCGTGAAAGTCCGATCACGGCGACGCTTTTGGTCGCGCACGTCGCTTATACGGTGAGAAAATGAGGGAGAGGAGGAGACGAGACCGCGCGGGGACGTCGGAGTGAAGAACTCCGATTGGATGGACGGTGGGTAAACGCAAAAAGGCTAACGGCCTTTGTCTGCATACTCACTATTCGAACGCATTCGAAAGCAGACGTCCGACGCCCGAACGCGAGACACTGCGTGAAGAGCAGACGACGCAATTGTTCGCTCCGATTGGAGGAAGACAGCACGTAGAAAGAAAGAAAGAGAGAGAGAGAGAAAGAAAGAGAGACAGAGACAGCCAATCAGCTTGTGACATCGGTCGATGAGAACGCCGATGAACCAATCACGAATGAAAAAAAAAAGGTGAAGATAGTAGGACACGCTCTGGCGTTTCTTAACATGTCGGTGACTAAAGTTGGCTCATTTGTGGACGTTTATGTTTGTATTTGCAAAGGCTTTCAGGAGAAAATTTGCCCCCGTGCACGTATGTACGCTTTATTGCACCTTCATGAACGCGTGCTTGTATTTTACAGCGAGCTGCGAAGATAGAGAACCTGGAGACAAGAGGCCGGGACGGAAGCGAAGAAGTAGTACCTCAGTGTTTATGAGGCTGGTGTCAGGGTGGCCTACATATACGTTGTGCCCGCTCCGGCATCCATTCGCTCTCTAATATATCCCTTTCCCGGCCATCAGAGGGGTTCTTTACGGCGGCGTGGCTCCTGTAATGGAAGACATAAAAACGTTTGTTTTTTTTTCGATTTATTTACGATTACGACTCGCGCATAGAGCGCGGCATTATTACGATGATATTTCGAAATCGCACGTTTTCCCCTATTGTTAAGACAGATAATGCGAATGCTCCTTGTTTTGTTTGGGATGTGAACCTTCAGTATCTGTAGCAAAACGTTAATGTCGCGACTGATATTTCGAATGCGTGTGGCGTTGTTTATGCAGGAACGGTTGTAGGGGGTGGCGAACAAATAGTAATTATAATAATATTACTAATGGAACATCCTGCTTTCAATAGGATCTTATTAAACGAAGCTCTAAAAATACATAAGTACATAAAAGCACGAGGTATGAATAAAATGGAGCGAAATTATATTTTTTAATTGGCATCAGTGCAGCCGTGTAACAGCCTTCGTAGGATAAGCAACCGAAGTCTCGGCTGTAGGTGTGTACTCCTCCCAGAAAAGTATGACCGATAGCCCGCTTTAACAAGCTTAACCTAGTTGCGATCACACAAATGCACAAGACTCAGCGCCCATTCATTTTGAGGTCGGCAAACAAACTAAAAGCAATATATAACTTAAAGAAATTTAAAAAAAAAAAAGATCTGAGAACGCTTTTTGAAACGACGATCTCTCGAAAGTTAAAATGGCCAAGAATGTGCACAAAGAAAGGGTGATACACAAGAGGGTGACCAATAAACCCAGAACGAGTAGTGTGCCAAGAAGAGGGCCATTCCCTTTCTGCCCGTTTGCTGCGGGGGGGGGTGCCCGGTAGACTGGAAACACTCTTGCCGTCAACATCAAGCCGTCGAAAACCGCATCACCACTTCGAAGTCACTGCCCACCGCTCGAGGCCATCATTCTCAAACATTTCGCATGGAAAGGACTCGTCAAACTGAGAAGCAAACGGCAAACGGAAACGACAACGCGGACGGCGAGTTCGAGCCACGGTCTCGGCCTTCCATGCGTGTCCGTAAGTGCCGTGTATAGTATACGATGGCGAGGAAAGTTTAAATAAAAGCGGTTTCGGCAGTCTGCCTGGCGGTCGCCATGAGCCGAGGAGCAACCGGCGACGAAGGGGGCGTGCAATGGAGCCTAAAGAACGGCCAGTTAGGGCCGGCGGTGCCATAAATACGCCGGCCATAACTGCGTCTTTAACGGCGGAGGTCGCCCACCCCCTGTGGACAGCAGCTCCAAGATATAACGATCCTGGGACCGATTTTTATGGCAGGGAGTTGGGTCGCTGTGATGCGCGCGCCTGTTTCCAGTTTTTTCTATCGGTTTATTAGATTGTGGCGTGGGTTGTGTAAGTATAAGGCCCGGCGCGCGCAGATATGTGGACGCTTTTTGGTTTCACGTCGCTGCGTATGATCTCACACGGCTGCCGCGCCTGGGTCTGCATGCCGCACTTTGCGTACATTCGCTCTGGGCTAGATACTTGGATACTTGGGGGGGGGGGGGGGGGGGCGCCTAGTGATGTTAGTTTAATGTGCCTGCATTTCTTTTGAGTGAGGGGTGAGGCACTGGTTTGCAGAGTTCTTCAGCAGGTGGCTACGGTATTTTGAGTTCGCGAATATGCGTAGTGGAGATCATGTGATGCGTCTTGGAGCTATACGGCAAGCAAATGTTTCAAGATTCGCCTTTAGAGCATCAGAACGTAAAAAGGGGCGCGCCAATCAGAGGGTGACATAAAGAACATTCAGGGAACACACGGGGACGAAGCAGCCAAGAGTGGGCCATCGTTGCTTTAGGTCGGTAGGAAAAAAAAGCACGTGGGCGCACCTGGATGTAAACAAGCGCAAGAGGTGGGCTAAGAGCAGACGAACTTGCACGGCATATACTTTGTTTCAGCTTGAATCCGGACGCTCAAAAATGACACCCAGATGCATGCCCTAGGACGGAATACTCAGCAAATGACACCCAGAAGCACGCATTAGAAGGAAAAGCACACGAAAAGCACTTTGATGCAAAGGGGGTGTTCGTAGTATCCAAGTCTGAGGGCTTTCAAATGTGGCCATTCCATAAAATAATTATGTCTAACAGAATGGTTCAGTGGCTCACTGCCGGGTCGCTAGGGCTCAAGTTTCAGTTGCGACTCTTTCCGCCTCGTTCGGTCCACTCAACGCTCATGTGTATTTATTGGTCAATGACCAGAAAACACAAGCAGAGACGCACAAATCAAACGGGTATGATCAAAGCGCATTGTTGGCGCTTTATTGGTTTATCCGGTATTAGCACAAACTAAGAATTACGCCGAACGTTTTAACATCTGACTTTGAGAGCTCCGTGATTGGACATTATCGTTGGAAGGAAGTAAAAACAGAAGAAAAGGACTGAGACGTTAACCCGTGTAATTGTCCATATTGGCTAACCAGTGCAGGGGGAGGGGGATGGGAACATTAAAAGGAAGTTTTGAACAGGAGAGGAAGGAGAAGATAAAATGCGTAGAAGCTAAACACTACAAAAACGGCATTCATCTGCTACTAGAAGTCCAGGTGTGTTTCCCCTAGAAAAAAAGAAGAGCTGTGGTAGCTGCTGCTTCTTTGTGTACCTCGTATCATGACTCTTTGCCACAGGGAAGGAAGGGTTATCGAGGTACGCAAGCGTGCCTTTGGGTTTAGCTCTTTCTACTTCGTAGACAGCACACTTGCGAAATGTGTGCTGAATCGTTTTAATTAAATGACAACTTCGGCGCTATGGCGTCGTGGCTCGGCCAATGCGGTGAGGGAATTCTAGTGTATGCTCACCGAGTCTCAATCTATACATGACTGTCTTTATGTGTCTTGGCATGTCACGTGGAAGGTGTAATTAGAGATGTGAATCTAAGAACTAGAGATCTGCGCACTGATATGAAGCGGTGTGCAACATGTTTCTTCTTTTACTGACGGCGTGGTGGTAGATACACTAGGATAGTTGGCTACGCTAAAATTTACGATAAAACGAAGTATAGTAAAAGCATTGACGAATTTCGTAATACTGTAGTAAAAAGATTGAGCATGCATGCATAAAAAAGTTTGGTTATTGGCAGACGTTAATTGTGAACTACGTCATTAACCTAACGTTAATTATTACCCAACTTAAAGGTCGCGTGATCTAAAACAGTGATTTTAGTTGTTCGACAATTTAGCCTCATTAGCGACGCAAAGCTCTGTGCATCTTTGCAAATGACCAATCGTTCGGTTGATTCAGGGTAATATACAAAGCTAGAAGACAGACGCAAATGGTACGGAAGCGGCGAGGACGAGGCTTGATTATGTGTGCAGCAAACCAAAAATCGTACATAAAAAAAAAAAACAGAAACAAACGTTGTTTGTTGCAGGCATGATGACAAAAAATATTTACGGACACACATTAATCATGATAAAGCCCTGCTAGCTTCATACGTATCTATTCTTTGAAAATTTCTGCGGACAGTTTTGGATAGAAAACGCGACAAAACGGTCACACAAGAAAAAAAGAAACGCCTGAGTGTAGATTATTTTTTGTATGACGTATTAGCGGTGTGGGTGCGGTCTTGAAGATGATTCACACTTCTAAGAAGCGCCACACGCGCAATCAGAATAAAACGCCACCGAGTTTCGTTTTAAACCCCGAAGAACGAAACAATCATTACAGAACAAAAACATTTGAGACGGACAAGCATAAAAGAGCCGCTATATTACTGAAACGTCCTCACCGCAGCTTCCGTGCCTATCAAACATTCCGCCCAGGGTATACCCACGCGCTGAGCCACGCCCAGGTAGCTTGCATTGCGAGCCTGGGCGCCGCGCGCGCGGGGCCCGCGTCCCACGTGACCGCCGGTAGGTGCTCGCGGCAATCCGTGTGGTACGGATGCGCCTCCAACGATACTGCTTACCTATATCTGGCGGGAATACTAGCCGTCTATTAGGGTGCACATGTTTTTGGCTCGTTTACCTCGATCGGCCTTGTGTTGATATAGTATTGAGTTTGAGGAGTATGCTTCGTATCGGCTCTTATGAACGTTGATGAGAGCTCTGCACAACGAAGGATCTCTGTTTGCTTCTGAATAACGCAGCGTTGGGCGAAGCGTCGTTAGAAAGTCGTTTTCAGCGCGAGCTCATCTAGTTGAAAGAGGGAGAGAAAGAAAACTTTTACTCGTTACTAGATTAGCAACGAACACGCTGCACTCTGGTGCGCATGCATCTACGCATACGATCGTTGACGCGTGCACGTGCGGAGTGCACGCGTTTCACGCGTATAACATCGAACGAGAGTTGGCGTGTTGACTGTCATCTTCTCGTGTTGTTCACACCCTTAAGCGAGCAACACACCGACATTTACCAATTTTGTTTGTCTCAATTCTTTTTTTATGGAGTCCGAATTGTCCAGAAACGAGACGTTATGAACCCGTCAACGCTTCGGACGTGTGAATGACTGCAGAAATTGTTGTGTTTCGTGTTTTGTTTATATGTCGGTCACGCTGCCGCATGACGCTTGTTGGTTCCCGTGTTGCAATTACGAAAAACATATCAGCACAAAAGCTAGCGGTAGTTTTTAGGTTTTGTAACTGAGTGTTTGTCTGCCCGATTATTTACTTCCTTTCCGCTTACGTACGCGAGTTTGTTTGCTCGTCTCCTGGGGAACAGACTCAAGTTTTAGGTGTGGCATTTGATCTGAGGCCAAGGATACTGATCTATCTATATGTTAGGAAGCTGACATCAGGCCATTTTGCGACACGATACTGCTTCTTTATATATAAAAAAGCAGTATCGTTGCGCGAGTGATAAAATTTTCACTCACGCCACGAGCATCTAGATTTGATCGGCGCTATGTCGCCGATCAAATCTAGATCATACTGAAGTTTTTATATTTCTTGCGATCTTGAGCTGTGTGCATTTGGAACTACAAAAATCGTCGCAAAAAAAAAAGAAACAAAGAGGTACTAACGTTTACCAAATTACAATTACCCTTCTCAATTGACATAATGAGTTTTTCACCCAAAAGTTTAATTCTACAATGTTTTAACAAACTATACCATAGAAAATCTTGATTTCTGCTTGTCGAAGAAATTTAAGAGTTCGAATGAACTTACGTATAAAAGACGAAAACGCGAAATTTGGAAGGTGTTTATGTAAGTATGTTGCAAAAAAAAAAATAATCTGAAAGAATGGATTTATGAGACAACAGGATGTCGATCACGTATGTGCAAAATAACTTATTGTTGGTCAATCAGGAGACGGGGGCGGATTGTGGGGAGAGGGAGATATAACCGCGAGTAAGCGCGATCTTTTACGCTACTGCATCTGATTAGCGACAAAATAAAAAGCAATTAAGAATATTTTAGGCTTAAGGGGGTGCTTTTGAGATGCGGTGTATGTTGTTTAAATTGGAAATAGCGGTAGGATGGTTGGCGTGATGCTGAATTTTATTTCCCAGAAAAGACAGGACCCACATTTCTTGTGCCAGGATACGGAACATAGAATGGCCAGTACGACTCGTATAAGTTTTACGTGTAAGCAGTGATGGCTATTAAAATGCGGGGTTCATCCTAAGTCTATACCGGTAGGAGAAAAACGTACACAGCTAGCGAATAGTATCTGAACTTGACAACTTTCTCGCACTTGAATCAAGATCAAAGTCTCATAGGTTAAAATACTTTCCCCCCAAATGTTTTTATAATTACGTTGCAATTAACGGGTAACACTACCTCAAACTCCGCACAAGCCAATTCTCCAGTCATCGCCATAGCACGAAAGTCTCAAACTCATCTGTTCGCAAAGCTCATTTTAAATTGCTTTTGTTCCTAGAGTGATGAATGAGTGTAATGCTCTACACGATAGTCCTGTGTCATGTACAGTGTACCCCAAACTTAACGCCGCCGCTGGGTTCCCAAACATTGAGCTCGTGTCGGCTACTTACTGTTAAATTTGTCACCAAAACGTTCGGGATGCCTTCTCAGGATGGGATAGAAATCGACAACACAGTCATTCTTTAGATAGTTCAATAAGCCACCGCAGGGACTGTCAGAAACGGCAAATGCCGTGGCGGCGTTATGTTTGAGGAGCACTGTACATCACCGAGTGAATATTTATTAAGAAGCCCGCTACATATTGCGATTTCGCAGTGCAATTTTAGTATTTGCGATAATGAATGCGAATAGTATGTGCAACGTTCTTTTCCTGGTAGATTTGCTTTCTCTTGGCCCATGCTTTCTTTATTCATGGTATAAATGTGGCGTGTTTCAGTGGCCGACTTCGTGTTCAGTTTGCTTAGTATTTCTGTTGACGTGTTTTATATGTAGTAGTCACCCTCTACCCATTTAAAGGGCTTACAGTATCATATAAATATAATAATATTCTCTGCTCTTTTATTTAATTTTCTTACACAGTTTGGGACGAAATGCGCGCTCTTGCAGCGCTTCATGGAGTACACTTGCAGAATTTGTTGACACGCCTGCACAGCTTATTCGTTAAAGGAGCTCTGCAACAATTTCAGGGCTTTGTGTAAATAATTGTGGAAGTTGATGCCTGACACTTCTGAAGTGAACTACAGAAAACAGATTTTGTCTGAATAGCATAGTTTTTTTTGTTTTTTTTTTAATGAAAAAGATCCAGGTTTTTGCCACCTCTCAACTCGTGCATCGTTCTCCGGGTCACGTGCGCAGTGACGTCGATGGGGTAGGCGCGGGGCTTCGGTGAAGCTCTCTCTCTAGAGCCATCAGTGAGCAGCGAGAACTCATCCGCTCGCGACCGCGTGACCACGTGCTGGCGGGCGCAGCCAATACCACCTAGAACACAAGGCCTGCGCATGGCGTTTCGTTAGTAGCAGAGCCGTTTATTGAGAGAGTTTGGCCATACATTGGTTTGAATAGGCGAGCATCTCGGGGCCAACCACAGGCCGCGAAACAGCCCCTAGCGGTGGTCGTGTGCTCTAAATTTGTGACACGACTATACTTAGTTTCACCTTATGTGCGAGCGAAGGCAAAACTGGAAGCGCGAGCACGGAAGCTCCGTGCGTTCAGGCTTTGCTCGAGCGCGCGAGCTGGGGAGAAATGCAAAAAGCGCTGGTCTCGCGCTTCTAGCTTTGGCTTCGCTCGCAGATAAAGTGAAACGAAGTATAATTTGAGCCGTGCCGAGCGGAACTCCGCGTCTCAAGACGCTCGCGCACCCCACCCTTTGCACTGCTTTCTTTCAGCCAGTCTCAGGACGCTGTTCTAGCAGTGCAGACAAAGGCATGGGCACGAGCGCGTGGCTTTGGAAAGTGCCTCCTATGCACGAGGTCTCGTACAAACAAAAGCGTTTCGCTGAGCTAGGCTCACGCGCCTGTGCCTTTGTCTTCACTGCAGACATTTGTGAGATGGAGTAGAGGTCTCCTGATTGGTCGACGCTGTGTCACAAATTTAGTTTACGCTCTAAGCGTGGGGGGAATATTCGGCGCTGGCGGCGGCCTTTGCTCCGCCTATTGTCCAAACTCTCCTAATATACGGCTCTGGTTATAGTAGGTTACAAGTCAAGAAGGTAGCGGCAAATGCCCCTCAAAGGGAATCATATATCCCTCCGCCACCTCCGCATCCAATAGCGTCCCATCGTTTCCGTGACGTTGCGGCCAACGCGAAAGGGGGGTCGTGCCTTTCTGTACATATTTGCTTTATCTCTCGACTTTGACTTAGCATTGTGGAAGCCACGAGAGGGAGATTAAGTCTTCCCCCTTCCGATGGAAACAAAGACGACTTTCGTTGATTAGCTTCCCCCTCCGATTGATACAAAGGCTGCTTTCAGGGGCTCGGTTCCTTCTCCGATGAATACAAAGGTCGCTTTCTTAAAAAAAGTGGGGTCGGAGATAAGTTGGCACCACTCTGTGGCCATTATCTGTAAATTGAAGCGGAACAAGGAGCGTTTCCAGTGAACTCTTCTTTCCGTTTCGGAGGGATTTGAAACCGGCGCACCACGCTTGTGGGAGGAGCTTCTCCTACCTTCTTAACTTGTAACCGACTATAGTAGATCCCCGACCCGCCCCAAGCGGCAAACACCCCGAAGCTTGACGAGAGTAGGGGCCCCGCGGAGCGCGGGCGAACAGTGATCGCAGCGCCCCTGGCGAGCTCGGCGCCTCCGCTAGCAGACGAATTCTCCGCAACGCATTGGTTTTGCCTATTTCCGTGCGAGGTGACCAATGAAAAAAATTGTCACGGGTATTCGCTGCTTTAAATGTTAAAAAAAAAGGTGCCACCTCATAAGTGAAGGACATTTTCTTCGCGTGGGAAAGATGTTAGAGCTTTCAGGTTGCAATTTCGGGGCTCTCCTGAAGAAAACACTCTGTCACAACTTATGTAAGCGAGACAAAACACGAATGTACCTTCGGATTGTCTTTTGAAAAAAGGGCAATGTACAAAAATTTTAGAATGGAGCTACGTTTCAACTTTACTGTTCTTATCAATCAATTTCTTTCGTTGTTGCAGTTCCCACTTCTCATTGATGTCTTGCTTATAACCGTTTTGTCGAATAGGCGAATAGGCTGAAGAAGCAAAAGGCAATTTCGAACCACGTACGTCATTTCAATGTCAGTATGCCCTGGAAGAAGTGGATTGTGCTCAAGCAAATCTGACGCTATTACTGAAATTAATAAATGCGGGGTTACAAAAAAGCAGTCTTCTTGCGCGTCCAAAAAGAAAAGAAAAAAAACGGGGAGAGCGTCGTAGTGCAAAAGAAAAAGTGATTTCGGTCACGCATTCTGATTGTTAGCGCCCGGGCGACTAACGACTACGTCTTCGTCGCCGTCTACGATAAAAGTCGGCACCCTTTGGACACGCCGTCAGCAACTCTTTTCATTTTTCAAAGTCTACTTTCTTTTTATTTTTGAGGAGGAGCTACGACGTCGCGTTCTTTCTTCCTCCTGGTTTTATGTTTTTTTTGTGTGTGTGTTTTTGTTTTGTTTACTTGACGTTCGAACCATCGTGCATTTTGTTTTGCCTTGTTTGGATTAGTTTTTCCTCTCTTTTCTTCACTTCTGCGCTTACTACCGCCAGTCCGTCTGCTACGCTGTGCCCGGACATTTTGAGGGCCGTCTGCAACTTTGTTGTTGTTTTCTTCTACTGTCGTCTGCGATAACCTCTTATTTTCCCCTTCGTTTGAGTTTCTAATCCGAAATCTTCATTCGTGCTTTTTGGTATTTATTAAATATATTAAAAGTGCAAGCTAGTTATACTTTTATATTCGAATTTTATTTGTCTACGCCGGAACGTCCGCTATGGTTCATCGTTTGTTGATCAACCGGCCGCCTTCGGGCATACACCAGCACGTACTTGGAGATGGCAGACAGGTCATGTGCTGCCCTACCACTGCAAAAACAAGTTTTTGCGATGTGTTATAAAATCCTTCTTCCGTTTCCAGAAGAACGAACAAACGTGAGTAATTAAGTTGCTGCAGCATTCAAATTAAACTAAAAAAAAACAACTGCAAAAAAAAGTTAAGCTCCTTTTTTTATGCTGTTGCTTTCCATCTTTTTTTAGATGCGGAGCATCTCTTGCTCGGGTCTATGTCCCGCGGCGTCGGCGTTGTAGTCGGCACTCGAACTACGCACGCGCAACTCTCCTCCTTCCCTCTCTCCAACAGCTGCGCGTTACTCTCTCCGCTCTCTCTCTCTCTACCAGCTGCGTGCACTGCGCGTGCGTTCGCTTCTCCTCACACCGCGCGCGCACGCGCAACTCTCCTCCTCTAGTCTCCTCTCCTTCAAGTGTGAAAAATAAACGGCGAGCGGCGAGCGTTCCAAGTTTCTCTGCCGCGAGCCGCGACGAAGGCTCGCGTAGGGGGTAACGCTAGGGCAGTCGGTGGCGCCATCTCTCGACGTCAGCACGCAACTGACTCTTTCCCGGAACCAACACGATGCTCCGCATCACCCCATGGTTCCCCTCGGGAAGATGGTGTAATTTTTTCCTTTTTTTTCATAAGCGTTGCAATGATCGTTTTCGTTGAAGGAGCTTTTTGCTGGGTGATTTGTATTTTTCTATCGTCTGCTAACTTTTTGTTTTATTCGCCGTTGTTCCCTGTTTTTTCCCCATTTCTCTTTATTTTCGTCTGAGAAGGGGACCCCATCTTTCCTGCAAAGTTCGGAAAACGTTTGCACCACTGATCTCTATTGTAGTAGGCTGGATCGCGGACCGCGGCCTCGGCAGCTGGGGCCGAGTGTCGCCACCGGCGGTCATTGATTGACACCAGCCAATGCATGGGACTCCATGGGAAGAGCGAGAAAAAGTGACGTTTTCGCCTGTTTCTAAGCTGTTGTCGGCACTGAAACTTTTTGGATGCTTTTCGATAAGCCCGTCAAATAGCTTGCGCACAAACATTAAAACTGACAGCCGTCGCAGTTCTTATAAATAAATATTTTGTGGTCGAGAGTGACTCCGCTGTAATGCAGCTCAATGAGACGAGAGTTACCTAGAGTGGCCGCGGAGTCGGTGGCGGTTTCGTTGAGTTGGGTTTAGCAAACGACAAGCTCGAAGGCTTTGCTACGCGGAATTCGCTCACTCCCGGAAAGCCGCTGTCGAGATGGAACTTCGTTGTCATTCATCAACTTCTGGGCTTCCCTAAGGACGGTCTTATTGACGGCAAGTTCCTTTGTTTACTCCACTACGAGAGCAAGCTTGCCAGCTCAGCCGTGGGTGCTCCGTACGTTTGATTTTTTCATTCGGCGACCGGACGTTGTGACAAATACCGATTCGATCTCCAAACACCCGACATAAGGATAGCAGCACACCATAAAATACTCGCCTCCGAGCACAGCGTAATGCGTCAGTATGCTGACTTTTGTGTGTTTCTCCCATAGACTTGCGTGTATTGCCTGGTGTCAAGCAATGCCGCCGGTGGCGACACCGACGGGCTTCCCGATCCGCGAGTCCAGCCCTAACTAAACTAGGATCATTGTTTGCACGTCATTTTCTTGTTACTTTTTTGTTTTTGTTGTGCTGCAAGCGGCTGGTTCGCTTCTCGTTAATCTTAACATGTTGTTTGCGCACGTTTAATGATCACCTATTTAGGTTAGGAACTGTGACAACGCAGTTTGCAACGGATCAACAATAACCTCTCACGACGTAGTTCAAGCAGCTAAACGCCTTTTTTCCGCTTCCCAGATGCGCTCCGAAGTCGTGTGATCCCCTGAGTGGCGTTTGAGACCGCTATATAGACTGCTCTATCTTTGTTTATGCGTGCTTTGTTATTTGATTGTCGTTGCAGTTGCGATCAGTGAATTCCGCTTCGCAAGCGTACTGACCGTAATGAATCGTCTCAGCTGTTGGGGTGACGAAACGGGGCTCACAAAGCGTCTGCTTATGTAGACTGCGAGTCCTTTATCGGCGTTCGCCGCCGCTCCCGTGGGGTTTCGGAGGAATTACGCCGCATTTACTGGCGGCCACAGCTGCGTGCGCGACTGCTTAGCGCGAGGTAATAACGAGCTACCACAGTTCATTTGCAAAGTGCATGCGACACCATCAAGATTGCCGGACTTCGCAATGTGAGCTCGTTCTGAGCACGACCACTGAAGTAGTTGATGGAGCAGACGATGTAGCAGACGACGGTGCTCATCCGGGCTACCTAGGGGGCGCTGAGGGGATCTACTAGTGATAACGTTTAGAGGAGGAAACGCGCAGGCCTTGTGTTCTAGGTGGTATTGGCGCAGCGCGAACAATATGGTGAAAGGAGGATAGTCTCACCCGGGTTCCGGCCATACCCGTCCGGCCCTGTCCCCCTCCCCCTCCGGCTTCTGGCGGTTGTTCGCGATAGCAGATTGAGCTGACGGTTTTGTGGAGCTAGGATGATGGCGCCACTGAAACTCCGTATAGTAAAAGTTTTGTCAATGATACCAGGTTTTTCGCTCATTTATATTTATGTTGGAACGACAAGATTTATAGAAAAGTTACCTTTTATCGAGCAGGTATTCGCACAACTTGCTATCTTTCTACAAGACCCCCCATTGACGTCACGCCGCGTGTTTCTCATGGTCGCCGCTCGCGGCTGCAGGTCGGGGAATATTCAAATTTTTGTTGCACAGCTCCTTTAAGATGAAGAATGCTCCGAAGTTGACCTGGCACACCGTGACTTTGAGGTGGCCCTACAAATTAGAGCACTGCACGGGCCCGGGCCAGCCCGAAGGCCCGAGCCCGGCCCGGCCCGCGGGCGGGGCTCGGGCTTGAACAAAATATTTCTCGGGCCGTGCCGTGTGGCTGGGCAGTGGTGTGTCGCAAATTCTAAATTGTTGATAACAAAAAGTGTGCTCATTGATCTTTTAGGTTCAATGAAAACAAACAAGCGAAATGCAAATAGCACTACGGCGCTGATAAAAAACAAAAAAATTTCGTCTTACATTTGGCGAGCCTCCACGTTGATAAAACGAAACGCATGGATTCCACCAGCATTGTGGGAAAGCGCGGTAAAGAAAACGAGGGCACTCCAGTCACAGGGTACAACATGAGTGTCTTCTTCCTCTGCTTTTCAAACTAAAAAACAATAAAAAAATGAAAGACGTTTACAACTCCTTGTAATGCCGAATCAGAGCGTAGCTCTTGAGGAGCAGGAGGGGAGGGTACGGAAGGGACGTATGCCCCTCCTCCTCATCCGTACCTTCTCCTCCTCCTTCCTCATCTACTCCTCCCTCCTCCCCCTTCCCTCCTCCCTCCCGCGCGGTGCATTATAGGAAACGTCCCATAATGCACCGCGCGGTTACGCTGACGGCGACGCCGACGCCGCTGAAGCCGGAAATGGGCGCCGAAGAGCTGTGCTCTAAAAAAAACGTGAGCTTGACTTTGCGCTTTGTGCAGGGGGTCTTACTATGCCACCAAAGAAAAGTTAACTACCATAGATAATTTTATGTTTATACAGCCTTTTGAAGATGCACTAGCGTGATTGTGATTGTTTCTTCGCGAAAACATTTAGTCAGGAAAGTTCTCTGAAACGAATTGAACAACGAAAAGTCCTATATCTCTTCAAGAAATGCATAAATAAAATATTCCCCACTTTTTATTTTCTCAAGATCACTTATCAAATGCCAATTTCGCCCATATTCTCGAAAATTGATCGTATTAGTCGAAATATTTATCGCGTAAAAAAAAAAAAAAAAAACTCGGTTTAAGTTTAAAGGAAATTTAAACCAAATATACTCGCTTTACGCTTAGACAATTTTTAGTTTAAAACCTGCAAACCATTTCGGGCTCATGTATATAAGCTGTCGGGCTCGGGCCGGGCTCAGGCTTATATTTAAACATTTTTGTCGGGCTCGGGCCGGGCTCGGGCCGGGCTCGGGCTTCTGTCTAAAAATTCTGCCGGGCTCGGGCCAGGCCCGGGCAGTGTCTCTTCCGGGCCGGGTCGGGCCGGGCCTAAAAATTAAGTATTCTGTCGGGCTCGGGCCGGGCCCGAGCTGTGCCTCTACCGGGCCGGGTCGGGCTGTGCCTCTACCGGGCCGGGTCGGGCCGGGCCTAGAAATTACGGCCCGTGCAGTGCTCTACTACAAATAAATATCGAGCGAAGTAATATCTTTGACAGTGTTTACCCGTAAGGGAAGAAACGGGAATATGAGAAACTGCTTCGCGTCCATACTTACGGGACACTCTGCCTTTGTATAAGTCACCACGTGAGAACATTCATTTGAAATGGTATTGTGTAATTAGTTCAGGCCCCTGCCCTTTTTCCATTCTACTGTTCACTTCAGCATGTCCTAGGACTTATCGAATTGAGGCGCGCAGAGTATTCAAGTAGCAATAAAATTTAACGCAAGGGTGCAGGCGAACTGCTCAAAAACTACCATTTTTAACCCAAGAGAGTGGGGAAACAGAGGGACAGGACAACACGAATATTAATTGGATTCGTGTTGTCCTGTTGCTCTATCTCCTCATCCTCCAGGGTTAAAATGTTAGCAATATACCTTTTGCAAAAATCTCACAAGACCGCGCGCGAAATTCTGTCGGCTTCAGCCAGCGAGTGAGAGAGAGGTCAGTGCGGTTGCTCGCCTGCCCTTGTCGGCGTTTCCTCCGTCGCCTCCGTCGTCTGCTACAACCTGCCTGGCATACCCACCGTTTCCGGCATTTGTTTCGGCGCCGCGGGCGGTGCTGCACGTTTTGCAACAGCTCTATTGCACAGCGCGTAGGTTAAAGAAGGTGAAATTCTCTGCATAGACGAATTAATTCGGAGCTTGTCTTCTGCTGCCAAGCCATGCTGTTAGTCACCTTTGATGAACGCGATTTCGTCGAATGTTTTTCTTGAAAGAAGTATGCACAAACGGCAATAGATGCATTATGTTTTACAACGATAGAACCAGCTGAACGGAGCATCGATGCTGATACGTTGCCAAATTATTGTTCAAAATCAGAGCTTCTACTTTACGAATCTGATTCAGTTCTCTGGTATTGCATCAGCTTGCGCAACTTGCGTCATTGACCTATAGGTGCTCCTTAGAATATCTAAATTCAAAATAGCCTTCTTGCTAGCGCTCCCGGTTGAGGAACATTCGATTTTAATCGTCGGTTTTTGTAGCGACATCGCGTAAAACGCGGTATTCTTTCAAGAATAGACCCTTTGAAAAGTGCGCGCTCTCCAGTAGCTGCTCTGATGTCGCCATATTTTGGCCACGCACCTTGAGCATGCATTGATCACCAGAGCAGCGTCAGCGCTCGGTGTGAAGTCGGATCCAATCACAAGCTTCGCGCGGGAAGCAGTGCCCAAATCATGGCGGCCGCCAGTGTTGCTGGTGTATTTTTCGAAAAGGGCCTATTGTTAAATCTGATCATTGCTTTGTCTCCAACTGACTCGATGACACTTGGGGTCCTGAGCTGGACTGCGGGACAAAGGGACCGGGAAATCGCCGCTTGCAGTAATTGGTCAGCAGGGCGCGTGACGCGGCAGCCGACGGTCTTTAGATAAGCTCTCGGTCCTCTACACCCTTGCTGTTAATATTTTTTTAAAAATATTTTTAGGATTGAAATTATTTGAAAAGCTTTAATGTAGTAACACTTGGTTCTGAAAGAAGAATGAATAAATAGAGTCACGAGGTTAAGTAGATCTCGAAAGAAGGAAATTTTCTTGAAAAATTCCACAAGACCATTGTTACAGAGTTAAAAAAAGATTAAACTAAACGCCTAAACTTCTTGGAGCAACGCAACGTTTTTGATGTATGAAACAATACTAAAACAATACCGCTTTTTGCAAGGATAAGTTCATTTAAAAAATTTGAATGGCTCATTTACAGCTTATTTTTTAGACGGACGAAATTTGTTTTTTTGTTTTTTTCAAGCAACACCTATATTTGTGTGGGTTAGAGGACCCGGTGTGTGTGGTAAAGGTACAAAACTCTAAAAGTTTGAAAACCTCGCCATCGATTTCTGTAATCTATGTCCATAAACAGCACAGCAAACGTGAGGGCCTAGGCTACATATATACATGTAACTGCCAAAGTCACGAACTTGTGCTGACGCGTTTAGAGACCAATTTGCTAAAATTAAATTGGAGAAAAAAAGCTTACCTGACACAGTTAGTGGTTCTCGTGATTCCTACTCTTATAATATTCACCACAAAAATAAATACATACGCCACCGAAAAAAAAAATGGGGGGGGGGGGGGGTGGAGGGATGAAGGCTTTTATGTACTACTATCAAGGAAAGAGGAATTTTTGGTGAAGAAACACAGGAAGTTGAGTTTAACTGTGAGAGAATAAAAGGTGCGAAAAAAGGCGTTGTCAAGACACGAGCGCCAGTACGTGACCGAACTTTTTGCATCCGATTCTAGTAATTCCCCAGCTTAGCCAATGCTTTCTGTACAACTGTGTTATGACTCAGTCCGTTTTAGGCAGCTTGGAAAACGGCTTCCATGAAAACAAACAAAACTATCTTGTAAAGCAGAATTTTGTGAACATAAAGCTTTTGTAAACAAAGGGATTTATCATGAGCCTAGAAGCAAACCGATGACCACCGAATTACCACAACCGCAATTTGCATTCATGACTCACATCAAGCAGCTGTAGCGCTTCCGCGATGATGTCACAAGTCGTACTCAACGCGCCGCACCCGCCTGCTCGCTCAAGAAGAAACAACTGCGGTCGAGTACGTAGCACACTTGTCTCCGTGTTTCGAGAACCCGATCGACACTCAGCGTCACTCGGCGAAAGCCATTTAACCTTGAGTGGATACTTAAAGGGAAGCATTCTCTCAAACGACCGAGGGCACTTATTGAGCCTCCCGGCGTCAATGCCGTGTTCGAGAGGCTCGCAGCACAGCTTCCGAACGAGGACACGTTTGAAGTGAGGTCGCTTTCCGTCGGATAAGACACAGCGGGCGTTGGAGTGGAACCACTTGGACAATCGGCGACCCTGTTAGACCAAACAAGCCATCGCCGGTACTCTCTTTTTCTCTCTCAGTATTGAAGGACTCTCATCAAAACCAGTGTTGCTGAATGGGCACCCCCCTTCAATTCCAACTCCATTCCGGGGTATGAGAGTTTCCGACAATGTCATTCCTTTCAACTCCTTAGAATAAAGTCACTGGGCCCATTCCCACTCCTAAAATGACCTCGCTTCCCCATTCTATTCCCTTAATTCTTAAAGGCGAAGAAATTTACATCGAAAACCACATTATTTCACTGAAAAAAAGCCACATGAAGCTGCTGACGTTATCGAACGGGGAGACGACTGAAAAACTATGCAAAATTTTTCGCAAAGCACTGATTCTACTAAGCCGAAGCGTGGTTACAGGAAGCGGTTCGTGGCGCTTGGTGTCACTGATGATATCGATCGCGCGATCGAGCGTAAAAAGCTCGCGAGTCGCAACAGACGCCAAAAGTTAAAACCACCCATTTTCTTCGCAAACGGACCGCGTGTACCCTCCACAGATACATGGTTAGCGTGTTGTTCGTTTGATAAGGCGTTAAATCTGCCTAGTTCGTGCGTTGCGCAAGAAGAAGCCATCTTGCCCTCTGCTTCGAACACTTGTCCAACCGTACCGCTAGTGCGCGGTTAGAAGCGGCGCCGCGGGTAGAAACCCCTAATCTTTATGCCTTGCGGCAAGAACAGAAAACCGCTGACAAAGTGCAATCGTTTTACGGCGCCAGCACAAGGGACCCTAGCACCAAATTATGGGACCCGTTTTAAAACGTAAACTTTTACGCTTGCTGCGCGATTCTTGCGATTTCTTAACATATTTTTGCGACGCATAGCTTTCTTGTCAGTACAAAACAAGTACACAAGTCATATTACTTCTACAAAAATAACAATACTTTTGCGTACGTTGGCCGTTCCTTATTTCGTTTATTTTTACCCTTCGAACACCGCTGTTGAGACTACACATTCGCCCTGCCGAATCGAGTGAAGTGAGTTCCCCGAACTCACTTCGTGCGAAGTGCGTCCTTCAGCAAGTGTCACTAAATGTTGCCGTGTGGCACCAATTTAGTGTCACTAAGGGCGAAGTGCACTCGTTTGTAGTGACACTAAACTAGCCCGTCTGACAGGGGTATAACTATATAGACCAACACGCGGCTCTGACGACACGCCTCTGCGGTGGCACTGCTGTTGCCACGGCGCATGCGCGGAAGCTTCACCTCACGCGAATCTGGTTTCTGCGCTCGCGCAGTGTCCACAACTGGTGCGGGCAAATGCGGGCTTGTGTGTAAACAGTGTGTCGGTCTATGGTTTCTTCTATCGTCCGTACAATGCACTTTTATTTTCAGGTACGCAAGCTATGAAATTCCCTTATTTAATTTCGACGCAACAATAAAAAAAAAGATCTACATTAACGTAGAAAACGTCGTGTTCATACGACTTAACATCCCTTTGTTTACCAGAGTCACTTTTATTTTACCTGAATCGAAATGTTTAAGTAAAAGAGTAAAGAGTTGAGCTTGTTGGTACATTCCTGTAAGTGGACCAGCTTGAACTTTAGAACTATACTGTCCTTTCCTGACCTTTTTTTCTTAGTGTTTAAGTAGTTCTAAAGTTCAAGCTGATCTATTTCTACGGTATCAAAACGTTGTCGCGAAGTCTGGTAGGTCGCTTAAAATACCCGTGATTGGAACAAATTTGCGTCGCAGTATGAAAAGTTAAATCGGGGTTGTGTCTTTGAACCAAGGAATTAATTACAGCGCATAAAATTATGAAGTGCGCACCTCGTCGCCATATATATCATGAAATATGGGTTATGAAATATGTTTCCCAATATATATATATAAGGACGACACAACTGAGCAGAAAGCAATAAAATTTTCAAAATTGCACGAAAGTTCTAGGACAATCCCTAATTCAGTCTATCCTTTAAAGAAACACCGAGCGGCAATAACGATGCTTGTTTTTCTAACCAAACATTGTTTACACTCAGCACCGCGATGCATGAGACGAATCATGCAGAAAGGAGTAATCGAAATTGTTCACTCTAATCCATACGTACCTTTGCACTCAGATTGAATCTGGCCCAAAATAGCGCTTGGCCAAGTGAACATTTTCTTATACAGAATAAACTGACATAGTCTGGCTGTTGTGGTTTGTGCTTGACAAGAGGCCGGTCAATTCGATTTGCACATAAGCATCAGACTTGTTAATTGATGATTTTAATGCGGTAGAGTTAAGGAGCTCGTGTCGCAGAAAAGCCGGTGTCGGTGGCGTGACGGGAAAATCCTGATTGTTCAATAGGGTACTGTTGTCACAGTTACATGTCCTCGCGTGGGAATTTCTAACGTAAATTTAAACAATTTAGGCGGATTCAAACCCACGACCCTTCGGTGCGAGTCAGAGATGCTACTGACTAGGTCACGCAAGGCTTGTTTTGTTCTTTATTCTACTAGGTCACGCAAGGCACGCTTGCACGCGGGGAATGAGAAGGCGATGCGAACAGAGCCCAAAAACGCTATCGCGTTCCACTCCTAAAGGCAAAACTTAAGAGACCCCTAATATTTTTTTTTGTTCGGTTCCGGTTCCGGAACCGAACAAAACAAGCCTTGCGTGACTGAGTCAGTACTACATCGTTGAGTAATACGATGTAGTATTTCATGCTCTACTCGACATGGCAGCTACTTAATTGGACACGTTCTGAAGGTTTGCGTGCGTAATCTTCATAGTTCCGTCACGCGCCCCTGTGTACTTTGTTTTTGTCCAGCCGTTATGTTCACCACATAAAAGATGTAATAACAGACTTCTATATGTTTGAGAAGTTATATGTGCCAGGAAAACATAGTTACCTAAATTAGCTTCAAAATCAAAAATTTCTGTAATTATCTCCCAAATCACTTACAACGTGCCTGTCGAGGATAAAAACGTCGGGAAAGATTTGTAGAGCATCTTTCAGCTAATTTGGGGGTGCATTGCTTTGGGGTGACCGGCCCTTTATCTATGTTGTCGAATCTTCAGTCAGTAGATATACATTTTATTATCATCAATAATTTTTACTTTATGAAGTTCACACAACCGCTTGAAACCGACACGGGAGGACGATCCTCGAAACTACGCCAGCTGTTGAGTCTGGGTAAACGCGTTATTTTGTTAATTGATTAGCGGTGTGAAACATTGGGTTGCTGGGTATGCCAAAAAGGACTTTGTGCTCACATAACAGATCGGAAGGCAAGTACACGAAATGTGCAGAAAGAGAGAGATTATAAATGGTATTTTTTTTTAATAACCCTTACAGAACGCCTTACTGCAAATAGAGATGCATAAAGATGCATGCAATGAAATTGCTAATTATACATAAATAGCGCGAAGGGCAGACAAAGATTCTTAAAGTCCCAATACAAATCATATTTCATCAGTTTGCATGAGCTCGAAACTTCGCGAAATACTGGTTCTGGAGGCTAATGTTATATTCGGTTTTACGTGCACTTGTTTTGGGCCCTCACTTTACAACACTGTGCTTTATCAGTCATGCGCTCTAACATTTCTCTAGGCTGCCGTATATGATCCAAGACTGCTATAAATCCTGCACAACTTTACAAGTTTGGACATCTTTTGCTAGTGTTGTGAATATCGCATTTCACGAGAAAGTTGAACTGTTTAACATGGCACTCACGTGACATCATCACACTATATGCTGGTAGTCATTACGAATTGTTCTTGCTGGGAAAATCAAATTCGATGGTGCAAAATGCATGCTGCAGGAGGTTCGCGTTCATTGAAAGCCAAGTATTTGAGAGGCACGAATAATTATTCTTAGTGCATCGTGGCGAGGAACAGCGCGAGCGTCTGACACGACAATAGCGCGCTTTTTGGCAAGGGTGTTTTTGCAAACAAATTAGATGCCGGGGCCACGTATGCTTTCTGGTCTGCGCCGAAGATGCGGGGCGGAGGAACCTTTACAATACAGTATGTTTTGAAAACTACCCGCTCCCCTCCCCCCTTTTTTTGTTGCTTTTCCAGAGAATGTTTTGTAATGCTAAGGAATCGCCTCTTCCGTTTAGGTGTGTTTATTCGACAATTATATTTGTCACTCGTTAACAGTAACCCTTCATTGCCTTTATTTTGCACACCGTCAAGTTTAAAGAGGTCATAAAACGATGTTGGGTTGGAATGTTCGTGACTTTGCAGAGGCGTACTTATCCTAGTCTGGCCCAAATATACTCTCACAGACCGCCACTGATTCAGAAACTTCTTTGTCGCGGTGAAATTGCGAGTATATAATGAGACCATTTCTTGCAGTCTTGCCTTCGCAAAGATTGATGACGTGATTGTGGGATCGAAATGACCCGTCCGACGACAGTCGAGCGCGGCTCATGGATTGGATACGAAAACTGCGTTGGCACTGGACTTCGGCTCGTAACAATCAATGCCTCGGCGGACATTCGGGCAGTGACTCGTGTCGAACCACTGCGGTGATGAGAATAGCCGAACTCTAACAATGCCCGGAGCTCAGTACGCGTTTTCTACTTTTCCAACCGCAGCACGTGGGTATGATATACGTTGGTGGAATAAAAGAGGCACCAGGCAACGTGGCTGCTTCTGGCTCCAAATTGAGAGGATGAACAATGCTCATATTTCTCTCATTTTTTTGGCGACTGTCATTACCAAGAAAGAAGAGCTAAGGCAGCTTTATTCAGTTATTAACGTTAGGGAGTTTCTAAGTAGTATTTAATGAAGGTAGAAAAATCGTTTCATTGGTTCCTTTAAGCAAAATACAGAGGTGGTCGAAACTTGGGCACTAACTTGAGGACGACGCTCGCGTGACACGTAGAGCGGCTGGCAACGTTCGGCTGTCCCTCTGATGCCACTATGATCTTTTTTTTTCTTTTTCAAGGAATCCCTTCCTTACACGCATGTAGTCTATGTATTAATAAGTCACATTTAGTCCCTTCAATACTTCTATTCTCGGGGACATCTTCCGAGGCAGTTCAGCAACAACGAAAACATGTTTGGGTGCCTGGTAAAATTGGCCATGAAACAATTTTTTTGTACCTTCAATAAATACTGTTAAGAAGTAATCCCTGACGTTGATAGCTTGCGAAAACATTCAATAGATTTCCCCTCCGCGTCATAGCAGATGAAGACAAAAGAAAAGAAAGAAACAGCTGTCCCCTCCTCATCTCGCATTTAGAACAAGCTGCCACGTGATCTGACACTAATTACTGTAAACGACTAAATTTTTGCGAGCACCTAATTTTCGCGAATTTCGCGAATCGCCTTCAATTCGCGAGAAATACGTACCGCGAATAATTCGGGCAATATGTGAAGGCTAAGAAAGCTACACTCGATTCGCGAAAATTAGAACCCGCGAATAATTTCAAATTTTAAGCTTTGGCCCGATTCGCGAAAAATTTGAGCTCGCGAAAATTAAGTCGTTTACAGTATATGCTGTCAGTGTTCATCACAGTCACGCGCTGGGGTTTGGAAAGCAAAGAGCTTTGGCTGAGCTTAATTTCTTGTTAGAGTTGGGCTATCGTAATCTTTAATTGAACACGAGCCGTTACCCAAATGTTTGGCGATGCTGATTGCCATGAACCCGAGCATTCGACTCGGGGTTATAAAAATCGCTTACGTCACGCTGTCACGTGACTCTCGGTGCGAAGTCGTGGTATCATGTTGCGTCACGCTGTCATCAAGGTTAATGAATCTCGTGACTACTTCATATTAAATCGACTTGACGCAGTGAGTCATGTGACGTCACGGGGTCATGTGACATACTTGACAGCATGTATTGACACCTGACGTCACGTGATCAAAAGCGCCACAAAAACCCACTATTTATCATATATTGCAATTTTGCATATGGCGATTTGATCAAAACATTAAAATACAGCTGCCAATTTGTATTCCCAAATATTCATTTTGTGATACTGAAAAAAAAAAAAAATCCTTGAACCGTTTTGAACCGGTGACCTTTATATGTTTTTCCGGTTCGGTTCCGGTTCAGTTCCAAGGTGGCGGCGAAGATTTCGGTTCGGTTCAATTCCGGTTCGGCTAAAAATAACGGTTTGGTTCCGGTTTACGGTTCGGTTCGGTTCCGGTTCGACACCCTGCTCGCTGACGCTCCGACGTAGCGGCACGGCATTGGGCCATGTCATAGCGACATTGGAGGTTTCTATATAGTTACACCGCGCGGCGGCACGATGCGACGCAATTCTTGCTGAAGTATTTTTTAACGCTCAAGGCTCGGTGTCGCCTTAGAAGTTGCGCTAGTGTTTTTTTTTTCAACTCTTATTTTCTTACGTAGCTGCTCTATGGAACCCAGTACCCTACCAGCCTATTTTGCTCTCTTACCTCGCGAGTGTATTGCGAAAATGATGGATGCACGAGACATCCTGTGATAGTTATACTGTGCCTGAGTTTCGGTATTCCATATTACAAATGTAAAAAGCTCGACGGTATTGTTGTGCTCACCGGACCGATGATGTGAGCAAACCTAATCTCGAGATATGTGCCCTTTGATAATGAAGCGCAAGGTGCCGGGAATAAATGTAATGAGTAAAGTCCGTGGGTGCAGCTTCCAATTAAGGGTATTTTTTTTATTTTCTCTATAGTTAGCGGATGAACCCTTGTAAAACGACATTTAAGTAATTGGTGTACTCAGTGAGTATGGTTTCTGCGCTTACCTCCCGCTGGGCGTGTGAAGTGCTAGCGGAAGAAATAGCACGTTGTGGCCGAAAGCATACTGACCATAATGGGGCCCCGTTATGTCATCCGACATGGATAGTCGGTCGTCGGACGCGTTTCATAAAAACACTAGAGCTACAGAAGCCGGAAGCATGTTTCTTACAGTCGATGCGACCACGTTGGCTCCAAAGCGTTAAGAGATGCTTGGCACTGGCCGCACCCTTTGTTTTATAAAATGCCAGCGACATAAAAGTAATTACTGTTGACAGGGCATTGTAACAGAAAGAGATAGTTCATATCATGTGAACGTACAGCTATCTGCTACTTTAAAGAAGCTGAAACCGGTTGAATCTTGGATCTGTACACAACGCGGCCCTTGGTGCGGCTGCCGGGTCTTCGTAGAGGAGACGCTCCCTTGAGTTCTTCTTTTTTTAGATGTAAATGCGTGAAAGTTTTGTAGTTGTAAAAAAAGCTATCGAGACAATATTTTAAACGCCGGTTCTTCTCGTGTTCTTGCGCGTTCTTCTGACTGTCATCAGACAAACAATGCGAAAGCGATACATGGCAAAACAGGACATCACCAACTTGGTATTTGCAAAAACAAACAGACACGAACAAGGGTCGGCGTGCACCTGTTCTGTGAGTGTCTGTTCCGCGTCTATTTTCAGTGTTTTTATTCTTTCTGTGTGAACAAGGGTCAGAGCTCGTAGAAAGGCCGAGGCAACATTCAAACTTTTGTAAAACAAGCACGACAAAAAATTAGATAAATTCGGCCTGTAAAGAACTGAAGTCAGAAGTCGGAAGAAACTCGTTTTGGTATAAGCACAGAGACGAAGTTCAGGATGGCACCACGACCGGGAAAAGAGCTGTCCCTGATTGGCAGTTGGGCGGATTTGTCGTGGGGAGCATGTGCGTCCAGGCGCCCTCTCGCGGTTTCAGTAGGCGTTCTTTGGCCACCGGGGAAATAAATGGGATTGCAAGGAAGGGGGGGGGGGGGCAGAATTGTGACAATGGTGGACAAAACAGAAACGAAAAATAGACAGGCGGTTCCCCAAATCAGACGCCATGTGCGGTGGTGTCCGGCCGTCAGTCTAACATCGTTGAAGCGAGGTGACATCTCTATATTTATGTCCAGCCGCGGCTCGTCTCTGCTCTGTTTGTGAGCTCCGGGGGCGCGAGTCTCTAGGGGTGCGTTTGAGGTGAGGCAACTAATGAACAGTTGGCAACGCGGGGCGGGTACGTTTTCTTGCTTCTTTTGTTGCCGGTCTCGAACTCTGGCCGTTGGAACACTCGAGCGCGGCTCTGCTGGGCTCAAATTTCGCAACACAGGCGTTTCATATTTGCTGTTTGACAGAAATTGTTCAGAAGAGGAAGGCCTGGGCGCTAATAGGGCGTTGAGTTGATACCGTATAATTTCGGCGGCGTTCCCTATGTGAAAACCATCGAAGTGATTCTGTATATGTCTTCGTGTGGGCAGTTATCTGGATGGATACAACTTGTGTTCAAAACGTACCCGAAATGACGAGATTGGGATCTCGAAAAAAAGAAAGAGTGTAGAAGTATTGCGACATAAATGTTATATTTTCTAAACCAGATCTTGTGAAAAAAATGAATATTGGCCTGAAAAGAAGGCAAAAGGGCGTGTGTATAGCGGTTATTGACCTTTTGCAGCGGAGGAAAGTGCCTGGGACTCTGTTAGTGCTCGCCTTCCAGATTGAAGTTACGTGCGCTTTGGCTTTAAGACTCTTTAAGACTTCGCGGTGCTTGAAACAGGCGCGGGTGACCCTCTCTGATCAGGGGGGTGATTCTATTCAAACAAAAATTGAAAACAAAGGTTGCCAGTATCTACACCTTAAAATGGTTAAAAAAAAACCATTGCACTAAACAGAACAACTGACACTTTTCTTTTCTCAACCATTAAATAAAATTAGCTAGAAAGTTAGTTTTTAGGTTGCGCACTTAAGAGCGGTCTGCATTTGAGGTGTGGTGACACTGCAGTACGGCTTCTAGCTTGGGGTCTTTCATGTGCATCACGCACCATTGATACAGAACCTCACGTCGGTACAACGCCCTGTTTTGATAGAACCGGCTTGGGGGTTAATCATCGGCGTTCATTGATATTTAGCGAAAACACGAAACATTACTTACAATATATGGCATTAATTTGCCTCTAATCTACCAGCTATTATGCTCGTCGCTCGATAGATGCGTATCCAAAGCCAATAAGCGCTGTCGAGATAAACCATGTGTCCGCCCCGGATGCCAAAAGGAAGTCGTCGACTGCATTAAAGGAGCGGTGCAACGATATTCAATTGGATTGTTTTTCACTTTACACGAGCTTACTGGCACCAGTGGGACTCAAGGATACTCGCACGCAACGCCACTGGCCAAGAAACTCCTTTGCTGCGGTGTAATTTCGAGGACAAAAGCGATCATTTTCATTCAATCTCTCCTTTGCAAAATTTGATGACGTAACGTGGGGATCGCAGTACACTCATATGAGGATATTTGAATGCTGTTCAAAGATTGGATCCGAGCATTGCGTGGGCACTCGATTTGGGCTCGTGATAATTACTAGCTCAAAAAGCATTCGGGTAGTGGCCCGTGTCCAATCGCTGCAACGACGACAATAGCCGAGCCATAACAATGTCTGGAACTCAGCGCGTCGTCCTGTGCTTTGCCAACCCCAGCGCGTGGCTATGATCAACATTGGCGGCATATAATCGGCTCCAGATCACGCGGCCGCTTGTTCTGGCTGCGAGTTGAGGGGGTGAACGCTGCTCGTTTTTCTTTAATTTTTTTCTGAGACTTCTATTGCGAGGGGTGAAAAACGAACGCGTGTTTTATAGGTCATTAACGTCAGGGATCTGTGCTAAGTGGTATTTGCGCAAAGTACAAAAATTGTTGCATCGCTCCTATAAGGAAATCTGCTGATGTGAAATCATTACGTGCTTACCGCTCGCAAGCTGCGGGCTCGTCTATCTGATGCGAACGAGTACGGGACTTGTGATGCCATACCTCAGTTGTTTCGAGAACTCCGCCATATTTTTTTCTTCATATTCCTTTCGGGCGAAAACATAATGTGAATCTTGAATTCAAATCGAAGGCCTTGAATCGAATAAACCGGTTTAGTTCCGATTGTACAATGCGGTCTCTCGAATGGTGAGTTCAAGTTTATATAGACGATTTAAGCCACGAATTTTATGTTTTACTTACTCGCTTTTTAGGGACTCACCACGTAAATAAAATAGCGATATTGTTGTCTTCTTGGCATTTTCCATAGGTGTTCTACACTCACTGGACTTAGAATGCCTTTCCTCACGTCCGGCCGAAAGCACTCTCTGTCCCACGCATTAAACACAGCACAAAAAACATTGTTGTCTTTTTGGCATTTTCGATAGATGTTGTATACGCAGTGCGTCTAGAGTGCCTTTCCTCACGTCCAGCAGAAACCACAGTCTGTCGCACGCATTAAACAGCTTACACTGAGCGGATTGGATTAGATTGAATTATGTCGTCTAGTTCTTTGTGAAAGGGTGAGCAGAGTTCATGCTCACCACACAGACAAACCACATCTCCGTTACGTCTTGTTTAGATGGCACCAGTCCTCCAGTCTCCTTTTGGTGCATTCGGCGATTCCCTCGTTTCTTCGCGCTGAATCAAGCGAGTCCACGCTGGCTTCCGCCACCGTCCCGAAGCCAAGTGCCTCCGGGAACAGGACCGTTTCTGGCTTTGTCCACAACTGCCGGTTGGCTGCTGTGTAATGGCAACTGGCTTCCTGTCGGTGCCTCATGAGCCCGACAGTGTATTCGGAAGAGCTTGCGGAGTAAGGACGATTTGGGCACTTTGATTGGCGCGTTTTCATAGACGTCACATTGCCTGGTTTACCGGGGGAGGGAAAGAAGAGAGAAAAAAAAAGGGGGGGGGGGGGAAGCGTAGGCTAACGTCTCAGTGAATCACACACTGGCCTTTAGGGTAATCAAATCTGGGAGCAGACTAAAATCCAGCGCGAGGATCACTGAGACGCATTTACCTAAACCTCGCCCCACCCCTCCCCCTCTCCCCTCTCCTACCATAAACCACGCAATAGGACGTACGTGGAAACGCGCCAACCAGAGTGCCGAAATTAACCTGTTGACTTATTTCACAAGGTTTTCTGAATACGCAGACCGGCGCTGTCTGTTTTCAGCCACATCCATTAACCTCGTGCCTCTTGACACCGCTGCCACGTTGGTTGTACACACCAAAACGGCACAGGACCGGCGCTCTTTGACACGTGGATGGAACACGAAGCCCATCTGAACGTTGACGCAGCACTCGAGACCAATCTGTGAGTGATGTACCGGTAATTTAGGATAATGCAGGATATATTTATTTAATTCATAGATTAAGAACGGTTGAGAAGCGTCTGCTTTGTTCTGCGACCGCGCCCAGTCTGTTCTTCCCAGGCGTCACGTTCTTCTCCGTGGCTCGCTCTCCCCCGCCGGCGTCTCCGGTGACATCAGCCTGCCGTTGGCTGGGCCAAGGGTCGTGTTCGCTATGCGTGGCGAACACGCACACAATACACGGCACGCACACAATACACGGCGCTGTGTCTCTTCGATCTCACAGTCATGACGTTGAAACTCTGTATACAGGTTTTGATTATTCTAGGTGACGTTGCCTCGTCGCGCGCTGCCGTCCCAAGCAGCACGGAATTTGGCCAAGCATTGACTAATGGTTGTCTATGGTCTTTTGGCCAATTGCCAAAGACTGGCCATTCATCGGCTAATGTGTCGCTGATGGTCTGTGGCCATTGGCCAATGGCAAGAGAAAGGCCAGTCATCGGCCTACGGCTGGCCACTGTCTGGCCACTGGCCGAAGGACCGTTGTCAGCCATTGGCCATTGATTGGCCAAATCTGTGCTTCTTGGGGTAGAGGTACCATACAACAGACTCTAGACGAAGCACAAAACAGGGTGTCGAACCGGTCATTATTTCGGTTCGGTTCGGTTCGGGTTCAGTAGCATTGTATTTTGTTCCGGTTCAGTTCCGGTTTAGGGTAGCGCACATAATATCACTCCGGTTACCGGTTTTAATAAGCGCGAACCGGTTCGAACCGGTTCCTAACTCGGTCTTTGAATATTTACCGAGTATTTCCTGCAGCCTTTTCTAAGCACGAGAACTGCAATAGACCCATTCCAATACTACTCCCTCTTCAGGCAGATAGAAAGACTGCACAGTGGCGTGAGCAAAAGACACCATTAATGTGGCAAAGCTATTACTTGCATACGTGAACTAGATATAAGCAATCGGCTTTCCATTTTTATGGTGTCTTTTGCACACGCAGCTGTGCATTATTTCAATCTCTGCCAGAAGAGGGAGTATTTTCGGGATGGGTCTTAGACCTTTCCAATGTTTACTAAATCACAGTCCCGCGTGCGATCTTCACAGTCCAGCACGTGCGTGTTCGTCGCTTCGGAAAGCGAGCGAAGCACGACGCCATTCGCACGAACGCTCAAAATGGCACCGGCCACAAGCTCGTTTTCGGAAAGGTCTAGAGACCTTTCCAAAAAAGGGCACTTGGCAGGTTCCATTTTCAGTGTTCGTGCGGATGGCGCGTGATTTGCTCGGTTTCCGAAGCGACGAAAGTGCGCGTTCTGGACTGTGATTTAACACGTGTGGACTGTGCTTTTGTAAACAGTGGAAACGTCTAGAGACCTTTGCCAAAAAAGAGCCTGTTGCCGGTGCCACCGAAGCGAGAAAACGCACGTGCTGGGCTGTGAAGGCACACGCTGGCTGTAATTTTGTAAACAGTAAAAAGGCCTCTAGCTAGATTGCTTGCCCTCCATATGTTCTGGTTTGTTTGCTCTGCCACACGTGTTTTTTTTATACATGCTACCTGTTTTCGGCACCCGTAAGATGTCACAGCTATTGCCCCAGAAAGGCTGACAGGGAACGAGAGGAAACAAATGTGCCGTAAAACACAGAAACAGGGACGTCGAGTGCGCAGTTGGGGTTAGTTATCGAATTGCGTTAATGTCGTCTATACATCGGCCAGACTGGCCGATCTGTCAATGACAAGGCACGTGGAACACGCACGTATAATGAAATGTGAAGACATCTTGACAGCGCTTCGGGTTCCGGCGGAAAAACGCTGTTTTAGATCTCGTGGCGATGCTTTGTCTAGTCCTGGGACTTTTTATCGCAAACAACACTCTATACAAATTACCCAGTCTGAGGGACTCATAACGGGTCATTTGTACCTGTAAGCCACCGAACAAAGTTCGGGTAATGCCACCACAGTGAACAATGTTTCAAAGATGCTCAGTTTAAGATGATGAAAGAGGACTTCAAACAAAAATGAAAAAAGAAATAGGTTGAACAGGCGACAACCTACAAAACAAATAAACAAAGACACTTTCTAATCTAAGGCTAATCATCGCCGAGTAACGTTGCCTCCAGCAACCCATGTTTTTCTTTTTTTTTTTTTTGTAAGGTAACATTTGAGCACGTCAAAGAAAAATATGTTTTTCATTGAAATGGACTACAAGCGACCCTACAAACTATACTGGGGATGCAGCGCGGGTACTTGTCCCCCTTTCCTTCAGGGTGTCGCTGCACTGAAGCGGAAGGTCACGTGGTGCGCTTTCGGTGCTCCATTCGCTAAATGGCTCATCGACTGCAACTACAGTCCATCTTGAGGTCAAACATTCGCGGACGCGTAGGCCTTCATGCCTACAGTGGCGCAATTCGCTCCGAGACTTGGACATTTCGTAGCCAAGCGGCCAAGCGGTGCTTTGAAATCGCCGCCGCTACCGCGCTGCTGGGTTCCATCCAAGAAGCAAAGTAAAGTTGAAGCTCTAGACGACGATGTATTTTTTTAATTACTAATGCATTAAAAACGAAATGGTAAAAATATCTCAAAGTATGTAGGATTAGTCTTGATACAGAACCTCACGTCGGTACAACGCCCTGTTTTGATAGAACCGGCTTGGGGGTTAATCATCGGCGTTCATTGATATTTAGCGAAAACACGAAACATTACTTACAATATATGGCATTAATTTGCCTCTAATCTACCAGCTATTATGCTCGTCGCTCGATAGATGCGTATCCAAAGCCAATAAGCGCTGTCGAGATAAACCATGTGTCCGCCCCGGATGCCAAAAGGAAGTCGTCGACTGCATTAAAGGAGCGGTGCAACGATATTCAATTGGATTGTTTTTCACTTTACACGAGCTTACTGGCACCAGTGGGACTCAAGGATACTCGCACGCAACGCCACTGGCCAAGAAACTCCTTTGCTGCGGTGTAATTTCGAGGACAAAAGCGATCATTTTCATTCAATCTCTCCTTTGCAAAATTTGATGACGTAACGTGGGGATCGCAGTACACTCATATGAGGATATTTGAATGCTGTTCAAAGATTGGATCCGAGCATTGCGTGGGCACTCGATTTGGGCTCGTGATAATTACTAGCTCAAAAAGCATTCGGGTAGTGGCCCGTGTCCAATCGCTGCAACGACGACAATAGCCGAGCCATAACAATGTCTGGAACTCAGCGCGTCTCCTGTGCTTTGCCAACCCCAGCGCGTGGCTATGATCAACATTGGCGGCATATAATCGGCTCCAGATCACGCGGCCGCTTGTTCTGGCTGCGAGTTGAGGGGGTGAACGCTGCTCGTTTTTCTTTAATTTTTTTCTGAGACTTCTATTGCGAGGGGTGAAAAACGAACGCGTGTTTTATAGGTCATTAACGTCAGGGATCTGTGCTAAGTGGTATTTGCGCAAAGTACAAAAATTGTTGCATCGCTCCTATAAGGAAATCTGCTGATGTGAAATCATTACGTGCTTACCGCTCGCAAGCTGCGGGCTCGTCTATCTGATGCGAACGAGTACGGGACTTGTGATGCCATACCTCAGTTGTTTCGAGAACTCCGCCATATTTTTTTCTTCATATTCCTTTCGGGCGAAAACATAATGTGAATCTTGAATTCAAATCGAAGGCCTTGAATCGAATAAACCGGTTTAGTTCCGATTGTACAATGCGGTCTCTCGAATGGTGAGTTCAAGTTTATATAGACGATTTAAGCCACGAATTTTATGTTTTACTTACTCGCTTTTTAGGGACTCACCACGTAAATAAAATAGCGATATTGTTGTCTTCTTGGCATTTTCCATAGGTGTTCTACACTCACTGGACTTAGAATGCCTTTCCTCACGTCCGGCCGAAAGCACACTCTGTCCCACGCATTAAACACAGCACAAAAAACATTGTTGTCTTTTTGGCATTTTCGATAGATGTTGTATACGCAGTGCGTCTAGAGTGCCTTTCCTCACGTCCAGCAGAAACCACAGTCTGTCGCACGCATTAAACAGCTTACACTGAGCGGATTGGATTAGATTGAATTATGTCGTCTAGTTCTTTGTGAAAGGGTGAGCAGAGTTCATGCTCACCACACAGACGAACCACATCTCCGTTTCGTCTTGTTTAGATGGCACCAGTCCTCCAGTCTCCTTTTGGTGCATTCGGCGATTCCCTCGTTTCTTCGCGCTGAATCAAGCGAGTCCACGCTGGCTTCCGCCACCGTCCCGAAGCCAAGTGCCTCCGGGAACAGGACCGTTTCTGGCTTTGTCCACAACTGCCGGTTGGCTGCTGTGTAATGGCAACTGGCTTCCTGTCGGTGCCTCATGAGCCCGACAGTGTATTCGGAAGAGCTTGCGGAGTAAGGACGATTTGGGCACTTTGATTGGCGCGTTTTCATAGACGTCACATTGCCTGGTTTACCGGGGGAGGGAAAGAAGAGAGAAAAAAAAGGGGGGGGGGGAAGCGTAGGCTAACGTCTCAGTGAATCACACACTGGCCTTTAGGGTAATCAAATCTGGGAGCAGACTAAAATCCAGCGCGAGGATCACTGAGACGCATTTACCTAAACCTCGCCCCACCCCTCCCCCTCTCCCCTCTCCTACCATAAACCACGCAATAGGACGTACGTGGAAACGCGCCAACCAGAGTGCCGAAATTAACCTGTTGACTTATTTCACAAGGTTTTCTGAATACGCAGACCGGCGCTGTCTGTTTTCAGCCACATCCATTAACCTCGTGCCTCTTGACACCGCTGCCACGTTGGTTGTACACACCAAAACGGCACAGGACCGGCGCTCTTTGACACGTGGATGGAACACGAAGCCCATCTGAACGTTGACGCAGCACTCGAGACCAATCTGTGAGTGATGTACCGGTAATTTAGGATAATGCAGGATATATTTATTTAATTCATAGATTAAGAACGGTTGAGAAGCGTCTGCTTTGTTCTGCGACCGCGCCCAGTCTGTTCTTCCCAGGCGTCACGTTCTTCTCCGTGGCTCGCTCTCCCCCGCCGGCGTCTCCGGTGACATCAGCCTGCCGTTGGCTGGGCCAAGGGTCGTGTTCGCTATGCGTGGCGAACACGCACACAATACACGGCACGCACACAATACACGGCGCTGTGTCTCTTCGATCTCACAGTCATGACGTTGAAACTCTGTATACAGGTTTTGATTATTCTAGGTGACGTTGCCTCGTCGCGCGCTGCCGTCCCAAGCAGCACGGAATTTGGCCAAGCATTGACTAATGGTTGTCTATGGTCTTTTGGCCAATTGCCAAAGACTGGCCATTCATCGGCTAATGTGTCGCTGATGGTCTGTGGCCATTGGCCAATGGCAAGAGAAAGGCCAGTCATCGGCCTACGGCTGGCCACTGTCTGGCCACTGGCCGAAGGACCGTTGTCAGCCATTGGCCATTGATTGGCCAAATCTGTGCTTCTTGGGGTAGAGGTACCATACAACAGACTCTAGACGAAGCACAAAACAAGCTGAAGCTCTCCATCCGTGTGCCAGCAGAGTCATGGCTGCACAATCGTCGGACATTATGGTTCACAATAAACGCTTTTCAAAGCCCCCCTCAAGCAAGGTTGCGGTCGCCGTTTCTTTGGCGCGAAGCGTCTGATTGAATCCGAGCTGACTCGAGTTCACGTCGAACTCCGACGCAGCCCGCGTGTCCAATACTTGATCAATGCACGAGCCCCCAAAACAATGGCGGACTCAGATAAACCTTGCTGAAGCAGCTACTAGATGGCGCACACTTTAAAAAGAAAAGTGTTATATACGGTATGTCTACTTTATACTGAAACAAAGCTATCAGCACATTTCGAATAACTGTTGCATTTTATTACGATATGAAAATTTGCTCTCTTTTTGGGTCTCTTTGTTCGCAACTCTAACCTCGTTAACTCAAGATATTTTGCCCTTCTTCACATTTCGGCCGCCAGGCCACGCCAGTTTTTGCTGTACATTTATATAGGCAACAGCTCTTTTCTCATTTTCTTCATTTTTTCGCCACTGGGTACTGTCGCTTCTTTTAGAGTTGAAAATAACTGCGTTTCTAACCCTTTTGAGGGTGCGCCGAAGACCGGAGTTTTACCTTCTTTTTAAGACCGAACCGTGTCGGAAAGCCGCTTATGCAAAGAACTGCTCAATATTTCGGGTCCAGAATTTAAAACCCAGGTGGCGTTTATTACAGTGACGTATACTAAAAATCGCCGTTACCGTTTTAGCCGTAAAAGTAGCAGTAGAAAGCCGCAATGCTAACAACTTCCTTCTCCTCTCCTGGCGGACATCGAAACACTTTTATCACCTCCACCAAGATCGTTCGGATTGGATGGCGGTAGATTCAAATTTACTTTTATAAACCTTCGATGACTGAGCGAAGCTTCCTAATCCTCAATTACAAGTGCCTCTTTTTAATATATTATTTAATCTTAGTGCTGGTTTTACAATACGTTACGGAACTTCTTTCTATTTTCTTTCGGCACTCAGTCCAGCGCCCTCAACCAGGATTAACACCTCCAGGAGTCATATTGTAATCTGCGCTCTTTATCCCTGCGTCATTTCCTATCCCATCGAACACAAATATTGTTTTTTTTTTTGTAAACTTAGTTTTGGCACTTGGATCCAAATATTTAAATGGCGCAATTCAAAAGAGTAGTTTTACGAGGCTATGTCGCGCACCGAGGAGTTGGTTTGTTCGGGACAGCGGCCACGCCGTGTAATCTTGAAGGCCCTCGTTGTGTTTATGGACACTCGTGCTCAACGTTCTTTTTTTTTTCGTTTTATGATTCCGGAAATTTTGTCCCGGTGGGCAGAAGAGGCAGTTTCAATTTGAACACTCGCTCAGCCGTATCGGCGTCTTGAGGAGGAATCGGGGGCTTTTTATGCGAGCTCTTTTAATGTCTGCCGTTGGGGAAGGGAAGAAGGGCAGACTCGCAAAGCTGCTTGCTGGTAACGAGTAGGAACATTGGAAGTTTCTATCACGTGCAATTGCACATACTTTCACGGTTTTGTCGTTGAACCGCCAGGTGCTGCGGATATTTGATTCGCCCGAGAAAGCTGGCGAGGGAACCTACCGCTAGAGCTTTCTTTTCTAGCCGCCAGGTACCGTCGATTTCGCGGAAGTCGCTCACAAAATGAGTGGTACGAGCTGGTAATTCATGCGGGAGATAAAAGCAGTGTCCCTCACTTTTTTTACAAATTTAGTCAACATTTACAAAAGTTAAGCAATCATATATATATAAAATAAAGTAAATTACATTTCAACTGTGTTTTGACAAGTCTATGAGTTTCTATACAAAGTGTTCGACCAAAGTGAGTAGACTGACGCTAGTTACACCTTCGCCGTCAAGAAATTATATGTATACACTAGCTTGATAATGCTGAAAAAGATCGCGGAGCATAGACTCATCAATAAAAGGCGCACAAAAAGCCAGGACAAGAAAAGATGACACGTTCGACATACAAGAGCCTAGAGCGCGTTGTGAATGAGCTGGGCACATAATATTTTGTGTGACGTCAAAGTCACGTGACCTCATGACTTGACGTGATGATACGTAGTGCGACGTCAGAAAGTTACACTGACGTCATGATGGTCTCACGTGACGTTTTGATGACGTCCTGGCGCAACGTGATAGCACATTCTTTCGTGACTGTTCTTTACGATGATTCTTTGTGACGGTTCTTGGTAATGGTTCATGACGGTCTTATCATAAAATTTGGTTGTTAAAACAGATTCTGTGTTAAAAAATGAAGTGCAAGTGCGGCGCTTAATAGAGCCTTTGTCCAAACTGTAAGTACATGCGGTTTTAGATGTAACAAGAGACAAAAAGCTGATTATCTACCGCTTCGCCTTTTTCGGGGATCCTTCGTCCTCTTCGTGTTTTCTCTTCCCGTAGAGAAAACACGCGAACAAAGGGAAGGGTAGACACCGTAGACCCCGAAATGGCGGTAAGGAAGCTAAACAAGAAAACTGCTGCAATGACCATCGAGCAACCGGTTTAATGACAGCATAACGGCTCGATTTGGGGGATTTTTGGTGAGAACGAAAGAGGCACGCAACCACGCTCATAAACACAAACAAACCTGGGTCCACGATAAAACTATTATGGGGATTATTCCCCTTTCTGATCGCAAGGGGAAACTAGGGACACTATACAGCGCGTGCAGCGTGTGTAGCGTGTCGGTGTCTGGCAACAGCGAGTGAGTACCCCGTTCTGTATATCCCCGCACGCATGAATCTCGTTTTCCGAGTCACAGATTAAAGCCGGTCGCGCTGCTTCGCTCCCCGTCGATGGGCGCCCATAAAAAATATACAAAATATCCGGGAGAAAGAGCCGTGCGTACAAAGAGCGGGCCCACGGTGGGGTGACCGATGTCGATTCCGATGCGATGTCCGAAGTGAGCCGAGGCTTGTGGTTCAAACGAGGCTTCCTGTGAAGGAGCGAACGCGTTCTTGGATTCTAATCGCACGGAGGTCGGATATTTTACGGGTGCACGGGGGGGGGGGGGGGGGGGGGGTTACTGCCTCTGGTAGGAACCTTTGCACGCGTGCACGGCGCGAAGGCCACGGACACCCTCCAGATTGAAATATATCGCCAGTTGGGGCTTGATTTCACTCGGTCGCTCCCGAGTGAAAATTCATCGGGACCCGATTTGTTCCGCGTAGCTGAACGATGCTTCTGCCGTTTCGACCGCGTTCTCTAGAGGGGCGCAATCGTCGTATCTGCCGCTGTACGCTTAATAAAGCGCGGGGAATGAAAGAAACTAAACGAAGGAATGTTGGGAATGTGCCGCACGGAAATTCCGTGGCGACATCGGCTGCTTATTTTTGCATTTGTGACTGACTACTTGGATAGACTTTAGTCCGGGTACCATTGAGTGTTGAGAAAAGGCAGAGAGGCAAAAATTACGATATGAAGGAAGGATAGGAAACCGCTGCTGGTTCTTACTTATCCCTGCCATTTTGTTCCTTCTGGAGATTAGATTTCTATCGATCTTACGTTTAGGACTGTTTATATTTGTCTTTATGGGGATAAAGATACTTGTAGGGCAAACGTTAAAATTCATATTGGACAACGAGGCAACTAAATTAGGCTACATACGTCTTTTCGACACGTTATTTGGAACTCTTCACTTTGTAAAAAGTGATCAAAATAATTATCTATCTTGCAAGTTTACATACTATCATTTTGTTTATTCATAATTACAAATAAAAAGCTCATTAAGAAAAACTAATTTTTCAAATACATTTTTTAGACAAAATAGTGGCGAAATAGTACAGATTATATTGAAGCTGAGCCGCTGTTTTCTGTCCCAGCAATCAATCGTTTCTCTCTCTCTCTGTCTCTCTTTCTGTCTCTACTTCTTCCCCGTCGATGATTTTTTTTTTATATAGAATTGGAAGCATATTAGTAGGTGGTTCTAGGAGCGTCAAAGTCAGCTAAGAAAGATTGTTGCACGCACGTACTAATGCAAAAAGAGTGTTTTTTCTCCATTTGACTAGGGAACGCGGGAAGGGGAGGGTTAGCTGCCAACTTTAGTCGTGTCCACTGCATTATTGATCCATCACTCTTTGAGTTGTAAATCTTAAGGTTGAGACACTCCATGGGGTTGCCTAAAATGTGCCCACGGAAAGATTTAACCTAGAATACGCAATAAACATAGTTGAATATATATTAGTTTTTTTTTCTAAATTAAAAAAAAAATTCAATGTTAGAACTTACATACACACGCGTGAGATAAAGTAAATAAAATGAAGCTTTTGAGGCCCGATACGATGAAAGACATTTATTAAATTTTAAGTGCGCCCGTTATTAATCAAATATCCACTTTCTTTCATCACTCCCGCTTTTAGTCCTGTCGCCAGTGTCGTCAAGTTTATTGCATTTTTTTAAGCGGGTTATTATTGTGACTCGCGGACCAAGAAATTTGCTAAACAAAACATAAAAAAAGCTTTGACATGGAAGTTTCTTATGCGGTGTTGTTCCGGCTACTTAATGTGCTTCTTAAAACTTGCCATTTACGTACAGTATGGTCGCGCCCCAGCGCCGCGCTGTCTTTTGCCCGTGAAACTTTTTCTTTCTCCCTTTTTCGAAAATTATTCTAAAGAGCTCGCTGGGCCTGGTGTGTTTTCCCTCCCTTTGCGAGAGTTTGATTGATTACCTCGTGTGTGGAAGAGCGCGGCTAGGATGGCGACACTGCAGCGAGGCGGTTCGGTGCTTTATGCGCTCGAGCGGCATTATTGTCCATCTCGTGTCGGTATTGCACCGCACACACCGAAAATTAAAATCCTTGGAGCCGTTTGTTGCGAGCACCACGGGCTGCACCAAACGGTGAAGTTCAAGAAAGTATTGGCGATTTTGGTCAGGTATTTTTGAACCTATACTTTCAGGGCCTCGTCTGTTGTCCGCCAGACGCTGTGAATATCTGAGTCTGTCGAGAATGCTGGAAAAACTCAAAGACCTTCCGCCGCAGCTTTCTGTTCCAGCCGCTAGGTGCCGCCAAGTTCGCTGAAGTCAGCAATAGGGCACTGTTTGGTTGTTTTAACACAGATGGAATATTTGGCTGATCGCTCTCCAGCGTTTTGGAGCGATCTAAAAAGCCGATGCGCATTTAACCGGTCGAAGCCGGCCGCTCTGTGGAGAGCTCTGACTTTAAAGTAGGAGCGGTGGGAGCGCGCGCAAGACGACCGTTCACGTGACTCTAACCACTTTCGTTTTTGGGTTGAAAGAGAAAGAAAGGGATATAGATGGTTCACACACTTGCGTTGAGTGCGACTGAGTGCGATTGCAACGGCTTGCGTCGTTAATCTTTTTACGAGTTGCTACGGCAACGGGCTTTCGCCGTTGCCATAGATTACAGCCGCCATTGCTGCTGCGCGGAACGGTCGTGAGAGGCTTTAAAACCGGTCGTAGTCGCCCTCGGTCGGACTCGACACAAGTGTGTGAATCGCTCTTTGGCCTAGCTTAGTGTCGGACACCACCGCGTTTGAATACCGCGCTTATCCCCTTGTGCTGCGCAGAGTATACAGGGGTCTCGGTGCTTGACTGGAGGAGGACCTGGACAGACCACCGTACTCTTTCAGATAACGAAACTCTAAAAAAGTCTGGTTGTTTGTGAACGTCCTTTTTGCTTTTATTTTCTATTTCAAGTATCCGCATTGAAGGCTGCCATTTTTGTTTTTCGTGCGGGCGTGCTGACGCGCAGTGGTGACTCTGGTGGTGTGACGTGTAGCGGAGCTGGATGGATCGATGGATGAATGATATTGTGTAAACCATTCGTATCGCACCGTAGTTTGCGCTGCCGCAGTGGAGCGGTTGCGGAAGTTTTACTTGGTATTCGGCTCCGTGTCGGCGCTCTGATTGCTCGTAAATGTTGCCGAGCCTTTGGCTGGCGCCCCGTTCCTCTGACCTGTGGGAGCCGAGAGTGAAAGACGAGGCAGAAAGCACGTGACAGGCTGTCGGCGGAGAAGTCACGAGCTGGCGCGAGACAGTCCGTGCTGAGCGAGGGTGGAGCTGGGCAGGAACGACGGGGCCGGGCTGCCTGGCCTGGCCCCATGGCGAACCACGGAGCGGTCCACCAGCGAGGTTCGAAGTCCGGACCGGTGGAAACGGCGAGCCCTGGCCATCTGGTCTAGGCCTCGACGATCCCGGGGTGGTTCCACAGTGAGACTCGGGCAGTGATTGCCCGGGACAGCCAGCCTACCCAGCGCTGGCAGGGAAAGGGCGATCCGCAGGCCTGGACACAGACTCCGACTGCGAGCTTTGATCGACGGGCGACAACAAGGGTCGGCGGCCCCGGACTGCCGGCTCTCGACGACGGGCAACCATGAGGTACAGTAGACCCATTCGCTGTCTTCTCGTTGTGTTATGTCACTCCCTGGGTGACGGGCAGAGCGCATATCCGATGGGGCGGCGATTATTACTAGAGCGACCTCCATAAAGAAGCCCACATTAAAACGGCGCCCAACGTGGGGCCCGTTCGGTATGCCTCTGCTTCTAGTCGTCCCCAGAGAGTCCCGCGGATTCATTGAGCGGGTTGTTCACTAACGCTAACGATGCCCGTTGAGACAAAGTATGTTGGAATTTGGGCGACTTGTCTCACAGCAGAGCTCAGGAGGTGTCTCCTCGAATCCAGTACTTAAAGGGCTCGAAGGACGAGGTTGCGGACGCGCTTTCTCGGGTACCCCAGAATAGTGGTTGGCAGGAGGTGATGCAACAGTGGGGAAGACAAGGAGCGCGGTTAAGATGTACGAAAGTCGCCTTCGGAGGCAGAGGAGAGGCACGGCATGTTCGCTGGAAGGCAAGATAACGACAGACGGGAGGGGAAACAGCCGAGACTCATTGCCGATTTAAGGTTTAGGCTTGGGGTGATGCGGTAGGCAAGTAAGCGCTTGTCGAGGCCCAAGGTGCAGATGGGCTTTTGTCAGTGGGTGTCGGAAAGATTGCGGGAATGGAAATTGACACCGGGGACACTGGCGGACAAGATTGTCAGCGGGTGTCGGGCAAACTGGCGGAATTTGCGGTTGACATTACGAACGCTGGCAGGCGAGTTAATGAGCACTATTATTTGCAACTGCTGGGCCAAGACGGATAGTTGCTTCGCGTCACTCCAACAATCGACGAAGGGCAGGGGGACGGCTCTCCCCTGAGGGAGGTCATTCCAAGAAAGTTACGAAATGATTTATATGATTTTTTCTCGACTTCACTGTGGCCGGTCGTGGGAGTGACAGCGAGCCTTTTAATAAGTTATGTCGCGTCACGACCGGGCCGGGGATGAGGCGGTAAACATTTAGGTGGTCTGTAGTTGTCCAGCTTGCCTTGAGGCCTGAACTGTTAAAGCGGGCTTGCTCGCTGAGCTGCCGCCCCCTCCGAGGACCGAGCAGTAGCTAGAGCTCGTATGCACGTGGACGGAACGGGGCGCTGACGCTTACATCGAGTAGCACATGGTATATGTAGCCATTGCGGAACGCGGGTATAGTATATGGCCATCCCGCCACACGCTTTGGATCCCTTCGCTTGCGCAAAATATGGACTAGCTTTACACGATCGTTACCTGTTCTGAAAAAAACTCACGCGTTGAGCAACGCAGCTACTGGTTTTGCCGCATCGGTTGCTTCGAGGTGAGAAGGGCACCCGAGGTATAAAGACGCGAGCGTCGTGTCTTACTTCTAGGCTTACTCGGCGAGATACAAACGAGGAGGCTTGCCCGGTTCACATCGCTGACTTAAAAGGATACTACCGTCGTCGCGATGGGGAAGACGATTAGCATGAGGTTGCGATAGGACACAAGAAATCACCTGTTCCTGGCGACCCAGGAGCGAGCTCTGGAATGCGGACTCGCCGGGTTAGCCGCATGGTACACGAACCCGTAGGCAACCAATTTGGCGGTGGAGGCTATGGCCACTGCCACAATCTGCGGCAGAGTATTTGTTCGTTGTGTGCTGTTTTAACAATTTGTTCTGCGCAGAATAGCTTCTTGGAAAGACGGCCATAGACGGCGTAACCCAGGAAGCCCACCGGAGGAAACACGGGCCCATTCGCTTTCCCAAGTGCTCAGGGTGGCTGACAGTTGTTCGGCCTGACGAACGGTTCAGGCGGGCAGTTCTAAGCCCGCTGCGACCTCTAAGCGGAACTGGGCAGGTCCGTCCGCGTCGGGCGAACCAGCTTAGAGCAAGCCCCCTGCTGCATCGCGGTGAGTGAGACAGCGAGCGACGGACAGGTCGGCATTGTCTGCCGACTTCGCTAGAAGAGCGATGCAGCTGATGCCGGCACCAAGAAAGACCGACGCCGAGGGTCCCACCACCACCTACGCCGCTTTCGGGCACTGCAACGTGGCCACTCCGGCAACAGCAACAGCGGCCGCCCATGAAGCCCAGCGGCTCCCTGAGGCCCAGCGGCTCCCTGAGGCCCATGAAGTCCCCCGAAGTCCGGGCCTTGAGGGGGGGGGGGAAGAGTGTGGGAGCCTAGAGTGAAAGACTAGGCAGAAAGCACGTGACAGGCTCTTGGCGGAGAAGTAGAGGGACCCCCCATAAAGAACCCCACAAACCCCGATTGGGAGACGCTCCCTGATCTTGCAAATCCGATTGTTGGAGCGCTGGAAAGCGACCAGCCGAATATACCAGGAATGCGTTTTATCGGCCGAATTCTACGAAAAAACACCCCGAAGAACCACCACGGTTATTTCCCCGCTTAAATTCAGCGGGGAAATTGAAGTCACGTGACCACGTTATGTTATCTCAAGTCACGTGACGCCAGTTTCTGCGAGGAGGTAGTTTCCACTTAACCCATTTCGTGCTCTCCGGTCATTGTCAGCACTACGCAGACTTTTACACGTTACCCGAAAAAAGGTAATTGATTACCATTACAATTACTCTCGCTTAATAAGTATTAGATTGCTCGATCACTTGACAGTGAACATAATTAACTGTTACTTGAAAAAAAAACAAAAAAAACGTTACTTTTTCGATTGCTTTAGATATTGGAAACGACAGAGTTATCTATCGGTTTGAAAACGGGTCTTTCGAATACTGACGTACGTCCATCATTGTATTCAAACAGCCGAATTATTAACTGTGCTTATCTTCTTAATTCACCAACCTTAGTAAACCTTCCTGTCGTCGGAGACTTGGTACGAAAATTCTTGGGTAGGCAACTTGCACGAACAAAGGACACCATTAGAAAAGAAAGAAAAATAATAGTATGGTGGTTAGAAGGGGAAGTGTGGCGGCCAGGAGCGAAGGGCTGCACAGAGTTGCGGTGAAAATAATAGAGGGCGCTGCGCGCAGCAGGCGGCAGGCGAGTTAGCGCTGCCGTGCGGAGCATAGGAATGGAGCGCTGCGTGATATTTTCTCCTTGTTACGAGTGCTGTTAAAAAGTTGATACGCAAAGAAAAGACAACCAGACGTTTCTTTCAAGAGCTGAATCTACTGACGACTTGTTACGCAATAAAATGGAAAGGAAGAAAAGCTATTTTTGATTTATATTTAGAACAAATGCGCTGGAGCAAGTGAATGTCCACCCTGTCGCATATATATGCTGTGCAGCGGAAATGGGACTTTTTGTTTACTTGATAACTTTATGAATCGTGGACACTTCATGTGCTTCAGAGTGCAGCAGAAGAAAAATGTGACGAACAAGGCATACAATGTAGGACTCACTTTTATTTACCCTTACAGATATTGCGTCAAGAATACAAGCTAATAGGAAGAAACTACTTGCTTCTGAAGCAGCCTTTGTTTTGACAGTCTTTTTCTTTCTCGGAAGAGTGCGTGGACAGGCGTTAGTAAGCGCGCCGAGTATTGTATTTCAATAAGTCAGCAAAAGATGTCCAGGAAAAGAGCGCATGTGGACAAATGTTTGATTGCCGCTTGAGGATCCAGAGAGGCCACACACTGAACTACAGGTTTTCCCGCTCATCTTAATCCAAGCGACGGCCAATTTCGTCCCAGTGCCACCTAATTTAATCCAAGCGCCACACAATTTAATCCTTGCGCTACCTACTTTAATCCCGGGGTCAGTCAATTTAATCCACAATATATAGTATATGCACTTATTGCCTTCAGTGGTCGTGTTTTACTTACTCATTTGGTAACTTCGAATAATTGTTTATACGCTTAGATTTTTTGGGGGACAACTGATAATTTAATCACTATTGTGACTACTTGGAGTTACTAGTCCCACTTTTGACGAGGCGTACTTGATATGTTTATTACTATTTTTGTAACCGCGAGTTATTGTGGCGCACTCGAATTTATTTTAGCTGAATGGACGTTTTGTTTAATCTTTCTTATTACTCGACTTATCACTGACACAATTAATTCAGTTATGGTGCAATTTATGATTACTCTTTTATTTACTTCGTGCTATTATTGCCCCAATTGATTTATAATAAACTCAATTGACATTATTATTCCTCTTTTAATTACTTCGAGTTACTTTTGACCCATTGGCCATAAATTCGAATTAAATGTCATTGTGATGACTCTTCATTACTTTCAGGTAATATTCAACGAATTAAATTTTTATGTGATGATTCTTGACATTATAATTACTCCTGATTACTTTGAGTTACTCTCAATTCAATTTACTTTAATTCGGCCTAAGTGACATTTGGGGACTCTTGTTTACTTTGTGGAATTATAGCGCCAATTTATCGGGTGTGAGCTCAGTCAGTCATTATTGTTAGTCAGCTCAGTCAGTCATTATTGTTAGTCTTTTAATTACTTCGAGTTTCTTTCGATCCAGTGGACCTTAATTCGGCCTCATTGATATTGCGATGACTGTTATATTTTTTTTTTGGGGGGGGGGGGGGGGTTAATATTTAACAAATATATTTATTATTCGCTCAATAGACATTACAATTACTTGTTTTATTACTTTGAGTCTATTGACGTCAAATGGTCTTTAATTCGGCCTAATTGACATTTTGGTTAATCGTTTGATTACTTCGTGTTATTATACCTCTAAATGATTTACATTGAACTCAGTTGACATTATTATTACTCTTTTGATTACATCGAGTTACTTTTAACCCAGTGGACTTGAATTAGACCAAAATGACAATGAGATGACTCTTGATTACTTTGAGTTATCTTAATACACTTATTTATTATGAGCCTAATGCATATTATGATTACTCACAGCCAAAACAGCAGAACAGCTAAAGTAGCAGAACTTGTAGCAGCCTCAGAAGTGCGCCGGCGCCCGCAAACCAACAGATCACCCGAGACCGCTGACACTCTTGCAGACTGCAGCGCCCGTCGCGGTGGCGAAGATTTTTCATCGCAACTCGCGCCCCTCTCTGACATGGCGCGCATACGGCGCAAGTCACACTTCCCCTTCTAGCCACCATAATAATAGTAATAATTACGAATAATTTTAGTACTGTCAAATCTCGTTAGTTTAAATTCTCTTAATTCAAACTTGCGGATAATTCAAACTAACATGCAGGTCCCATCTTATGCGTCTCTATGGGAGGAAAGTCCCGGTAATTCAAACTTTGCTTTATTCAAACAAATTGTCGATACTCCTCAACTACGAATTAACGAGATTCGACTGTACTTATAAAAGTAATCTTATTACTTTCGAGATTACTTCCTAATAGATGTCATCAAATTATTATAAAATCGCTCCGAAAGGTAGTCGATTTAAAAAAAAATTTGATTACTTGCGATGAATACCTTATAAGTCTGGTACCACATGACGAGACAGACCAATGCCACGGGGCGTTAAATGGGGTGGTGGAGGGGTGGGGAGGGGGACATGATGTCACTGACGCACCTTTCCCAAGCCATCCTCCCGTGTCTCTCGCATCTTTCTAATCCTCCTCGTCAATTCCCATTTTAAATATGAACCCCAAGTGACTAATAAATGGTACATGGCTGCGTCTTCGAACTGAGTGGTACCAGGTGCTCTACCGTGGTTCTGTTCGTGATCGCGGCAGCTGACTGCGCCTGATGCCTTTTATTTGGTCGTGTAACAACAATAAATTTGAGGAAATAAGTTTTCTACACTCTACTTTCTACTAACGTTACCATCGTACAAGGGCATATTAGTGTTAGAACGATGTGCGTAGCTTGGTTCAGATTGAGGTGTTTTGCTTCGATAGACATTTTAATAGTTACAAATTTTGAGAGCGATTTTTTTGTGCACGACCGTGTGGAGCGCTCACACAACTTCACAATACGTGTCGGAGTGTCCTTCGCAGTGTCGTCACTAAAAGGGGGGGGGGGGGGGGGGGTGGCGGTTTTCCCCAGGTGCAGCGCTCAGGGGAGTGTAGCGACGCGCCACCACCCAGGGTCTAGGGTGTCATTAACCCTTGTGACGCTACTGGTTCTTGGTATGCATCGCAGCCAACATCGAACCATGCAGTTGAGTTTGACTATACTGTTTTATTATTATGTATTGTGACTAACTAAATTTCAGTTGGTATACATACTTGGCACGACTGTCGAAGTAAACAGATATGAAAGGAAAAAAACTCCGCTTCGATGAAGACCAGTCCCTGTTGCAACAAATGGTCGAAATCTATCGTTCGACCACTCGGTGGCTTTCGGAAATCTCGAAGAATCGAATTATAAGTGCACGTTACTGCGAAGTTCAGGACGTAACCCAAAAGGGGTTGTGCCGGTGAACGAAACTCGACGGGGAAGGTTTTCGGAGCCGTTCGCACTGCAAAGCCTCATCTTGGTCTCGGCGACGCCACACACTTTCGTTTACTCAAATTGCTCACCGGCTCGGCTCGTCCTCACGTCATTGGTCCATGGTCAGCCAATCAGGGTCTCGCACGCCTTGCCGGTCTCGCATAGTATACTCCGGCGCGCACAGCTGGCACATCGGCCACAGAGTCCTCTCCCCGAGTTTTTGTTTGGTAAAACCCACCAGATGCACGACAGGCCGCGGGGTTTGGATCGATATGTGCAAGACGGAGGGGTGAGTTCAGTGGGACGACTTTCTTAACAAGCATGCTGAAAACAACAACAAAAGAAAGCATAAAAAAACGAATAAAAAAAGTACACTGGAGTGCGAATACTAAAAAACAATAATAAAACGGTGAAGAGCGGAAGTCTGGGTAATGTTTGCCATAAATGCTGCGAAGTAGCTCTATGTCGTTCAGAAAGAGGGCCGTCATGTTAAAGGATCCGATACAAATTGGTTCAAATAGGGAAGGAAATTTGTAACTCCACAAACCCTTGTTCTTCGTTCGTTTTTGTTTTGTGTGTTCTTGTCAACGAACTGGTATTTTCTTCGCGTCTTTTAATATTAATTTTATGTTGTTTCGATATCACTTTAATAAACTCGGATAGAAAAATTATATTTACATCATATTGAGAATAGGTGAAACAAGCCAGTTTATCGTTGAATGAATTTTTGGTTTAATCCAATTTTGTTTTTTGAATTTGTTCGCATTTAGTCACAACTGGGTGTTTCATTAACCACAAAAGATACATAAAAAATGACTCGACATAAAATAAATGCTTCATTTGGAATAACGTTGACAGCAGCAGCGGACCTTAGGACACGAACAGAAAGTGATAATTAGCAAATTTATTGCATAAAACACACTATTTAAATGTTTTAATATTCCGATCTGGCACATTCCAATTAGAAATGTGTCGCCCGTCGCCCAGATATGTTCTGAAGTTGTTATAACTCAGAAAAACAAATCCCTGTTCGGAATCGGAGGGTTCATCGCCCCTTAGCAAAAAGAGGCCGTACTTGAAACGAATTTGAAATATATTGAATATGAATATTCATTTTGTATTCATTCTGTATTATTTTGTCCGCATTCGAAATACGCACGTAATGTATTCAAAATATATCATAAATATTGGTCAGAAAATATTTTAGATATACCAAAAATATAATTCCTTCCGCCTCAAGATGTCATTTGTGTCCTAAAAAGCGGCTACACAATTTTTTTTATTTTTTTGTTAGTAAATGCATTTTGGTGTAGTATTTGAAGACTCTACTAAATACATCCCACAACTACACATCAGAAACGAACACAAACACAAAGACCACGACGCACTGGACACCTGAATCACAGTCCCGTTAACTGCTCTAGAGCCTTATATAGCCTACATATTTAAGGTAATCATTTGGCCGGTGACCAGCTCTGCACTTATTAAGGTTCTAAGTATTCTATCTTCTCCTAGGGAGTCTGTCAAATGAGAAACAGTGTTTTGAAGTTCGTGGACGATATCTCTTACTAAAAAGCATTGGTACAACTAATAATAATTTGGCGTTTGGCGCAGTCGCTAAAACAATATCCACAAAAAACGGCTTCTAGAAGAAATGTTATTGCTTCTCTGCATAGCACCACTCAGGATGAAGCGAGTCAAGCTAGTTTCTTCACTTTAAAATAGTAATTTTGCTTTTCTTTACTAGTTGACTATTTAATACGGTCATTAACGTCACTATATTAAAGTCACTACTCACATCACATACAATGGCGAGTATACACATTCAGTGAACTAACGCATGCGCTAACAGAATTCCACGACAAACATATCTGCTCACTGCTCTTGCTGAAGCTTTCCAGCATCAGCAAGTATTGTGGTTGTAGTTCCCGAACCCCGTCTGTGATTGGTGTGCAAGAAACTCATCAGGTGTGTTCTTGATATAAAAAAAAAAAATAACATAAACTTCTCTGATTCATCAGTTTGATGCTGCACAACTCAATTGACAAACTAATCAAATGTTGTATTTAGGCAGTTCAATGTACTCCACATCTGCTTGAAGTGAATTTCTGATAGGCAAGCTTTTCATACTTTGGTAGTTTAAGTCAAACTACCAAATTATTGCAGTCAAAACGTACTTAGGGTATACCAGAACAGTATTTACGATTTCTAGGTATTTTAAGAGCATTCTGCACATATTTTTGATCGCTGCCTTTTTTTAGGGTTGTAGTATATTTTGCATGAAATAAACTGATATTTTAAGAAATCTAATTAAAAGGTATTTTGTGCCTACTAATTTAGTATTTACATATTTCAGAACGCATGAAGAGGACTTCAAATGTAGTTTAAATAAAGGCATTTTAAAACTATTTTCAGAAATATATTTTAGAACTAAGTAAAAAAAAAGAAGTGTGTATTTTCGGTATATTTTTTGTGTACTTACAGTTATGAGCTGTACTTCAAATATACTCAAATTAGAATGTGGTATATTTCAAACGTCTTAGTTTTCGCTAAGGGGCACCATACCGGACGTGCAAAAACGGTTACCTAAAACTGTCTAATTTTTTCGTGGTGTTTTTTGTCACGACCTATAGACAGTGCGACCATGGATTTAGGAGGAAAAACAAACACCATCGGTGTGCTCTTGCGTTCTACTTTGAGAACTCGTTATCGACGAACATGAGATTATACGCAGTCTTGTACGCGTTACTGAAAAAAAGTAACCGGTTGCAATTTCAACTACTTTATTTTAAAAAAATGTAAATTATAAGAGTAGTCAATTACTGCATCACAAAAGTAATGGAACAATTGGCACGAAGTAAATTATTCTTTTTTACGGTAAATTTTTACCTTTTTATAACGAAACCGAAAAGGCATACATTAGTTCAAAGCGGTTAGATTTTGTTTCTTTTTGTCATCCACACGTTGTTAAGCTTCAACAGTGGCTGTCGTTCGAAGTTCTCGTCAGCCATCTTCCAACGTTTCCTGGTGAAGATTTCTGTCGCGACGCTGACGACCCCCTCGACGGATGCGCTTGAGGGAAGAGCGGTGTTGTAGCGCACAAACACTGCGTACCTGGTCGTGGTTTCGCAGTGCATCGACGGACGCTTCTGGGCCCTCGCGGAAGCGAAGCTTGTCACTGCCGCGACCGCCTCTTGAAAGCGTCTCAGGTGGGGGCAGAGAAAAAGCTGAAAACATCAGTCGTGGATGGACTCCCCGGAGTGTCCGCAGAGACTAGATGAGGTCAGGGCAGAACGCGGTCGTCTATGCCGCATTAAACCCGGGTCTTAACCCGTACACCGGAAATTAGGGACTCGGACAGCTCGACAGTCAAAACATCGCTGAGCGCGTTGACATTCTAATCGTTCTGGTATCTGTTTTTTTTTTTTTTGTTCTTTAGGGGTAAACAAAAATGCCCAGCCTTGTTGCACCACAAGTGAGTGACGCAGAGGCAGAAAGCGATTTTTTACGTAAAAAAAACTCAACCTAATAGTTCTTGCTCTTTCGGAAATATATAATTCATTACTTGTACCTGATTACATAAAAAGAGTAATTGAATTAGATCAAACGTTACCACTGAAAAAAGGTAGTTGAAGCGCTAAAACGTTACAATAAAATGTAATTGATTACAGGTAATCAGTTGCTCGTAACTCGATACGTACAATTCTGGTTTATACAGCCATGAGTTCCACCTACAACCACCAAGTGGTTTTGATGACATATTTTACGACGATTAGGTTTTAAAGCGATTAACGTTTTGGCGGTCTTCAGACCACTTTGAGGAGTGTTTCTGGCAATTTACTTTCCCCGCTAAATTTACTTTCCCCGCTAATGACGTCACATGACTTCGTGGAACATGACTTACATACATATTCAGGTTCCCCCGCAAAATTTAAAGGAAAAATTGACACGCGACCTCCCACGGCTCTTTTAATTATATCCGCAGCTAATTGCTTAATTACGTAGTTCTGTTCAAATTTATTTATTTCAATAGTAGACCGCACAAAGATAGCGATTGCTTTTCCTAGTCACTAAATATAAGATTATCAGAAGTACGTCCCCCGATTGTCTTCCGGGCGCCGCGGTATTAGTGTTCAGCGCAGAACGGGCGTAATTGGCAATTGGGTACGATAGAAAAATGTGACCTCTGGAGTTTTTTGAAGACTGTGTCAAGGTGCTTACGCGAGATCGTTTTTCGCGGTCGCGAACTGTTTTAATACTTCTGAAAAAAAAAAAAGCGTTTCCTTCCGATTTCAGATAAGGTGTAAGATAACTGAAAACTGCACGATTTTAACATGGAGATGCTTAGGATGCAGACGAGCTCTTGTATATCGGAGATGATGTTAAATCCTACGCGTGGTGGAGAACAAAGAAAAAAATTCGCAGAAAGAAAGGGAAGAGACAGCGTCTTCTTCTTTTGAAACGCCGTTTTTCTCCGTCTTTTGTCCTCTTTTTGCGTGAACTCTGTTCTCCCCCAGTTTCAGGGTTCAACATCATGTTGTGAGTTCACAACGGGGCTGGAGTTTCCTTACTCTGAAGCATAGCTTAGAATTAGAAGGTGGCTCTAGCTTGTTCCTTCTATGTCACGCTTTGTTCATTGCACTCTCCCTCAATACCGTAATTTTCCTCAAAGTACAGATATTCGTAATTCTGCACTCGAAAACTTGTGTTAGCTATTGCAACGGCTAAATTAGAATATCTAGACTCAAATGCCCACCTTTAATGATAACAATAATAAAAAAAAAACGGATGCATTGCGATTTTTTAGACCTAAACTGTAAGCATAAAAGTTTCACTATACAGGGTGAACTGCCTCTACCCACGAGAACGACCTGCACTGGGTTAGCACAAGCACTGGCCTTAAAATAGAACAAAATAAAGCTACGGAGACATTGCCAGACCAAGATATATTTCTATGATTATGGCAGTTTTTATTGTTCTAGTTTTTTTTTTTTTTGTTACTTTACATTAAATAAAAACAGAACGTCCAGTAAACCACTTTGATAACTGTACCGATGAACCAGAGAGAAATATTTTTTTCTACGTACATTGCTAAAACTACATTCTACTACACATCTTGCAACTGTAATAATTAGCTCTATGCTTGATTCGATATCCTCGAGGTAAACAGAAATGCCCACGACATTTAAGTCGTGTTGGAAACGTAATACTCTTGGAACGTAGCTGTAGTCCCAGTCATCACGCTCTGTCACACGGCTAAGCTGAAGTGCCACAGCAATTACGCGCGAAACAATACCACAGGCGTTCCGTGCAAAAAGTTTATGGAGCAAAAAGAAAAAAAAAAGAAGAGACGTTAGCTTTGCGAAGAAACTTTTGTGACTTCTACCTCGCCACAAGTCCATGATACAGTTGGTTCAGTGGCCGAGCCCGTTAGCGCACTGCAGCTATACTTGGTTGCAGCTTATGAGACTCAGCCGACTCTACGAGCTGATGTGAACAATAAGAGAGTGTCAAAAGCACACCATCACGGCATTCGTCATGTTTCTGTACGTGCCCTATCATCGCTGAACAAATCATAAGCAGAAAAGTCCCAGTGACTTGCGCTTTTAATGCTGCTTCATTGAAATCATTAGCTCGTAACATTGGCGGCGTTTAAGGGTCGACGATCAACCACAAAGGAGGAAACTTTCCCTTAATTCCTCTTTTTTATGTGAGAAAGACGGGGACCATCCTCATTTCTGCGGGGACTAGCTCGGAGACCAGTTCTCGTGGGGATAGGGGGAGAGAAGAGGGCGAAAGTGAATGGAGAGAAGGAAACTGGGAACTGGTTTTCTGCCCGGCAGAAGATGAATCTGGCGCGCCCACTGCCATAGCTCGAGCTGCGGAACCCAGGGATCCTGAGTTCAGCTCCACCCTTGCATGTTTCGATCTGGATGAGCATCGAACAGACGCGCGTTTGTGTATCAGTACTGCGTGATGCACGTTAAAGAACGCAGCTGCTGGTAGTGGTCCTGGGGAACGCGACAGAACAGCACACGACAAAACAGCACGCGACAAAACAGCACGGTCATAACAGCACGCGTCAAAACAGCACTGCGTCAAAACAGCACGGCGACAAAACAGCACGCGTCAAAATAGCACGCGACAAAACAGCACAGCGTCAAAACGGCACAGCGACAGAAGAGCTCGTGCCAAAACAGCACGGCGTCAAAACAGCACAGCGACTAAACAGCACGCATGTAGCAACTTCGAGCGCGCTCTTCATCTCAGTTAAATTCACAGATTATTGCCGACGAAGGCCTCGATCGAGTGGAAACCGGTGAAGCAGAAACATGCCACAGCTTCAATGCTGTTACCGTACAGCATGGGCTGAGCACACCGTTGCCGCACAAGCTTTCTTTTTTTTTTTCTTTTAACATATAACGACAGGAACAGGACTTGCTATGCGATTGATTAATTTATTGTAGACGATATCACCAGCAAACTTTCGCGTCACAATGAGCAGAACTGCTCGAGAATTAGCCAGAATACGCACCAGTGGGGGCTTCGGTACTGCCTATAGGGAGCCTTGATGTGCGCATCGAGTGTACTCCCCACTCCGAACTTGCTCCCAAGAGAACGGATTCGACAAATTGGCTGTCGACGAGTTGGCTTTGTCCTAGTTGGCATAGACCCTCCCTTTCTTTACAGTGCCTACTTTGAGACATGCATTTTTTTTTTTTTAATTCACACGCTATATTTAGGGTTCAGCGTTTTCGGCTTAAACAGAATAAAACCTGTAAATGTACGCCGGATTCATTTTTCCAACTTCGGTTTTAACTGAAAAGGTCAGTATTTTTGAGGGCGTTTGGAGGGGTGGGTTGAGGGGTGTGGGGGGAATGTAACTTTTTACTGACCGTGTGACCACTTCCTTTCGCAAGTTTCAGCTTGTCTCAGAGATCGGCTCAACTTTCAACAAAAGCTCCGAGGGTGCAGGAGTCTTCAGGACGAAATATGGGTTTTTCACCTGATATAGGGGTTTGTGTGCCGAATTCTTCGTTCAAAAAGAAGAGCTTAATCGTGAACGGAACAATGCAAATCACGGGCGTCCGTAAATGCTGCACATTTTTTAACAGAGCTCCCGCCTACTAGAGGAGGGCATAAATACGATTATTTTATGTTCGTTTCTGTGGTCGGCGCGAATTAACAACCTCTCGCAGTAGTGAAAATGGGGGAAAAACGCACTGAGTACAATGCTTGCGAATTTCTGGATTTTGATTTTTGCCTCTCCGACCGAAGTGGAAGTGAAGCTCATGTTCGTCTTGTGTACGAATACGAGCAATACGACGATAATGTCAGATCACGATAGTGCCTCAATGCGTTTTTTCAGAACTGGTCGTGTCGGCTGCCACGGACAGCAACAAATAAGAAAACCAGTACCTGGTTTACTCACTATACATTTTAAACAAACGATTTTTAAATATTACATTTTCGTCCGTATACTGGTTTTCGTCAATAAACCGAAAAGAGCCGAGACGTTTATGAGTCGATAAATAATAAACCCTAATAACAACCCTAATAAACCACCCCTAACCCTAATAAACCGAAAAATTCCGTTTGGAATAAATAACCGAAAAAAGTAGGCCGAATTTCAAAATAATAAAAACCGAAAACGCCAAACCCTAGCTATATTGTCAATGTCCTGTTTTGACGCTGTGCTCTTGTGTCGCGGTGCTGTTTTGAAGCCGTTCTCTTCTGTTGTTGTGCCCTTTTGACGCTGTGCTGTTTTGACGCCATGCTGTTTTGACACGAGCTCTTCTGTCGCTGTGCCGTTTTGACGCTGTGCTGTTTCGTCGCGTGCTGTTTTGACCGTGCTGTTTTGTCGCCGTGCTGTTTTGACGCTGTGCTGTTTTGACGCGTGCTGTTTTGACCGTGCTGTTTTGTCGCGTGCTGTTTTGTCGTGTGCTGTTCTGTCATGCTGCCGTGGTCCTGCACTGGTTAAATTTCTCATCCACAGCGTAAACCAGTGACGCCACACCTCAGAGGTGGACAGACCGTGCGCTGTATAAACACGAATGTCATATTTGTTTATTTCTTGTGTGGGGAATATTGCAAGTTAAACTCGAGAAAAGTAAATCAGTAAATTGCACACATTAAATTCTTTTATACACGGAGATACACACGCACTTCCCCCACAGACGTTCGCGCACACACACACACACATACATACAAGCACACGCACGTACATGCGCACGCCAACATACATACACACGTACGCACTCACGCACACGCAAGCACAAGCATATGCACGCACATACAGACACGTACATGCACGCACAAGCGCGCGCACACACACACTCAAATAAATAAACGAAAAAAAAAACTTAGCGTATCAGGCGTCCCCATAATAACTCTCGCTTTATGGATTGCACGTCCGCTTCGGTAGAAGGACTCCAACATCTCTACCAGCTGCGCTTCGCGAGAAGTGATCTCAATTTTTGTGACCACAGATCGCGGCAACATGCACTCCCCCGTACAAACATCCTTAAAGAAAATAAAAAAAGTCCGAGCAGAAAAAAAGGAACGCTGGTCAATTTGGCCCTGCAGCGCAAATCACAACATTCAGTTGCTTGAAAGACGGGCCGAGTAACTTTTTATTGGCATCTTTTATCGCTGGTGCATTTTATAAAGAGAGTACGCGATTCCGGTTGCCGAATGGCCGTCGAAAGAAACACCTAATGTCCGCGGGAGGACGCTGTTGCACACAAAGCTGCCACCATCCTAGTGGGCATCGATGGTGCGACGGTCTGCGTGGCTGGATATTCGCGACTCCAGCGACCTATAGGGGGCGCCACCACCAAACAAACATGGCGGCTGAGTCCAGGTCGCGTCGGCTCGGCCCGGCCGCCTGCAGGGGTGGCGCATTCAATTTAACAGATTTTCTTTTGTTTAATGCCCAATTTTATAGGTATTTTAACTGAGACGGTTAAGTGTAACCGGTGCACATAAACTGACAGACCATAGTTTTGTTTTCCCGGGTTTGTTTTGTTATTTTCATGTCAAACTTTTGTTTCGGAGATTTCGTTCAAAACCGAAACTATGGGCTCCGGAGAGACGGTAATAAACTCTAATCAGTTTTGATTAACTAAGGAAAGCGGCGATGACTACAGAATTGTTCCACCGAGAGTAATTTTCAGCTAACTCGCATGCCTCGACCATGCGACTTATCTGACCGTGAAATCGAGCTTTTGTGCGCCTCCGCGTTTAAGAATCAGCTCCAATCGTCTGCTCGGGCAACAATACAGGCTGCAGGAAAATTACGAAAAATAAGCAAGCGCTTCTTGAGCCAAGGCATGTTAACCCGCTGGCGCCCCACTAAGCAGCTGATACTCGTATTTCAATTCAGATTTTAGTAGCAATCGAGAAGTCATTTTGACGAGCGGGTTATGTATTATATTACGCACTATGTCCCACTAAAGCGATATTAGTATATTATTCTTGTTGAAATATGAGCTTAGTTGACTATATTAGGTGAGCTGCTGAATAAAAGTATATTTGACAGAGAGAGAGCTACTTGTTGAAGTTAGCCAAATGGTTCTAGCCGGTAGCACGGAGACGAATGCGGACAAACTGAAGAGTGTCTTCATCGAAGATTCACGCAGAACCTCTCTGCATTGAACTTGACTTCGAATCCTGAACGGATAAAATGAGTATTTTTTTGTGGCCGGTCAACCTGAGCAATGTAGACGTATATTGCTGCTAATTTCGACGGAGGTATAATATAAATATTAAAGGCACGATAGATCATAAAAATGTCGTGACAGTTTCTAACTTTGCGAGACGCATCCCCCACCTTTTGAAAGCAGATAATTTCCCTCATTAATCATATGCAGCGAGCAGGTTTTCCTGAACCAAGAAATTGCGAAATCAGCCCAACTCCTTCAGTGTGGTTCAGAGGCTTTTTTGGCGAAAAGCAGTCAAGATGAATAGCCAACGCACCGACCGGCGTGGGTGGCTCAAACTTGAACCTAATCGAACACAACCAAACTCAAGAAAAGCAGCTATCGAACCTTCCCATTCACTTGACTGCAACATTGGTGTTCCCTCCAGTGAAACACCTCGCCTGTCGTCCTTAGTTCACTGTTTTACACCCTTATAAAGAAACCACTTATGAGTTACCAAGTAGTCGTCACTTTGAATGTGATTCGAGACAGACAAGAAATCAAAGCGTTTTTCCGTGATTCCTCCCCCATCCAAGAAATCGAAAGCACGCGACCGTGTGTTGTGGAGGGAACGGGCTTTCAAACACGTGATAGAAGGAAACAATCTCTGAGGCTTCACCACACTAATGAACACTCAGGCAAACTTAAGAAATTTTCGGACCTTCGTCAAATTACATTGTTCGTCACCGCGCCGACAACACGTCCGCCGCGAAAGCCACCCGAGACGCGAAGGGGCGCGGAGCGACCTGGACCGGCTGGTTCCTGGTTTTCATGCTTGGTGGCGTCCGTTTTGCTGGAGTCGCGAATACAGCAGAAGAAACGCTTCAATGCTTTCTCCCCCGCGGAATTCGCGACATCCTTTCGAGTTGAACATGATTGTAAACCTGAGACTGGGGCAGGAAGAGAAAACAACAGAAGGTAGAAAAAGAGGAGGCAACGTCCTTTCGAGTGTGGGTCCCACTTCCGGCTTTTGTATTATTTCACCTTCTCTTCTTCTTTTTTTTTTTTTTTTTTCCTAGCAACGGGGATTGCGTTCAAGAGTGGTCCGGAAGGCCATACGTTTCGGGAGATCTGTTAATAAACTTAGATAACATTATGCCGTGAAGAACTACTGCACTTCGTAATAGCCCCATAATATTAATTTTTGATAATACTACTATTCCAAGACGGTAGTATAGTAGGATCGGGGTACAGACAATAGTATAACATTACAAATTAGCGCATGCTAACAACGTATGTGGAGATGAACATTAGATAATTGCATTGGTAGAATGAACAGATATCAGAAGCGGCCAGTTGGTGCAGAAAACTATCGAAAAAATTGGAGCTGCTGATAACGGGGAATAAGTTATTGCAACCAGATATGATTCGACAAAAACAACAACAACAAAAAAAAAAACACGTAATTCCGATACAATCGATGCCCAGCTAAGAGTTATTTATGTATGCATCTCCTCCTCGCGCCCTTTAATCATTTTTGACAGACCTGAACGACCTGCGTGACCAGTGATTTGAAATCATTTGCATTACTTTGTTTATTTTCAGTTTACTTCACCTAGTGGGCTATATGAACTCTATGGCGCTTTAGTGATGTAGACAAAGAGGTAAATGAAATGACAAAAATAGGGATATTTTAATCAAATAAAAAACCGCCAGAGCTCAGTATTTCTTGAAATTAAGGCCTAAATAAACGCGTGAATCAATATCTAGCCGATTACAGGCTAGGAGTTGAGGGGAAGCTCTTCCCATACATATCTCTCCACGTTAGCAGAGCGAGCGCTGTAGTGGAGGTCGCCTCCTCTGTAGCGGTCGCTCTGTCACCAATTGTAGTTGTTAAAATAAATTCCAAGCATCGGGTCTCCCTTTCCTTTTAGCGTTTCTCGATCGGAATTAGTTCTAATTCCTCGTTATTCTTTTTAATTTGCAAAATATATTGGCACAGTTTTGTTTCAAAACAACACCCGATTGAAATCTTAATGAAACGGTATGTTACATTAGGAGAATAACACTTGCCCCTTTCTTTCGGCAGCGATCTAACTTGTAACCGTAACTAGTTTGAGAAGTAAGGGGATGGGACGAACGAATTTTTCTTCCTGCAACTTATACAATCTTGTGCGCAGCAAGGACGAGGACAAAAGGAGAGAACAGGACACAACAAGGCGCAACTTTCAACTAAATTTTATTGAAAAAGTGTTCCGGTATTTATATTCTCAACCATCGTCACAATGACAACACACAAACCGACAAAAGCAAAAGAAAAAACGATAACCACAGAGCATAATTGCAAAATAACACTATCTTGTCCGGAGGAAAAACAATTCCTTTTCCGATAATGCAATGGACGGCATAGCAACACACGTGTCTCCCAAATAATCAATGTGCTCGGCTTCTACGATTTCGCGTGTTAACGCTGACTTGCATTTTCCAATTTTTACGCATCCGTCCAGCAGTGGGGTACAACCGCATGTCCTGCAATGCAAGTCAAGAAAGCCACCGTTCTTTTTTTGCACGTTGTTATTGTGCTCGCGGAGCCGATCATTTAGGCAGCGCCCCGTCTGCCCGACGTAGTGCTTGCCGCAGGACAACGGAATGCAATATACCACACCATCTGTGCAGCAGACAACGGAATGCGATATACCACACCATCTGTGCTGCTGCACAGATGGTGTGGTATATCGCATTCCGTTGTCCTGCGGCAAGCACTACGTCGGGCAGACGGGGCGCTGCCTAAATGATCGGCTCCGCGAGCACAATAACAACGTGCAAAAAAAGAACGGTGGCTTTCTTGACTTGCATTGCAGGACATGCGGTTGTACCCCACTGCTGGACGGATGCGTAAAAATTGGAAAATGCAAGTCAGCGTTAACACGCGAAATCGTAGAAGCCGAGCACATTGATTATTTGGGAGACACGTGTGTTGCTATGCCGTCCATTGCATTATCGGAAAAGGAATTGTTTTTCCTCCGGACAAGATAGTGTTATTTTGCAATTATGCTCTGTGGTTATCGTTTTTTCTTTTGCTTTTGTCGGTTTGTGTGTTGTCATTGTGACGATGGTTGAGAATATAAATACCGGAACACTTTTTCAATAAAATTTAGTTGAAAGTTGCGCCTTGTTGTGTCCTGTTCTCTCCTTTTGTCCTCGTCCTTGCTGCGCACAAGATTGTATAAGATGACAAACCAACTCGCCCAAACGACCACTCTTCTTCTTCCTGCAACCTGTACTACGACAAGAGGTTCGAATCAAGCTCGCACCTGAACCATCATCACCATATTCGCCAACACCTTGTTCGCGAACAATGTCGCGTCTATCCCCACCATGTTTTGGCCGCTGCGCGCACGGAGGCACCTGATTCGCGTCAAGTGAAGAATCTTCTTTGCGCATGCGCCGAGGTGACAGCAGCGCCAAATCCACGGCATGACGTCAGTGTCGCGTGTTGCTCTATGCTCCCCAGACTGGTTTCCGGCCTGTAGTCCACAAAACGGACAGCTTAGGCGGACTGCGCCACAATTCAGTGCGCACAGGTGCACGGAAGCCAGGCCAGGGAAAGCGTCTTTCCGGTGCAGGAAACCAACTTCCGGACAAGGAGAAACAAAACAAGAACCGGAAAAAGGACCGGTAGTTCTCTTACGACCGAGGTTCACCGAACCGGTTTCTGCCGTGAAAGACATTTGCAGTCTAATAATTAATTTCGTTATCTTAGTCCTTGACCGGCCGAGGAGCGCGAGGGTCGGGAGATCTCCGCTGGTAGCCGCGTTGTGCGGCGCACGCAACGTTATCCCGCGTAGACAAAGGCAGTAGGAAGAGCTTCGCGGTTTCTCTCGGGAGCAAAAATGGAGAGTGAAAGAGGACTACTTGGAATCCTTTCTTTGAATGAATGGCTTCCTCTGGTCGTCGAGGTCTACGACAATCGGGCAGTTTCGCTTCAGTGGGGGTGCCTCAGCTGTTCGCAATAGGTCTCAACATTCTTTTAATATGCTACCCTAAAAGTCACTACAAATTGGTCATTCTCGACGTTAAAAGCGAAAGCGGAAAGGCTGAGAAAGATAAAATGGTAGAAATTCAAGAGGCATGTTGGGGAGAATTCCAGAGCAGAGGCACTGAAACGTTTAAAATTGCGCTTTCTCGAAGTCACACCAACACCATTTGGAGACCTCCCCTATTTCGAACACTTTATCGATATTCGCAATCTGACCTAATAGCAAATTAAACATCTTCGCTACTCAACAAGACGCGTGGAGGATAGGGTACTACCTACAGGCCGTTCGAGCACCGGAAAATTGTGTCGATAATATATAGGGTGTTTTTAAGGATTTACAAATTTGTAAAAAAAAAAAAAGAAAAACTGAAAAGGTTTTTGACAAAAGATATTATGAGCCATTCCACTCTGTGAAGGTGGATGACAAGCGAAGCTGTCTAGCACAGGATACAGACGTGACACAGAATCTTGAACGAAGGTACGAACACATTGGGCCGTGTGACGTCGCTGCTTCTCGCGCATGCGCAGCACGGCTCTCCAGGAGCCACGCGAAACTGCTCAAACTCGGCCAGTGTAGCTCACGCTACAATATAGTACTTGTTGAGTTTTATGTTTAGGCTTTCATTTGACTTCTAGGTTATGCGAGAAAGTTGAGTGTAACAAAGTATATCATTATCCGCTCAAGTTAATTATCCTCAAAAGGGCTAGGTTCCGGAAGCTTTACGAAACATTTTGAAAGGAAACTTAATTTCCGTTGGGTTAAAAACATATAGTATATAGTTCGGAAAACAATGTAAAGCGTTTTCTTGTTGTGTGAAAGGTATTTGAGTTTGGCAAAACACTCGAAGGCGCAACATGTGACGAAGGGAACTCCGAAACTTCTAAACCTGTCTTCAATTCGTTTGCAACACACACACACACACACACACACACACACACACACACACACACGCACACGCACACGCACACGCACACGCACGCACGCACGCACGCACGCACGCACGCACGCACGCACACGCACATTGCACCGTTATCGAAATTAATTCCTCAGAGTACCGTACTCGGTTTCACACGAAATCCTACTGCAGCCGACGCTATACGCACCGATGGAGCCAATAAGCACCAAAAGTGCATTGTCTCAGCGCTCGTCGCTTTTGTACAGATGGATGTATCGATGCGTACGTCTGAATTTTTTAAACTTAGGCGGCAGTTTGCGCCATGTGCCCAGGGCTTTTAACATTAACTCTTTCCGGGAAAGGGTTAACTGCACACTCGTGCTGCGTGTACGACCTTGGCGTATATTGTTTTCTACAGCTACAGCTCCGTCCATAAAACAACAACAACTACACATATGTTCGTTCACTTCTACCAGGTGGTGGTGTCGGCTTGTTTTGAGTTGTTGGTTTAGTTTCTGAGTTTATCTAAATGGGTGAAGCCTTGCCACAGCGGAAACACCTTGTTTTAATTACATCTTCGTACTTATGTCATTATATGGTTACCGTATTTATCACACGCTTCTATGAAGCAGGCCAACCTTTTAATAATGGTTAATATTGTCACGAATGACTAGGTGAGGAAACGAAGAACAACTGGTGAAACTGAAACGTTTAATGAGGCGAACGTGTGCCCAAAACAAAAAGGAAACAGAAGACACAACAAAGCGTCGTGGGAGTCGAAGTTGGCGTAACAGCAGGATCGGACGCTGGGGCGAGACTGGCAGCGTATAGCCACGCGGAGCCCCTTATGTACTCGCGTGGGCTTCTGGAACAATCGGCGTAGAAGGTTCGGCATGTAGAACATTCGGACCTCGAACAAACAACAGGGTACTCGAATTTACCAGAAATTTAAATTGAAAGCCTAAATAAAAGACGCGTCGTTCCCAGGAGCCGAACCCAAGGCTTCCGCGTGAGAGTCACGTGCGGTAACGACTCGGCCACGCACGCGCTCGCTCCCCGACGCGCGTGGAAATATACCCCTTTTCAAAAGTGCCCGCCATCGCCTCTCCGCCATTGCATGATCACGCACTCTGAGCTCGGATTGGAAACGAGGGCTGCGTCATCGTTCGGCGTGAATTCGGCGTAGCTCGGATTGGACACGAGGGCTACGTCATCGTTCGGCGTGAACTCGGCTCAGCTCGGAATAGACTCGAGGGCTGCGTCATCGTTTGGCTTGAACTCCGCTCAGTTCGGATTGGACACTAGGGCTGCGTCGTCGTTCGGCGTGAACTCGGCTCAGGTTGGATTGGACACGAGGGCTACGTCATCGTTCGGCGTGAACTCGGCTTAGCTCGGATTGGACACGAGGGCTACGTCATCGTTCGGCGTGAACTCGGCTCAGCTCGGATTGGACACGAGGGCTGCGCCATCGTTCGGCGTGAACTCGGCTCAGCTCGGATTGGACACGAGGGCTGCGCCATCATTCGGCGTAAACTCGGCTCAGCTCGGATTGAACACGAGGGCTGCACCAGCGTTCGGCGTGAACTCGGCTCAGCTCGGATTGGACACGAGTGCTGCGCCATCGTTCGGCGTAAACTCGGCTCAGCTCGGATTGGACACGAGGGCTACGTCATCGATCGGCGTGAACTCGGCTCAGCTCGGATTGGACACGAGGGCTACGTCATCGTTCGGCGTGAACTCGGCTCAGCTCGGATTGGACACGAGGGCTGCGCCATCGTTCGGCGTAAACTCGGCTCAGCTCGGATTGGACACGAGGGCTGTGCCATCGTTCGGCGTGAACTCGGCTCAGCTCGGATTGGACACGAGGGCTACGTCATCGATCGGCGTGAACTCGGCTCAGCTCGGATTGGACACGAGGGCTACGTCATCGTTCGGCGTGAACTCGGCTCAGCTCGGATTAGACACGAGGGCTGTGCCATCGTTCGGCGTGAACTCGGCTCAGCTCGTATTGGACACGAGGGCTACGTCATCGATCGGCGTGAACTCGGCTCAGCTCGGATTCGACACGAGGGCTACGTCATCGATCGGCGTGAACTCGGCTCAGCTCGGATTGGACACCAGGGCTGCGCCATCGTTCGGCGTGAACTCGGCTCAGCTCGGATTGGACACGAGGGCTACGTCATCGTTCGGCGTGAACTCGGCTCAGCTCGGATTGTACACGAGGGCTGCACCAGCGTTCGGCGTGAGCTTGGATCCAATCGCGCACTCGTGCCCACAAAATGGCGACCAGGGGCCCTATGGTACACGGCGGGACCAAGGGACCGGGACAAAACCGTCTGCTGCGATTGGTCGGCGGCGCGGCGCCCACCAATCAAGGCAGACGGCTTTGTCCCGGTCCGTTTTTCCCGCCGTGTAGCATAGAGCCCCTGTAGTCTTGCTTGATTCACTTTTGAAAAGAATCAGTTAAAAAAAGGGTTATGTGTATGTTTGCACAGCCTAGAGCTTGGTCTGCCTCAACGGGCAACGAGTCCCCCAGCTGTAGATGAAATATTTAGCCAGTGCAGTACAATTGCTTGCCTGGGGCCTTTAACCTGCATCAAGCAGTAGTGATAAACGACCAGACGACGGTACGATGCTCATTCAGATCGAAACCCAGCATACTGGGTTCTGCAGCGCGAGCTTTCGCTCCACGCGCTCCAAGCTGGTGTGCGTATCTATTTCATTTTATGCACCCATTGTGTGAATCATAATATTTTATTATCATTGGTAAATGCGCAGTTCATTAAGTTTATTATTACGATTATTAATACTATAACTATTACTTCTGATAATATTATTATTATTATTAGCGGTAAGCAAGCTTAAAACACAAGAATAACAACAAAATTTCTTAAAGTTTTGTTATTATTGTCTATAATATCTTGCAGGTTAAGAAGTAGCGCGAGGGACAGGAAGGTGAGAAGAGGAGGAAGTTGACGCAACGCAGGCAAAGGGAGGGGCAACGGGAAGGGGGTTCCTCCCCTCGCGAGCGTTGCGTTCATTTCCTCCTCTTCACCTTCCTTTCCCTCGCCTTACCTTCTTCAGTTGTCACCCACTATAGCAGTGGTCTCAAACTCATTTGAGTGTGGGGGCCAGATAGTCCACACTGGAAAGGCCGAGGGCCAACGTTAAACGGGGGAGGAGGAGGAAGGGAAGTGTTTAAAAGGTTTAAAAAAGAAGAGACCTCGTGCTCTATGATGTTTGTAAACTCAGTTTGCCAGTGACATCTTTAGATTTGATTTGTTTGCATGACTACTTTGTGTCCCTACCTGATGTGGAAGCAATAATCAATATGACACCGCCCCGCCAACGTGCTGGCATTTTTAATATAACAAGAGAGCAAGTACGCTGTCGTTCCCGTTGCTCACTTCACTCGGGAATAGACAATTTGCTATATTACCCAAGCATCAAGGAGAATGCAGGGATCGGTGTTCCACGCGCCACACGCGCACGCCTTCCCCGTATAAAATATTCCAAGTAAATAATCAAAATAAAGCATTGACGAACGCGCGTGCAAGATACAATTTCTTTTAGGTTTTTGCTTTAGAAAATTTACTACTGCTGAGGCCAGCACGTGCGGCGCGTGGAACACCAATCCCTGCATTCTCCTTCATGCTTGGGTCTTTAAAAAGCAATCAGTTAATATGACAGTTCTTGCTTTTCTGACGATCTAATTACAACACTTTGAAAAACAACTTGTCTATTAATGGTGATATTTTCTGAAGGCAAGAATCCCGAGCTCGTAGCTTTATCTTTGGCAGTTGCTCCTGCTAAACGAGAGTTCGCTTCTTTAACAAAGAGCTCACGCTTTCAGCCTAGTAGTGGTATTGTTGTGTATTACAAAAAGCTGTGAAGCTAAAAATAAAGCGAAACAAAGGGAAAATGAAGGCAGATAAGTATAACCTATATATATGTGAAAAAAGGTGAAAAGAGCAGAGCTACTTTTCGAGCGAAACTGAATCGACGAGATGAGATCACTATGGCGCATGCCATTTCTAGCGCTCGAGAGATGGGAACCTGGACTCGTAGCCTGTTGCTTGCGGGCCGCGTCCCATCGAGTCGCGGGCCGCGTGCGGCCCGCGGGCCGCGTGTTTTAGACCCCTGCACTATAGCATTCTTCTCTTAAAGTGCTTCAGATGTAAAAAAAAGAAGAGATTTCAAGAATCACGAGGCATTTAGTTCTTTTGTGTATCCTTCGAGTTGTTTTCCCCATTTTTATTCAGTCTTTGAAAATAAATTAACGCCAACCCTTTTGAAATAAAATGAGTCGTCAGTTTTCTTTGAACTCAGTGTTTGATCTATAGGTGAACGGAAAACATGTACTCCTTTTCGATACATTCTTTATTTCCACCATGGGTGATTTATTTATTTATCAATACTGTAGGTCATTGAAGACCCATACAGAAGTGGACATTTGTACAGACAAGAAGCACTACAGTGGTATAATACATTCGTATTAAAAAGACAAAAAAAAAAACCCACATAAGCGGAATGTTATGCTAGTGCATAGAAGTGAGAGTCTCTGCAAAAGACTGCGTTCATCTACTATTCACTGTTTCTTCTGGTAACTTATTTCATTCATCAGTAACGCGGGGGAAGAAAGAATATTTAAATGTTTTGTTTTTGGCTGTATACGGCTTGTTCGTTTTGTTATGGTTGGTTCGCTTTGAGTGCACGAAGGGGGCCTTCAGGTATTTTTGCTTTTGCTACCTATATTTATTTGTTTTTGGTACAGTGCGTACAAAAAACTTTAGGCTAGCAATTTTTCTTCGATTTTTTAGGGTGTCCAACTTTGCCTTCGCAAGCATAGCGGTAACGCTAGCCCCCCATGAGTAATTAGAATATATGAACCTTACTGCGATCCTTTGAATGTTTTCCAGCTTATTGACACGGTAATCCTGATACGGACTCCAGATAATACTGGCATATTCCAACACTGGCCCGACCAGTGCATTGTATGCTGACAGTTTAGTTGCAGACGTAGAGTTTTTTTTAATTTGTTCTCAAGTAGCCCAACTTCTTAAATGCATTACTGCATAGCTAAAATCTCTATCTGAAAAAGGGCGGGGTGACGAGGTCGTGGCTTGTCACCGCTCTGAGCTCGAGTCAGTTTGCCCTAGGTCGCGTGATGCGGCACCGCACGCTGCTGCACACACTATCGTGTCTTGCACACGGACACTGGGCAACCCGAAGCGCAGTATTTCCCCTTGCAACGCACATTGCGTCGCGCAGTATTTTGTCCACAAGGTCTGCGTCACGCAGTTCTCGTCCACGTTGCCAACACGGAGCATTCAAATGTTCTCACCTGGGCTGTCGTGTCCTTCCTCTTTTTCCACTTGTGCTCCAAACAAGCAAAGGGCGGAAATCAGCCAACTGTCGTCACTGACAGCGTAACAACGGCAGGGAAGAGCTTCAGTTGTTCCGTGTTCATCACGAGCTTGCTCATCGACACCACTTCGGCGTCTTGACTCTCGAGTACCTTGAGTAACGTTTATTCGGTCTTTGAAAAAATGAAAGCCCTTTACAACTCCCTTTGACGCCGCATTAGAGCGCAGCTCTTGAGGAGGAGGAGGGGAAGGTATGGAGAGGAGGCTATGCCCCTCCTCCTCTCCTGCTCGCCTCCCATTTAGGCGAAATACCGGGAAACTTTTTTGCGCTAGATTTAGCGGGGAAATTTTTCCGCTAGATTAGCGGGGAAATTTTTCCGCTAAATTTAGCGGGGAAATTTTTCCGCTAGATTTAGCGGGGAAATTTATCCGCTACATTTAGCGGGGAAATTTTTACTCTAGATTTCGCGGGGAAATTTATCCGCTAAATTTAGCGGAGAAATTTTTCCGCTAGGTTTAGCGGGGAAACTTTTCCGCTAGATTTAGCGGGGAACATTTTCCGCTAAATTTAGCGGGGAAAATTTTCCGCTAAATTTGGCGGGGAAAATAACCCATAATGCAACGCGCGGTTACGCCGACGCCGACGCCGCTCAAGTCGGAAACTGGCGCCTAAGAGCTGCGCTCTAAAAACAAAAACCCAGTTTGATACACCACGCGAGTCAAGCCGATCGCTGGCCTTCGAAGGTACCGCAAAAATCGGTTTCTGAACGTATTGAGTCAAGATTGTTTAAATATCTCTCAAGAAAACGCATCAAAAATGAAATAATAATAATAATAATAATAATAATAATAATAATAATAATAATAATAATAATAATAATAATAATAATAATAATAATAGTTTATTTCCCCAGTGCCCCAGAACAACCGTGAGGTTTTGGTATGGTGTCACAAATGTCCACGATTGGATAAAAGAAAATAGATTCAGCAGTATCTCATGGAGACACCTGTCCTATTATTCTGATATTTCCGTTAATAAATACACATACGCATCACTTTTGGTTGAATTTTGTGTTCAAATAGCGAGGCCCTTTTTAGTTTACACATTCCCACTTCACAAATAAAAAAAAAAACTAAAAGCGTCACACTTTCTTTCATAAGGGCATTTCTTTTGCTCTGTATGGTCCTTCAGGTCCTTCCGCTGTGGCTCATAACGAACAATAAACAGAAACGCAGAAAAAGGTGCCTGCGAGGGGGAGTGAGAGAAGCGTCTTTGCTAAGAACAAGAAAATAAAGAAGAAACGAGTTACCAGAGCAGCAGGCTGCATGTGCTCAACGAGCCGCATTCTTTAGTTTTATAGCGAACCCGAACATTAGGCGCTAAGAAACACCCTTTCAGGAGCACCGACGATTTACTGGTTTTGCTCTCCGCGATGACAAATTCGCCCGTTGATGAATGGCGGCAGTCAGAAGGAGTCTCATCCCAGACCATTCGCGGACCCATCTCATCTCTTCTTGCACTTCTAAATGTCTAATCCTCTTTGGGACAGAAGGAACTCCAGCGAACGGGACGACGATCGTCCGAGAAAGCCCGATCGCGCGAGCAGAAAGCGGGCAACCATTACAACCCTTTTGGGGTCCAAATGACGTTGGATTTACCGAGCTTCATTTTCAGACCGTGCGACACCGTAGAAAATCTTCCCGCTATGAAAAATAAAATAAACGAAAACGGGGGCCCGGAGGGAGGGGGGGAACGAAGTGCGTGGCGGCCCGCTAGCCTCCTTTATAAAGTGTCCCTGCGTCTGTGGACCCGTTGTTGCCAGAGTCACCGACAGAGTGAGAAAGGCAGGGAGGAACTTCCGTTGTCCCGTCTACAGCGCGAGCTTCCTGCCTTCGACAATGCTTCAGCGTCTGGCGCTCCTCGAGCGCGCGCGCGCGCGCAGCGAAAGAACGGCGGAAGGCACGGAGCGCGTACTGGAGGCAGGGTGTTCGAAAGAAATGTACTGTTGTTCTCATTCTGTCAATGACTCTCATGTCATTCACGACGCTTTCATTCAGTTTCTTCGCTATAAAACTCGCGAGTCCAAATACATAAAAAATTAAGCATAAAAACAATGGCTTTCGTTTTTCATCGAGCCGCAGGGGTAGGGCTGATTGTGGTATGGTCATAAGCAAATTTTTGGGTTCGGGAGACTCCTAATACGGGTCGGAACTGGATTTTTATTATCTCTTATAAACTCAAGTTTCAGGATCCGAACAAGGTTCCTGCCCGCTCCTAACACGGTGCCCCTTCCTTAACCCCAGTTGGCCGACCGAAATTCTTGAATTAATTGGCGATGCTTCGCCACCACGTTGTCCGCGAACATATTTCCCGTGGGTATCGAGCTTCCAGTCCTAAAGAAATTCCCTCTTTTGTGCCACTTTGTTTTATGTTCAGCCGAACTCGCTCGACACCGAGAGTCCTTAAAATAAAATGACACGAACTTCATGTTGACGACCCTTGTGTGTGTGCGAGCGCATCCTCTCCAATCCGTCTGCTCGAAGGGTTGTCAGTCTCCGACGCGAGGTGGCGCTGTGCGCAATATAACTTTTAGCTTTCTTTTTTTTAAACCGCAACTTGGAGTGGCGCTTGTTTCGTTACTTTTATTGAGTGTGCCTAGATTATATATAGGGTGTGTCCAGCAGCTTGTTTGGGGTCACGTGGTTCAGGGGCCACTTTTTGCAGTACGAGCTGCGAGGAAGTGTCGGATTCGTTGGTCGTCTGCAAGTCTGTGTTGCAATGTATTGACCCTTTTCATGGCAAACGCCACCAGGCGGTGCTCCAGTCTTTGACGTCCCAGAGAACTTCCGGTTCATAAAAAGAAGGTACAGAATCCCCCCTAACACCTCTGCTTGAAATGCCGATGAAACGTTTAACCACCGATTCTCCAGGTGAACGCCAAGAGGACGAAGAAGCGCGAGATATGTTAAACATTTTCGAATATTCTTGTAAACCAAATTCTCTTCTTTAAGATGTTAAATTTTCCAGCCGTGAGCCCCCGTTATGTCTCCAACTTTGATGTACGTGTAGCACTCATGCGTTCTAGCGCTGGTGACATAAGAAAGCTCGACAGGCTTGCAAACACGGAGTGACCGGAAGTCGCTTGGGACGCAGGGGGCAGCTCATGTTTGTAAACAGCAAAAGGGTTTATAATCTACGGTATTTTTGTTCTGCGTAAACATTCAATCTACTCCTGGTTGGGTCACAAAATTGACTTGCAGTATTCTGTAAAAAGGAATGATTTCCTTTCCTCTCTTTTCCTTTTCGTCACGTGACAAAGCGCAACGGATGCACACTGCAGCATGAGGCGTCCGCCATTCAAGTGCAAACGTTATCTATGGTTCGATTTCCCTTTCCACTTTTAAATCTCACTACCTTAAAGGTTCCCCGAGGAGGTTTCTGAGGTTGCCCAAATATTGCGGTAACTCACTCTACGGGCTATAAGCGTCTTAGAAATCTATAAATCATACCGATGCGCGGCCTATTTCCCCTATTAAATTAGCAACCAAAGATCGAACACACCGAGGCCATCTCCGCCATTGTTCCGGCAGCCAGGGCGACCTGTGACCAATGAAAACGCGACATTTCGTTGAGATTGCAAACGCTGTTAATACAACGTTTGTATGCTATTATAAATGATAAAGAGCAAACAGGTGTAGTCTAAAAATATTAATTTTTCGCGAGCGGGAATAGAATACTGCATCAATCATTTCAAAAACAACGCAATAATTTTTTTTTAATCATAGTTTGGGTTGTATTGGCAATAAGCCCCGCCCATTCGAGATATCACTCCGCGGTTCCACCGGTCGGAGGCGCGAGGATCCTTCGCTCGCTATTGGCTGACAGTGGTCCTGGTTTCGGAACATGCTCCTTCCACTGCCGGAGATGACCTCGTTGTGTTTCGATCTTTGATTGATTTGTTAATAGGAAATTAGGCAGCGCATCATGATGATTTATGGATTTCTAGGATGCTTTAAAGCCCACAGAGTGAGTTATCGCCACATTTAGGCGATCTCACAAAGCTTCTCGGAGCACCTTTAAGTTCCCTCCGTGGAAATGCCGTGAAGTTCACCCCCTCTCAGCTTTATTCACGCGAGGAATTGCTACGCTCGGCTGCGAGGCTATTGTGCATTTGATCCGTGCGACGCGTTGTTTTGTTTCCGCAACTAAAAGCTCGCCTACATGAGTTACACGAATGGAGCACAAGAAAAGAAAGTGTGCTCTTATTTGCCTAATTCAAACGCGGCTCAACCGAAATCGAGAGGGACACTTTTAGAGCGCACCTCTTAGGCGCCCGTTTCCGGCTTGAGCGGCGTCGGCGTCCCCGTCGCCGTCGCCGTCGGCGTCGACGTAACCGCACGGTGCATCATGGGTAAAATTCCCCGCTAAATTTAGCGGAAAAATTTCCCCGCTAATTTTAGCGGGAAAAATTTCCCCGCTAAATCTAGCGGAAAATTGTCCCCGCTAAATCTAGCGGAAAATTTTCCCCTAAATGCGGGAGAGCAGGAGAACAGGAGGGGCATTGCCCCCTCTACGTACCTTCCCCTCCTCCTCCTCAAGAGCTGCGCTCTAATTCGGCGTTACAGGGAGTTTAAACGCCTTTCATTTTTTTTCTGTTTCTTTTTTCTTTTTATAGAAAGGGAGACGATTTAGTGGTGGCGTCCTGTATCAAAGCGAGTGCTGTCCTGGCGCGCGCGGTGGGAAAGTCCTCCGGGAGCGTGGCTTTCCGCTCTTGCCTGCTTAATTATGGATCTTGGCTATGCTGTCGAAGCGCTTGTGCACGCTCATTGAATCCGTTTAACTATGGCCGGCTCCAGTTTGGGGCGTTGCCAGAGGGATCGTTCCATTAGTTAGGCCACGACGGCTGATCTTCATTAGAGAAAATCCCGCTTGGGTTGGGGCTTCGTGTCTGAATTTTAGGCGACTTCCTTCTCTGAGCCCAACCATCTAGAATAGCTCTAATAAAATACTCTACTATGGGCTAGGGAGTCGAACTTTCCCCGAAAACAACAATTCTTGGTTAATGAGGTAAAATTAGGCGGAAATACCTGGTGCTGAGAAATAACACCTGAGAAACGTAAAGTGATGCATTACAGTTATCCATTGCGTCACCCTCCCCCCGCCCTTCCAACCCCCCTCCCAAAAAACAAAAATGCAAAAAAAAACCTAAAATTTTTTACACCTCACAAATAAACTATGCATCGCCGAACGCTCAATCTCCGTACAAATGGGGAGCTAGCGGTACGGACCTCATGCGAAAGTTTCAGAGCTTGCCGTTATTTTATTAAAACAATCATAAGCGATTTTGCTTTTAAATATTCATTGAAAAAATAGTGGCCGACGAAGCCCACGAATACATTCAGATGAATTTCGTCAGCTACTGGAGAGGGGCCCGATTGTTTTCCCAAAAGAGCCTTAGAAAATCACTGACAACATTTGAACAGAATAACGGCAAGCTCTGAAACTTCGGCCACCTGCCCGGTCTGCTAGTTTTATATTTAAACGACAGTGATAGTTTAGCAATAAATTATTTTTGCAACAAAAAAAATAAGCTTATGAATTTTTTTTTAAAGATAGAGAGGAGGGGGGGGGGGGGGCACGTCGTACCTACATATGTTTCCGGACTTTAAAATATCTGAACGCATCAGAGATTGTAAAACACATACAAAAATGTCCGGTATGAAACCTGCAGGAAATGTGTTGTTTTGTTTCATGCCGTAGGATGAGAAGATGCATTAGGGAGTTTTAGCGAGTCGTTTTTGGAGCACACGGTTTCGAAATCACGAACGGTGCAGCTGGTCCACCCTGTTAAACCGTACGTGAAATTTAGCGCATTTTAGCGAATCGTAAAACTGAAGCAATTGTGTAAACGATGATGATGATTGCGTTTTCCCAGCAGCGCCAATCTTCTTGTAAACATGTGAAACATTCTGCGGCGCGCAAAACCGTGGCGCGGCTCGCGTTTCCGGCGTACGATTGATGTAAACAAGAAGGCCGACGTAACAATTGCGGGTTGGAATTTCAAGACCTGCAAGCTACATAGAGTAAAAAGTGTACGAACGACCGCAAAGGTAGGTGGTGTGTCTCCGTCATCTTGAACTTGAACGATCGTTCACGCTGTGTGCCGTCCAACGAAATCATTTCGTCTGCTCGAGTTCGCCACGGCAGCTATAGTCAGCCCGCAGATCGCAAAAACAATTACTAGCATGCGTAGTTTACAGCATTCGCGATCGCTTACCATTGTGAGCAGTCCTCGAAATTATTTGTATCAATCTCTCAAAGAAAGCAGAGTTACGTGGATGGCAAATCTCCTCCCGCTCTCCTAAGCCTAACGCTCAGCTGGGTCGGCGGACAAACCGACCAATGGACCTTTTTCACATACCGACGGCACCAGGCGGTGGCTGCACGAACTAAAACTCGAGGAAGTGACCTACCTGCGCTACCAATCGATAATGGGAGCTACGCTACCAGTTTCTTCGCTCTCCGAGCAGCGGCGCGTGCCCAACGCGACTCTAAAGAGGGGGATCTGTGGCGTCCACCCAAACGTCATGTTTTTCTTTCCGTCCACTTTCGTTTTTTGTGTAACACAATTCTATATATGTTGCAATTACGTGTTCTACTTGCTGATCCACAGCCTCCTTCCGAATTTCCTCGATTTCTAGTGCCGACTTCCGCCGCTTGGCATCGAGTGCTCGCGCGTGCGCAGAACGCTTCTCGGAAAACGTCCATTGCCTAGAGGGCGCTAGCCGCCTGCGCTCCATTTTGAGCAAGAAGCCAATGCGGAGCGCAAGTTCGTCTGCTTCTTGCGCCGGAGTTGCGGTGATGTAAGAACGCCGAGCCTCTGATTGGCTTTGATTGAAAGGACTGTGAATAGACCTTAATGCTAGATGCTTTGAGGTCTACCCACTATCCTTCCAATCGAGCCTATCAGAGATCGGTGTCGTTCTGACGTCAACGCAACCCCGGCGCAACGTTACTAGATTACATCAGTTGTGGAACTCCCCGCGGAAGGGGGTACCCAACCTCACTCGCTTCAATCCGCCTGCCGTCGTTCGAAGCGCCATCTAGATTTTCGTTTCATAACTGTGCGTTCCAAAGAGCAGAGCTGAACCGCCATCGAGACGCCGTGCTTCGAACCGTACGTATCCCGATTCCCATAGAATACACTGCAGTTACCAAAGCAGCCGTCCGGCGACGCGTCGAGCGACGCCAGGCCAGAGCCGTATATTAGGAGAGTTTGGACAATAGGCGGAGCAAAGGCCGCCGCCAGCGCCGAATATTTCCCCCACGCTTAGAGCGTAAACTAAATTTGTGACACAGCGTCGACCAATCAGGAGACCTCTACTCCATCTCACAAATGTCTGCAGTGAAGACAAAGGCACAGGCGCGTGAGCCTAGCTCAGCGAAACGCTTTTGTTTGTGCGAGACCTCGTGCATAGGAGGCACTTTCCAAAGCTACGCGCTCGTGCCCATGCCTTTGTCTGCACTGCTAGAACAGCGTCCTGAGACTGGCTGAAAGAAAGCAGTGCAAAGGGTGGGGTGCGCGATCATCTTGAGACACGGAGTTCCGCTCGGCACGGCTCAAATTATACTTCGTTTCACTTTATCTGCGAGCGAAGCCAAAGCTAGAAGCGCGAGACCAGCGCCTTTTGCATTTCTCCCCAGCTCGCGCGCTCGAGCAAAGCCTGAACGCACGGAGCTTCCGTGCTCGCGCTTCCAGTTTTGCCTTCGCTCGCACATAAGGTGAAACGAAGTATAGTTGTGGCACAAATTTAGAGCACACGACCACCGCTAGGGGCTGTTTCGCGGCCTGTGGTTGGCCCCGAGATGCTCGCCTATTCAAACCAATGTATGGCCAAACTCTCTCAATAAACGGCTCTGCGCCAGGCGAGTCGTAGTGAGGGGGGGGGGGGGGGGGTACTGTTCGTTCATGAAGCGTCTATGAGCAGTTCCGTACCTGAGCTAATCTAATAACGTTGCCCCGGCGCAAGAAGCAGACGACTTGCTCTCCGCATTTATTTTATGCGCCTCGCATCTAATTCCAAGGTCAGCAATCTATCCGGAGGGAAACCGAGGCAGTCGTGCGCAGTCGAGCACGGCGGACACCTGCGCACGAGCAGAGAGTTTCCGCGCTTGAACGGGGCGTGCGGTTCACCGAGCACGTCGTCGCTTCGACCGAGTGCGGCTCGCAGCTGCGCCGTGAGCTCACGGGCATCCAAGGGCATGCCCCGAGAGGTCAGAGTCAAACAAAAGGAGGCAAGTGAATCTAGAGCCCGATTCGGGTGATCGAATATCCCGACGTGAGAATCATCGCTTTAAACTTGAGGAAGAAAACGAAAAGGGGAGGACAAACACTAACTTCCAACTGGCAACAACATTTAATGACACCAAGAGTTTGCTTTTTCACCCCTTTTTCCTGTATATAAGCAAACTCTTGGTGTCATTAAATGTTGTTGCTAGTTGGAAGTTTGGGTTTGTCCGTCCCTTTTCGTTTTCTTCCTCAAGTTTAATTATCCCTACCAACCCGCTCGTTCTGTCCTTAAATCCTCGCTTTGTTGCGGTGTACGAGGTAACGAAGCATGCCGCTGTCAGAGTTGTCATTCAACAATCTTAGAGTTGTGATTCAACAAAGCATCTTAGGCACAGGGAGAAAAAATGAAAGACTTTTACAAATATCTATAGAGCGAAATTAGAGCGCAGCTCTTGTGGAGGAGAGGGGGAGGGTACGGAGGGGAGGGCATGTCCCTCCTCCTCCTCCCTACCCTTTCCTCCTCCTCCTTCTCCATCTCCTCCCCCTCCAATTCAGTTTCTCCGCTAAAGTCAGCGGGGAAAATTACGTAACATGACTTGGTGTCACCTTACCTGTAAACACATTCAGTTTCTCCGCTAGATTTAGCGGGAAAATCGACGTCACATGACCTCAACACCAATTCAATTGGGAATTGAATTGGTGTTGAGGTCACGTGACGTCAATTTTCTTGCTAAATCTAGCGGAGAAACTGAATTTCCCCACTAAATTTAGCGGGGAATTCGAGTTCGTGTTGAGGTGACGTAGCGGGAAATTGAATTTGTGTTGAGGTCACGTGACGTAAATTTTCTCCTAAATCTAGCGGAGAAACCTAATTTGTCGGCTAAATTTAGCGGAGAAACTGATTTTTCCCGCTAAATTTAGCGGGGAATTGAATTGGTCTTGAGGTTACGTGACGCCAATTTTTCTAGCTAAATTTAGCGCGGTTACGCCGACGCCGACACCAACGTCGCGAAACACACAACGGGCGCCTAAGAGCTGCGGTCTAAAATAAAATGGCGCAGGAGCAACCAGGAGACTCGTGCGTGATTAGGGAGTTTTCGTAAATCGTTGGGGGTTTTCGTAAATCGAAGCAACATTGGATACTGGTTATTTCATCTCGTCTCCACGTCTTGCACCAGCCGTAGTGTGTCCTTTCCCATCGTCTTTTGCCACTCCTCAAGCCCTTTCTGAGCTGATGAACTGTGCTTGTAACGTCCCACAATATGCCTCACTTCCTCGCATGCACAGGTGATCAATGGCCGGCGAACGGGATCTCGCGTCGATAATCGCCAGTTGAAGCTTATGCGCGAAGCACGCTCTTTCAGCCCACGGAAGTCTCCTTACCGCAGCACGGATGTTGCGCCCGTTATACGTTGCGATGAACTTCGCACATTCATCGGGTATCTGGCAGTCACGGCACATTTTATCTGGCATAGCTGAAATGTTGACCGCACTGTGACTGGCTGCCATGTGTCGAGTGTTCAACGTGAACCGCTTCATCATGCATTTCGGAGTGAGAAGATGGCAGGTGAAGCTCACGTAACTTTCATTAGCGCGCGATGTCCACATGTTGCTTGTGAAGGCAACAGTGGTTGTGCCGCCTTCAAAGGTAAGATCTGCTTTCAACTTTCGGGTGTCGTCATACATCCGTGGCACAAGCACGCGCGAGAGTGTGGAGAGCGTGATGGTAGGTGATAGTCGGGAACAGCTTCCGTCAGAAGTTCTTTGAAGCCGCGGTCTTCCACATTGTTGTAAGTCTGTAAATCAAGCGCCATTATGGCGGTCACCTTGTTATTCAGTTCTCGCACACTCCTTTCTGGCAGGGGATCCGTGCGGCGCACGAAGTACGTCAGTGTCGGTTGATTTTTTCCTGGCGTACCAGCGGTAATCCCACGATACTCTTTCAACAACGCAGGATGTACTTTGTGATGGTTGACAAGGGGCGTTGTCGTACCTGTGGACGCTTTAAGCGTTGACTGGCATGCCGCACATTGCGCCATCGATGCCGACGCCCTCGCAAAGTATTTCCAAAAAGCGCTCCTCTCTTCGTTTTGGTGCCGTTTCCCGTTCGTTTCTCCGCTTCGCAGACGGTTTCCCGCAAACACCTCCATCCGCCATAACACGGGTGGGCGAACGCGAAAGTGAGCAATTTAAAAAGTCAGGAGTCACAAGGGCACATAAACTCGCAGATTACCGCTACCGACACCGACGCCACCAGTTTAGGTTGAAGCCGCCATGCAGCTATGTCGCTGCAATGGGCCTTACTTACCGAAACCGAAGCCGAAAGCAAAACTTACGCTTGCGAATACGTTCTCGAATATTCGATTAATTTTGAATATTCGTGTTACGACGAATATTCGAAAAATACGAAAGACTTAGTTTTCAAATCGAATACGAATATTAATTGTATAATATTCGATTCGCATTCGAAATTTCGAATTTTCGCCCACCCCTAGATTTTTCCTAATAAACGAAATTAAATTATTTCAAAATTACTTCAAAAAGTAGCCGATTACAAGTAATTTGATTACTTGTAATGCGTACAAGTCTGCATATCTTTAGTAGCTCTAGATTCAACGATACAAACGAATGAGTTATGAACGGCACTTAATGTCACGTGATGCAAGAACCAGCCTCGATCCGCCTCGTCGTTGCCGGACAAAAACGAAACTTGCCATTTCTTCGCAGGCTACTGCGTAAATGCGACTGCTCCGAACGTGTATGGAATTGACACGGTGAGTTCAAATTCTTTAACCGTACTCTATTGTTGAGGATGTTTAAGCTAACTTGGGCCAAGATTTAGAAAATGCTTTGGCACACTACCCATACCAAGTCAACGCAGTATTGTTCCTATTGAGCAAGTCAAGATATTTTTACGGCTCATCAAACTGCATAATTAACATAAATTAATTAGCTAAGTTCGACCTATTACGCCTACGTAAAACCTCCAATACAAAAGCTGCAGAGTGTGTTCAGAAACATATCATTGGGAACGCGACAGAACAGCACACGACAAAACAGCACGCGACAAAACAGCACGGTCAAAACAGCACTGCGTCAAAACAGCAGGCGTCAAAATAGCACGCGACAAAACAGCACAGCGTCAAAACGGCAAAGCGACAGAAGAGCACGTGTAAAAACAGCACGGCGTCAAAACAACGCAGCGACAAAAGAGCACGCATGTAGCAAGTTCGAGCGCGCTCTTCACCTCTCTCTGTGCGAATATTTTCGAACCTCCTGAACCCATCCATTTATTGTCGCTAGGTTATAAAGGAATTTATTGCCAATTTGATTGCTACGTCAGTGTCCCGACCGGTGCTGCTGTGTGATTGCTAAAAACAAACGAAGTTAGCAGTAGTTACTACTACTTAACTGCGCTGATCTCCGAAGAGATTGGGTAGTGTTAAGAATGGAACTTTCGGCAACCTTTTTCGAGTTTCAACGCTGCGGAAACGAGTCCCGAAACGAGTCCCGACGTGTTCTGGACTGTCGCCCACCTGTCGAAGTCTGCCCGAAACGAGTCCCGACGTGTTCAAGACCGTCGCCCAGCTGTCGTGGTCTGCCCGAAACGAGTCTCAACGCGTCCGTGACGTCAACGGGACGTGTGTGTGTTTGCGTGTGGGTTCGTGCGCTCCGGAAGGGGAGAGAGGCCTGGCCTAACTGCGGAGAACCATGGCTATGACGCATTTCTGGCTACGACGCGGCGGGCTTTGCTGCAACGCACTTGGCGGTCGCACCTGCTGCCCTGGCGGAGAGTGAGGGAGAAAACGGACCCCCTATATAAGGCGGGGCGTGAGGCTGCTGAGTTGTTCTCTCGGATTTGACGACTGTATCGCTACCATGTAATTAAACCGTTCGTTACGTTACCAATTCTCCCACCTCCACTGGACCCCTGGGTTCTTCACTTCGGGGAATGGTCGTCGTCACGAGCCAGGAAGCCTCCGGACGTGCGGCCTAAGCCCCGCCTCGAACAACTGGTTGGCAGCGGTTGGGATCGGACCATGCGACATCGTGCTACATCCGTGGGTGAGCGTTTGGACTTTGCTTTGAGATTCGCCAGGCTTCATATTATAGGTAATTAATTTTGAACTGCTGGGAATCCTTAGTGTTTGACTCGTGCGCTAGGTTTTGGTACAACCTCGCGACAAGTTTTATAGCAAAGCCAAAGCTAAAGAGCAGCGATCATGGATCTGATAAGGTTACTGAGAACAGATTTATTCTGTTTATGTGAAGAATTGGGTGTGGAGGTGGAGCAAAAGATGAAGAAATCTGAGATCAGTAAAACGATTTCAGAGAGCGCGGAAGCAGAGGAAATTAAAATTGCGTGGGAACTGCTTCAGAACGCTAAGAGTGAAGCTGCAGCAAGAGAGGAACGAGAGCGAGAACAGGCTGCAGCGAAAGAGGAACAGGCTGCAGCGAAAGAGGAACAGGCTGCAGCGAAAGAGGAACAAGACCAGGAGCGAGCGCTGAAAAGGCTAGAGCTCGAAATTGAACAACAGCGATTAAACTCGCAGAACAGTAGAGTTGGGGCTCCGGTACGAGCAAGTGAGACCGAGTCGTATCAAATGAAGAAGCTCATGCAGCCGTTTAAAGTTGGGGAAGACGTGGGCCTATTCTTAGTTAACTTTGAGAGGACATGTGAGAAGTTGAGCTTCGCCCCAGAAACGTGGCCGCAACGGCTTTTGACTCTGTTGCCCTGTGAGGCTGCAGAGGTTGTCGCGCGCCTTAGTGCTGGAGACGCGGACGACTACGACAAGGTGAAGTCCAGCCTTTTGAAGCGGTACCGCCTTTCTGCCGAGGCGTTCCGTCAAAGGTTTAGAAACGCATCCAAAAAGAGCAGCAAGGGCTACTCGGAATTCGCGTACGGGCTTAAAACCAACCTGATAGAATGGTTGAAGAGCGAGGAAGTGTACGAAAGCCGAGACAAGGTAGTCGAGTGTGTGTGCCTCGAACAGTTCTTTCGTAGCATTCCGCAGTCAGTCAAGCTCTGGGTGCAGGACAGGGTGGGAGTCGACTCTGTCGAAAGGGCCGCTGAGCTAGCCGAAGAGTACGCAACGCGTAGAAAGATGAGCGGAGAGGAAAGCGAATCCGGCCGAAGCGATCAGCGCAAGACCTTCCGACAGGGCAACGGCTCGCGAGAAAACGGGCCCGAGAAGCCCGAAGCAGGACAAAAGGTCCCAGAAAAGAGCGCAGAACACTCGAACGGAGACGAGGCGCGGAAAAGCCCAACAGGGCAGTTCGAGGCAAGGAAGCCGTTCCTGTGCTACAACTGTCAGGAGCCGGGACACACAGCGGCCAGATGTAAGAAACCGCTGGTTGTGTTCTCGTACGTGAACGGTAGTGACAAGGACCTGAAGCTTCTTCGTCCCTATCTTCACGAGCTCCAGGTAAACGGAAAGCCGTGCAGGGTGCTTCGGGACAGTGCAGCGACGATGGACGTTGTTCATCCGTCGTATGTAACGCCAACCGATTTTACTGGAAAGGTAGTTTGGATCAAGCAGCTGCTCGAAAAGCAGAGTGTCTGTCTGCCTATGGCGACAGTAAGGATAACTGGCCCGTTTGGAGAGCTAGTGACAGAGGCGGCTGTCTCGCAAACGGTCCCGTTAGAATATCCTTATTTGTTTTCTAACCGGTCAGATTTCCTGCTGCGCGAAAGGGGTCAACAACTGGGAGAAGGGCTAGTTCAGTCGTGTACGAGGTCCAAATCGCGTCAGGTCGCCCCTTTGTTGACGAGTGATCCAGAGCCAGAGGCAGCTGACGGGGAGCAAGCACTCCCAGAGTTGGAGGCAGAAAACCGGGATGAGAGGGACCAGGTTGTAGAACAGCCTGACCTCGCAGCGCTAGAAAGCGTACGCCGTCCCAACGAGCCCGCGAAAAAGGCGGAGGAAGACGGGATCATTAAAGGATCTCTCGAAGCTCCGACGTCACGTATTTGGATCGTCTGTTGCGAGTAGACAGAGTGTCTTTGACAACCGAGCAGAAGAGCGACCCTAGTGTGTCAGGGTTTCGCGATACAGCTCAGGAGATTGCTAGGACCAATGTGACGGGGCATGAAAAAGGCGGATTGTTTTATCGGCGCTATAAGGACCGCATTTTCACGTCTAGAAATCACGTGAAAATCGATCACTATGACTTCAGCGTAAGAAAAAGGAAAGGCAAATTTAACGGCAATGCCGATGGGTTGAGCAGATTTTTCTGACATCACGAAAAACAGTAGGGATGATCTCAGAGGTTTTCGTCATCCACGGGAATGAGGATCAAAGTGGGGGCACTTTGCCCAAAATGACCTCACAAATTGCGAAGGGTTTTGTCTTTTGTATTTTGTTCTTAGTGACCTCGTTGGAAAAATGAGTTTTTTTGGCGACAGGGGGTCTCGATACCCGGAATTGTACCAAATTTTGGTAATCCGTAATCCAGTCTGGCGGGTCTTTGGCGAATTCCGAGCGTTTGACTGCGGTGTGGCGGGGTGCTGTGGGGGACGTTTCCGCTGATGCCTCCGTTGTGAGAGGTTTGGGAGTTTGTTTGGTGCTTGCAGCGTCTTCTCAAGGCCTACTCCAAGCCCACCTCTTCAGGCCAGCGATTGTACCACCGGCCATTCGAGGTTTCCCTGGCCCCGGAGGGGCTGTTAAGAATGGAACCTTCGGCAACCTTTTTCGATTTTCAACGCTGCGGAAACGAGTCCCGAAACGAGTCCCGACGTGTTCTGGACTGTCGCCCACCTGTCGAAGTCTGCCCGAAACGAGTCCCGACGTGTTCAAGACCGTCGCCCAGCTGTCGTGGTCTGCCCGAAACGAGTCTCAACGCGTCCGTGACGTCAACGGGACGTGTGTGTGTGTGCGTGTGGGTTCGTGCGCTCCGGAAGGGGAGAGAGGCCTGGCCTAACTGCGGAGAACCATGGCTATGACGCATTTCTGGCTACGACGCGGCGGGCTTTGCTGCAACGCACTTGGCGGTCGCACCTGCTGCCCTGGCGGAGAGTGAGGGAGAAAACGGACCCCCTATATAAGGCGGGGCGTGAGGCTGCTGAGTTGTTCTCTCGGATTTGACGACTGTATCGCTACCATGTAATTAAACCGTTCGTTACGATACCAATTCTCCCACCTCCACTGGACCCCTGGGTTCTTCACTTCGGGGAATGGTCGTCGTCACGAGCCAGGAAGCCTCCGGACGTGCGGCCTAAGCCCCGCCTCGAACAGTAGTTAGGGGTGATACCTTCGCGTCGATGTTGGCCGCGTTGTCTGGGCTTTTTTTTTTTTTTTAGACTTAGCGAAAGAGGAAAAGTTATTGGCACAAAGAAATCCATAAGTTCAAGTTATGAACCGTCTGGTTTGCGGCAGTCCGGTGAGGGTACTCGTCGTTTCGTAATTACCACCTAAGCGTAAAACGTCCCCCCAAAAAAGCGGGAGATGCGCCGATTACAGATGCATTGATAGAACCGGTAAGATAAGGTAACTTTAATATCGAGCGTATTCAAGGTACCATTGGCCCCGATTCTGCGGGGTTCATTCGCCGTGAATAAAATGTCCTTGAAACACGCGGCTGAAAGCTTGCATGCGAGAAGTTGTTTTGAGTTAAATTCACAAATTATTGCCGACAAAGGCCTTGATCGAGTGGAATCCGGTGAAGCAAAAGAATGCCACAGCCTCGACGTTGTTGCCGTACAGCATGGGCTGAGCACACCGTTGCCGCACACACTTCTTTTTTTTTTCTTTTAACAAATAACAACAGCACATTGCCGTGCGATTGATTCATTTATTGTAGACGACATCACCAGCAAACTTGCGCGTCAATATTAGCAGAACTGATCGAGAAATAGCCATAATACGCACCAGCGGGGGCTTTGGTACTGCTCGCGGAGCCTTCATGTGCGCATCGAGTATACTTCCCACTCCCAACTTGCTCCCACGAGAACGGATTCGACATATTGGCCGTCGACGAGTTGACCTTCAAGGAATTGGGCTAGACCCTCCATTCCTTTACAGTGCCTACTCTGTGGCATGAATTTTTTTAACTTCATACGCTCTATTTAGGGTTCAGCGTTCGCGGCTTAAACCGATAAAAACGGTAAAAGTACGACGAAATCTTTTTTACAAATTCGGTTTTAACTGAAAAAGGTCAGTATTTTTGAGGGCGTTTGGAGGGGTGGGTGGGGGAATATGCCTCATTACTGACCGTATGACCACTTCCTTTCGCAGTTTTCAGCTTGTCTCCGAGATTGGTTCAACTTTCAACAAAAGTTGAACCGAAGCAATGGTCTTCAGGACGAAATCTGGGTTTTTCACCTGACAGGGATTCGTGTGCCGAATTCTTCGTTCAAAGAAGAGAGTTTAATCGTGAACTGTACAATGAAATTAAGGGGCATCCGTTAATGCCGCACATTTTTTAACACCCCTAGCTTCCGTGTACTAGAGGAAGGCATAAATACGATTGCATTATTGTCGTTTCTTGGTCTGCGCGAATTAACCACCTCTCGCAGTCGTGAAAATGGGGGAAAGACGCACTGAGTACAATGCTTGCAAATTTTTGAATTTTGATATTTGCCTCTCCGACCAAAGTGGTAGTAAAGCTCATGTTCGTCCTGCGTACAAATCGAGCCCACGATGATAATGTCAGATCACGATAGGGCCCCAGTGCGTCTTGCAGAACAGGTCGTGTCGGCTGCCACAGACAGCAACAAATGAGAAATCCAGTACCTGGTTTACTCACTATTCATTTTAAACAAACGCGTTTAAATATTGCATTTTCGTCAGTATATACTGGTTTTCGCCAATAAACCGAAAAGAACGGAAAAGTTTATGCGTCTACAAATATTCTCAGCAATAAACCGACAACTTCTGCTTGGAATAAAAACCGAAAAATGTACGCAGAGTTTCAAAATAATAAAAACTGAAAACACTGAACCCTAGCTATATTGTCAATGCCCTGTTTTGACGCTTTGCTGTTCTGACGCTGTGCTGTTTTGACGCGTGCTATTTTGACGCGTGCTGTTTCGTCGTCGTGCTGTTTTGAAGCTGTGCTGTTTTGACGCGTGCTGTTTTGACCGTGCTGTTTTATCGCGTGCTGTTTTGTCGCGTGCTGTTTTGTCGCGTGCTGTTTTGTCGTGTGCTGTTCTGTCATGGTGTCCATATCATTGTGTCATGACCATCAAGGCAGCCATATGCCGCTTCGGAGGGCGTGCCTATGAGTGTTAAACACGAGCGTTTAGTGGCGACATCGGTCTAGAGCGTCGGATAATTATGAAATAGATCTCTAAAGGTTGGACTAGCTGAATAGGTGCACGTTACCCCTTTTGATCCTTTCAAGCGCGTGATTGTTTTGCTTGGAACACTCGTAAATTGGTGGGGCGTTCACATATTCGTAACTGGATGTTAATTATAACAATTAAAAAAAATCGCGCATGGTTTTTGCACGCTCATGTCGTTTCGGTTCTCCATTGGTTCTGACCAAGGACGTCATCAACAATAAAAAATGTGCTAAACCTTCTGAACTTCTTTCACCTATCCTGTTCAAAATACATCAGATATGGCACTCCTTTTCGAAGGCGCTGATGTCACTGACGACACTGCAGAAGCGAACTGTTTAAATGAGTACTTTATGACCGTTTTCAACGTCAAGATCGCGGCTGGGGACACGTCACGTTTGGTAAATCTTGGATATGATCCAATGTCGTCGCTTATAATTCAATACAAGGTAATCGAAAAGCTGCTGCTTAATCTTGACACGCCGAAAGCCACCAGGCCTGTCGGCATTTCTGCTGTCGTCCTTAAAAGCTGCGCATCTAACCTATCGTGCTATCTACAGATTATTTTTTTTTTTAAAAAGCTTATCTGAGCACAAGCTACCAGATGATGGGAAAACTGCAAATGTTGTGCACATCCACAAGAGCTGTAGCAGAAATGTTATTAGTAATTATCGGCCTATCTCGTTGACATCGATCATATGTAAAATTCTTGAGCATATCGTTTATTGTAGCGTAATTGCATATTTAGAGAAGCACAACTACTTTACAAAGGAGCAGTATGGTTTCCGGTCCGGTGCATCATGTACAACATTGTTAGCTGAATTTAATCATGAGATCGCGCTTGCAATTGAGTCTGGAAAAGAGGTAGATTGTATTTTTTTTAAATGTCTAAGGCATTCGACAAAGTGGATCATTGTTTGTTACTGAGTAAGTTAGAGTGTTTGAGTATCGATTTCAATGCTTTAGCCTGGATTGGCAACTGGTTGAGTGATAGAAAACAATCTGTACTTTTGAAGGGTTGCTCATCCCATCGTGTGACTATGACCATTGGTGTTTCCCAGGGTTCGGTGTTGGGACCCCTGCTGTTTCTGACATATATTAATGACATCTGCTCAAATATTTCTTCACGCTCTAAGCTTTTGCTGACGATTGAGAACAATTGAGGATGACGACCATTTTAAACTTCAATTAGACTTGGACCGTGTGTCAAATTTGTACAGCTATTGGCAAATGGAGCTGAATATAAAAAAAGAAAAAAAAAGAGATTTTCAAGAAAAAAGCAAGGTTATAGAACATATGGGCTATGCTATTATCAATCAACAACTTGATAAAACAAATACAATTCGTTAATTTTGTGGTATTTTTTTCAAACGACTTACTATAGAACAGTCATGTTAATGTTATAACGAATAAGGCAAACAGCATGTTGGGATTCTTATGTCGGAATTTCCGTCATTGCCCAAAACATGAATGCATAGTTTGAACCCCCGAAGTAAAAGTCTATCGGATATATTAGAACGAGTACAAAGTCACTGCGCCAGATTTGTCTCGAATAATTATACGTTCAAAGCAAGCGTCACGGCTATGGAAGAACAGCTACACTGGGAACTGCTCTCATGCAGACGGAAACATTTAAGATGAAAACTTTTTTATTGTCTACATAATGATAAAACTTGCTTCAATAAAGGAAAATTACATCTGGTGACCTTTCTACGTTTTAGAAAGAGTTGACCATCAATACAAAGTTGCAACTCCAAACTCTTGTTGTAGATCATTTTTTATTAGAGCTGTATTAGAATGGAACATGCTTAATGAAAATGTGTTTCCCTCTGTATTTTCATCTGAAATGTTTTTGATAAACTCTCCCTGCAATAATGCCTCCAATGTGATGCAGGTTTTTTCAACAAACAAACAAACAAACAAACAAACAAACAAACAAACAAACAAACAAACAATAAATAAATAAATAAATAAATAAATAAATAAATAAATAAATAAATAAATAAATAAATAAATAAATAAATAAAATTTCTTGAAGGTTCATGGCGGCTCGTCAAAATCAAGTCTGAATATCATGTGCAAACGAGTCAGTGTCGAGTCGTCGCAGGCGGTGTCTCGGAACGTGGGTACACCACTGATTTATATTGTAGTAGGCTGGATTGCGGATTGAGGCTTGTCTTGCTGGGGTCTAGAGGCACCACAGCCATCACTTGACACCAGCTAATGCATGGGACTGGATAGGAAAAACGAGAAATAGTGTCGTTTCACCCGTTTCTAAGCAGTTGTCGGCACTGAAATGTTTTGGCTGCTTTTCTCGAAGCCTGTAAAATAGCCCTGTGCGAAAACAATAGAAGTGACAGCCCTCACAGTTCTTATAAATAAAGGTTTTGTGGACAAGCGTGACCACGCTGTTCGAAAAATGTAGTGCAGCTCAATGAGACAATAATTAGGGTAAGGGGGCAAAATGAGACAAAAAATTTTAATATCAATGATAGATCGTTTTTGCTTAAATATTTAAAAAAAAAACACAGCATAGAGATATCCTTGGACGTCTTGACTCTATGTTCAGTAAATATTACTTAACTGAAGCGAGCAAAACGTTAAACGAAACTACAGTATCTGAAAGTCACACAATGTCTCATTTTGCCCCGCCCTGTGGGGCAAAATGAGAGAACCTAGTGGGGTAGAATGAGACTTACTTTAAAAAAAAAATCCTTATATGCGTTCAGTGTTTGCAATAAAAACACTTGAGACGCACTGTGGGAGTTCCAAGGCACTCTTCATGAGCCCACACCTCGTATTCCAAGCGCTCTCTCTATACTGAATGCGGGGCTGCTTGGCTCTAACGTTCTTTGCATACTAGTCACTGCCAGTCTCTTGGGCTGTGCATCGCACGGTCTACAGAACGCTTGGACACTTCACGCATCTTCGGGGATGACTAGTGACCTTTCTCTTCAATCTCACGTTTTTTTTTTCGTTTTTTTTTGGGGGGGCGGGGGGGGGGGGCAGTGGAACACCGGTTTTTGGATTCTTTCGGCAACATCAGCCTTGACTTGTGGTAAGATGACGTAAGAACCATGCGGCTCTCCGACCTTCTTGTTCTCCTTTTCTCTCCTACGTTTGGTAAAGAAGGAATGTTCTTGAAACTTGAAGTCGGAAACAACACGCCTTCTGTAGCCCAGCCGTTTTTTTTTGTGGAGCCACTGCTCTTGACGTTCACCGAGCCGTTCGGCTCGCCTTTGAAGCGCATCCTTTGGTACGCCAAAAAGTGTGGCAGCAGTGCGAAGGGAGTGACGCTATTGCTTGACACGTTCAAGAGCTTTGTTCGTGTAGCTTTCGCCCTAGGAAGCCCTTGTGGTTGTTTTTTTTTATACGTTTCAACCATCTTGGGCACAGGGCGGAAAATTCAAAGACGTTTACAAATCTCTATAACGCGAACTTAGAGCGCAGCACATGTGGAGGAGAAGGGGACGGTACGGAGGGGGGGGGGGGGGGTATGCCCCTCCTCCTGCTCCTCCTCCGTACCTTCTGCACCTCCTCTTTTTATTCCTCCATACCCTCCTCCTCCAATTCAGTTTCCCCGCTAAATTTAGCGGGGAAAGTGACGCAACATGACTCGATGTCACCTCAGCTATGAACAAATTCAGTTTCCCCACTAGATTTAGCGGGATAATTTACGTCACGTGACCTCAACACCAATTCCATTCCCAATTGAATTGGTGTGGAGATCATGGGACGTCAATTTTCCCACTAAATCTAGCGGAAAAATTGAATTTGTTCATAGGGGAGGTGACAGCAAGTCATGTGACGTCATCTTGCCCGCTAAATTTAGCGGGGAAACTGAATTGGAGGAGTAGGGGATGAAGGAGGAGGAGCAGACGAGGAGGGGAAGAGGAGGGGAAGAGGAGCGGGTGCGGAGGAGGAGGGGGGCATACCCTCCCCTTGGCACCACCCCCTCCTTCTCCTCAGAAGCTGCGCTCTAGTTTCGCATTACAGGGATTTGTAAACGTCTTTAATTTTTTGTCATTGTCACTCGAAACCGTTCGTTTCTTGTTGATGTTTCGACCTACGCACGTCAGCCACACAAACACGGAAGAGCTACCGATGAGACAAAATTTCCTCTGCTCGACCTTGACAACCCTGCAAAAGCTAACTATTGGCTCAACCGACCGAAGATCTGTGCCTTCTGCTACGTGATTTTTGCACTACTGGATACGTGTAGGCAGAAACACGAGGGGTGCATAGCACCAGTTCAATAAAAAAAATGTAGCACCAAGTTTGCTGTAAGTTTACGGTAAGATGGGTGGCAAACCTTGAGTATCAACGTTTGGCTGCAGGCAATAGGCTGGAGAGCACCCTCGCATGCGACAACAGATAGCATACGCTATAGCGATTACATCGAAGTGAATAAGCATACACTCAGACTGCATTTAAAAGGATACCGATTTATACTAGGCTGGCCGCAGCTTTAAATACATATACACAGTAAATCCTACTAACAAAAAAAAATATAGACGTTTACAAATCTCTGTAATGCGAAATTAGAGCGCAGCTCTTGATGTATTTTGATTTTGCGATATACCGTGCTAAAGAATTCGAGGAAGAAATATCTATATGTTCAAATATAGACCTCGTACTCCTGCGTACGTAATGAAAATTATATACCGGGTGTTCAATTTTAATTCGAACAGATTTATTACAAAAACTCCGGAAAAGATGCTCTAATACAGTTTGGGCAGGTGAGTTACACGGCCAGGGGGACATTATAGAGGTGGCTAATCTTTGCGATAAGTAGGATAATTAACTAGACTTCCTTAAATCACTTTTTAATTACTAAAAATAATCATGGGGTGTCAATTAGGAACATGCTGAACATAATCGCAAACCACTATATCAGTCAATTTTAGGACGACTCGAAGCTCTCGGGGAAACTCGGGAGAGCACCAGAGTTCCCACTCGTGCAGCAGGCGCCAAGCTATAGCAGTGGCGGAACGCGATGATAATCTAATCATCCGCGTTTTTACTGATTGAGCGAGGGTACGGAAGAGGAGGGGAGGGTAGGAAGGAGGAAGGGAGGATATGGAGGAGGAGTAGGGGAGGGTACGGAGGAGGAGAAGAGGGTACGCAGAAGAGGAGGAGGACCCTTTATCTCCCATCCTCCTCACCTCCTTCTCCTCCTCTACCTCCTCCCCCTCCTACAGTTAAGGCGACGCCGACCCCGCAAAACACGGGAACGAGCGCATATGAGCTGCACTCAGAAAACACACAAAAGGTGTTCCACAAAAGCCTCTTTGGCAAAGACAGAATTGAAAACCAGGTGCGAAGCCCGCTGTACATCTCGGCAGCCGTAAACCCTCCTACACCGCGTTCTGCTTCCCCGCCTCGCTTCCATTTTACCATTTCTTTCTCGGCTCCGAGGGCCGGGACTGTCAACGATTTATGGGGCTCTGCGGCGGTATAGGGGGCGCGCAGGTGCGGAGTAATACACATAAGAGCGGTAGCCTGTTATTACGGGTCAGAGATTCGCTAGAGGCGGTTGTTGCGCCTTCCTCCCCTCGCGCACGTAAACGGAGTCTTTTTCGTTGAGACCATCAATTTGGTTTCCGTCTATCACAGACTATATGTACCCTGGGAGCCTATATAGTTCAACCCAGTCCAGGGCGTGAATCTCCTTTTTCTTTTCATGGCCCCACCATCGTATTCGCAACTTCAAGGCGTGCATTTTATTTCCCTTTTTCCTGTTTCACTCTTTGACCACGAGGTCGCGCCAGTTTTTTCTGCTGGATGGATGGATGGATGTTGATGACTGTACTTATTTTAACGAAAGTCAGTTTATCCCAGCTAACCTAAAAAGCAAAAACACACGATTACTCCCCCCTCCTTAATTGAAAGCCAATTTTCCCCTCAGAATACTTGCAACTATGAAGAGACAATATGAGGTATCGCCATAATAATCTGTTGAGGATCTGAATTAAAAACAAAAATGCATACTAGAGTACCTCAATGTTTCTGGGCTGGCGACCCTCCCAGAGCGGTGGACAACTCTACCGTCTGCTAGCGGAGTCGCCATCTTGCCTCCTACCTACTCCTATTGCCGCGTGCATGACCGAGAAAGAACGCTTCTCCGTGAATCTAGAAGATATGTGTTTATTCTTACCCCGAGTCAACGTTACTAGAATACTCAGTTGGGAAACTCGCCGTCGAAACCTGGGCCGCTGGCGTCCACCGAGACCGAGCTAAATGCGATAACAGCGCCACTCTTTATCATTTGTCTGTACTGTGGTCACCTTGAGCTTTTATAAAGCATGTTTTTGCGTAAAAACAAACGAAAAATACTTTTTTGTATGATATTTATTAGAGATTAGTACAAAATGAAGGGCGCGTGATGTTTTTAAAATCTTTAGTTTGCAAGGTTTTGCGGCATATTTAATATTGTTTTTATTCGACCATGCCTCAGCGGCGCTTTCAGGTAGCACGTCCCGACCTAGGTGCATTTTAACTTCAGTTATTAAGACGCGGCGCGTCCGCTGGGGAGATGGGGGTGGCACCCCTGTAACCTCTTCCACTGTATCTGTTCTGGCCGATTATTCAAAATGGAAGTAACGTGCGGTTCCTCGAGTGGCCGCTGCGGGAGAAATGGCGGCGTCGTGTTCGCCATTAGCTCGGTTCGCGAGGACAGATCGGGGACACTTTTTCAGGGCAGTCTCTATGGCAGTTTCCCAACTGAGTGTTTTAGTAACGTTGCCCCGAGTGTAAAAGATAAGGAGGTTGCCTAGTCAGTCTCGCCCTATCTCACTCCCGAACTCCCGAAGGTCCCGAACTCCCGAAGGTCGAATACTCGGGACACCGAGTGTATAGCGAGTGAGGAGCCGATCGTTGACTTGTCGATTCGTTCACACTCGTCACTCTCGCTCCAGACAGCTGTCACTACGACGCTCGCCGCTGCCGTCTTCGACGCTCGCTGCTGCTTCCTTGAAGCTCCTTCTTTCTTTCGTTTCTGGCACAAGTTCGCCGATTAAACATTTACTTTCAGTGTACAGTGCTAATCACACTTGTCTATAACGCGCGAGCGTGCGGCTTTCTCCGGGGAGCGCTAGACTGGTGGCATTCGCGGAAACTAAGCTAGTCACGTGGCGCAACATGGAACGGCTCGCTCGAGGGGTGTCCTGCCCACTCTATCAGCTGGCGGCGAACGCAGAAGGCTGCTCGCACGCTTTTTACAAACATCATTGCTCGAACGATAAACATACTAAAGCATGAAGGCGTATCAACGATGTCGTCATCAAAAAACAAAAATATATCATAAAGCACTTTACTTTTATCGCTTATCAAGCTGATAGAGTGGGCAGGACACCCCTCGAGCGGGCCGTTCTATGTTGCGCCACGTGACTAGCTTAGTTTCCGCGAATGCCACCAGTTTAGCGCTCCCCGGAGAAAGCCGCAGGCTCGCGCGTTATAGACAAGTGTGATTAGCACTGTACGCTCGTCGAGTTCTTTTCCATCCACGACAATGTGTTGCTGTTCGTGAGCTGTTTACTCAGCCATTAAGCACTACCACTTGTGAAATGACATCAGATAACTTTATGAATATGTAATGTAACGCGTTGCGTAGAGAATTTATTGATTTTCGGTGCCGCATCATGCGAAAACATTGAGCATACGACCGCCTTGGCGACGCTTTATCGGATTACTGACTCGAGGAAGCCTCTACTTGGACTAATTTATAGCGACCTCAAATAGTACTTTCTAATTCAGTATTTTTGGGGGGAACCAGCCGATTCATTAGTCCTACGTATACGAGGTCAAAAACATTGCGGGAGGCAAAAAGGTCGTTTTTGTTGTACTTTTGAGAACGGGGAATACGAGATGCCCACGCGCATTATTAGTCTCCCTGTGCAGGGAAAAGGCTCACGTAGACTGGGAAAAGGGAGGAAAAAAGGAGAGAAGACAGGGGGAAAAGTTTAAATTGGGCCCCAAGTTTAAGTCAAATTTGCATATTATTGTTTGAAGTAGGGTAAGGAGTACAATAAGGAACATATAGGTGGCACAGTCGATAAAAGTGATAATGCAGAGATTAGTTATACACGTGTCTAGGCCGTCGATTGCAAAAATTATAGAAGATAACGGAGATGAACTCCGCTTATCGCCGTCCTCCAGATAAAAATAAAAAGTAATTCTTGTGCGTCGCAGGTATGTTCGCATCCAGCAGGACGTTCAGGAGCGAGCTTCGGGCTAGACTGAAGAGGGGAACACACAGAAATTCTGATGAATTTTGTGTCACACGTGGCACAAAATTCATCAGAATTTTGTGCCACATGTGCCACATCACATGTGGCACAATGCTACGTGTGGCATTGTGCCACATGTGGCAAACATGTGGCACAATGCAACTTCTTGAGTTTGGGCATTTTGCGAAGTGTTTTGGCAGTGTAGGCACGGTCCGATTGGAGGCGGCAAATTAAACTGGGTTCATGTTTTGTAAGTTTAGATTCCGGAATAATTCGCGGTGGATTCTCATGTGTACTCATTAGTGTGGTTGACGCATTCTCTTAATGGGGTTGGAGAGTTTCCGTGTTTCGTTGTACCGTGAGAGGAATAGGTCTGGCTCTTTCTCGTGATGGGCTTCTAAGGCAAAAACACCAGCCCTCTCATTTCCGTCAATGTTGATGTGGGATGGTATCCACCAAAAGACAAGTTTCCGGCCTAGGGATTATAAGGTGTATGCCTTGTCCAAGCGGTCTAGTGCTGAAAGTGAGCTTCTTGCGTATGAAATCAAGACCACCCCTGTCAAGCGAAGGGTCTCCAAGCAGATTTAAAGCGGCTCACAGTGCCGCTAGCTTTGCTGTGAAGAATGTAGCAAAAATTGATCGCATTAACTTTGGAGTGTTGTTTTTGGGGACGACGGACTTATGTGGAGGTTTCTGTTGCTGTGTTTGTTGAACCACCTGTAAACACATGTAGCCAGCCATTGTAGTCGTACATTAATTGGTCCGCTGCAAATTATTTTCCGACAACGGCGGAGGCCCAATTTTTATTTGGTCAGAAAGGAAGCATGTCCTCGACAACATAAACTTTATGGCTGATATGAGGTGGGAGGAGAAGATGGTGTTCTTCAGGCGGACCTATCTGCTTATCAAATTCCCATGCGTAGTGGTGTATTTGAAAAGTCAAGCGTGAGAGGAGGTTGGTTAAGAGATGTGATGGCGATAAATATTCGTGCATACGCGTTGTTTGATTTATCGTTCTTAACCGAATTTGCCTGACAATTGTTCGTTTTTTGACTTGGACAAGAGCCGCCGTATTACCTGCAAAGCATGTCAGACCAAGCCACTGACTTAAGGCAACACGATAAAATCCCCCCAGAAGGACAGCTCGTAACCTCTTAATCTAATGGACCTTTTCCGAGAAGCGTTCTGCGCACGCCCGAGCGCTCGATGCTAAGAGGCGGAAGTCAGCACGAAAAGTCGAGGAAATTCGGAAGGAGGCTGTGGATCAGCGAGTAGAACGCGTCATTGCAGCATGTATTTAATTGTGGTACACAAAAAAAAGAAAGTGGACGGAAAGATAAACACGACATTTAGGTGAACGCCACGGATTCCCCTCTTTAAAGTCGCGTTGGGTACGCGCGAATAAACTGGTAGCGTAGCTGCCTTTATCGACTGGTAGCGCAGGCAGGTCACTTGCTTGATTTTTAGTTCGTGCAGCCACCGCCTGGTGCCTTAGGTATGTGGAAAAGTTCCATTGCTGGAGCAGGCAGCAATAGACGCTGGTTGATCTCATTGTTTAATAAACGCCAACTTTGTTTGATAGAATGAGGCCATGGTGAAATGTTACGAGTCCTTGCAGCGCAAGTCTATTTTTTACGCGATGGCAAAGGTAAATCACTGCTAAAGTTAAGTGCACTGGTGAATCAAACATTTTCATGTGGGGTCTCCTATTAACATGGTCACAAATAATGACGCCTAGGTAGTTGTAGGTGGTGACGTACTGAATTGACGTGCCTTTGAGTGATGGCGCATTGGCTATCTTACTATCAGGGTGTCGAAGGTGTCGACCAGGCCGGTAGTAGAGGGATGCTGTTTTTCTTGTTGACAGTGCATGCCCAAGAGCCTCCGGTGAGTAGCGGACGCTGATAGGGAATCCTTGAAGTGTTTTTTTTAGTTTTCTAAAATACTCCGGACGGGCCGACACACGAGATTGTTACGTCTTCAGCATATACCGTTTTGTGTACTTGAGTTGAAAGCGTTTTCAGTGAACATAAAAAGGTTGGAAACTTTGCCATTGCCAGGTTTAACAAATAAGGGCTAGGACGCTACTTTAAGGTACACCTTGAGTAACTGGACGTTGAGTACTCTGAGTACCAGACATCCTATTTGTCACGGCGCGGCCAGTAAAGTAATGCAGCAATGTAGCTGTACATTCTTCCTGCAATACCATGCCGGGTGACCTGGTATAAAATAGTATCTGAGAGTGAGCATCAACTGCTTTACAGATGTCTAGGAATACGCAATAAACAGTATGTGCGTCAATGGAATTTTAATGCGAAAGCATTAACTGTCTCATGGAGTGAACCAGCCTTATCAGCTTTTGAAGCCGCGCCAACCAGCGCCTGAATTCCCCCGTGCTAAATAGAGCGAAGCCTGTTGTCTGTAATAGCAATATGATGGATAGGCTCCCATTGGCTGGAGCGCCTCATAGTTACAAGGAATGAGGCTCCCATTCGCTTGCGCACGTCATAGTTTCAAGGAACGCCACCCCATGGCGCTGCGGGTCCCGCGCCTGTAAAAGGAACACTTTGGGGCGCTCTCGGCCGCTACTACTCCTATCGACGCCGACGAAGATGGCGGCGCTTCAAGCATCTACATCGTCGGCGGCCGCAACTTTGGCAGTAGCGAAACCTGCCCGCCCACGCAAGTACGCCGCAGACGAACTATAGGGCAGCGGAAAAACGTAGCCCAACGAGCGAGGAGGCAGGCGGCGAAATCCACCATCCTTGTCAAGTGTCCGAATACACGGCGGGCAGAATGAGCAGCGGCGCCACGCGCTAGGAGACAGAACAAAGCCTTTCGAAAGCGTGAGGCGCAAGCGGATCGCGATTCAAAGCGTCTCAGGCGGCAAGTAGACGAGATCCTTCGGCAACGCGAGGCGGAAGCAATACGTCGCAGGCGGCGTGTTTTCGCATTCATAGCTCATATTATGTACTGAGGTGTCATCGTACTTTTTCAAGAATGAGGTAAGAATTACGTCAAAAATGTACCTGCCTCGGGTAAAACCAGGCTAATCGGACAAGAACTAAGTTTTCCAGTAATGTTTTATGCGTAGCTTGTTAAGCATATAGATCTGTATGATTCGAGGGAATCAACTGGCTTGCTAGTTTTTATAACAAGAATAACCACACAGGTAAGCCACGCCGTTGCTATTTCCGTTCATCTCTAGACCTGATAAAAGAAAATCTGGAAAAGTATGTCTCTGTAAGTGGGTGTGGTTTGTCAAATCCTGAAATGGTCGCCGCCACCTCCGAAAAGGTGGCACTTGCCCTCTTAGAGAATGTAGCTACTCTTGTGAAGTTTCCGCCTGCAAGCAAAAAGTGAAGCACTCTACTGCACACCAGGCGGCAGCTCCCGGACTTCACTCCGCGTCTCTTCCACTCGGTGACGTCGCCTCTTGTGGACTCGCGAATTCGGCATACAATTTCGGTCAACATGATAGGAAATTGAACCTGCCCCCCTCCCCCCCCCCTCCCGTTCCTGAAACTTTGTCTCATATTGCTGCTGTTCTCAAAGGAAGGTCCACGGACCCTTTGGAGTCTCGAAGACATTCTAATAGCTCCGGAAGCCATTTCTCATGAGTCAAATCCGGAAATACATTTTGTCTTTTTTTAGATTAAGAAGAAACGTTCAAATTTTTGGGTGAGTGTTTTATATGTATCTCAGTAAGAGAAGTCTACTTTGCACTAGTTATATTCATTTATTGAATCATTATCATAATTAATCTATGCATTCCCCTTCCCCCCCCCCCCCCCCCCCACACACACACACAAACGGGGTCCTCCATCATTTTCGCCAATCCACAAGGGGTCCGCCAAGCATCAATGGTTCAGAACTACTGCTATAGTGTATCTGCGCAGTGTTGCCTAGCTTGCGTCAGGATCGCCGTCAGCGCGTCTCATAGCGTCTGACAACGAACATGACGCTAGTATGTGGTGACACCAATTGACGGACGCGTCTGCAGTTGCGGCACAAGGGGCGACCGGTGTGGGGTGCTTGTTTAATGCGAATCTCTCTTATTACGCGTTCAGACACTCCACACTAATCGAACGTGGTCCTATTGCTCGTCCTTTTGTGTGCCATTCAGGAGCTCTTCTGCAGTCGCTACAGTAGCGTGTGCGCATTTTCGTTTGATAATGCGCAGCGTGGCTCCCGGTGAGACCGATGGCTGCCTGTTTCGGCTCAGCCTTTCCGTGGACTGGCAGATCCTCCCAGCACCCTTTTTCCTACGCTTCTCCCAAGAGCGGGGCGGGGAAGCCAGACGGACGCCGAGTCATACGCTGACAACTGAAGGTAGACCTCCAGGTGCCGTCCCCGGCTTTTATAACGGCAAATGAGGCAGGCACCCGAGAGTATAGGGCCCAATAATTGCCCGCCGCGCGTTCGTTTGCTTATCCTCTTCCTTCCTCTGCAGTGGTAATGTCGTAATCCTTTTCGAATCTTAGTTCGAAAGGGGGCTGAATAGTCTTGTGGTTAGTCAATCTCACTGCGCAAGAATTAAGGGCAGAACAAGAATTGGATCAATCTCAACAAGCGTTTGGTTCGTGCGTGACGCCGCCATAGCTTTACACCAAAGGAGGAAGGCCTTACTGCACGAGATGGCTCATATCATACTCACGCGCAGCCCCAAAAACATACCTATCGCACGTTAACAAAAAAAACGTTCAGCCTTTCCACTCTCGTAAAGAAGGAAGACCAGCGGTGCTCTACCAATACCACCTAGAATAGAAGGCCTGCGCATGACGTTTCGTCAGTAGATCCCCGACCCGCCCCAAGCGGCAAACCGGCTGAAGCTTGACGAGAGTATGGGCCGCGTCCCAACTACGTCGCATTCACTTGCGGCCACAGCTGTGTGCGTGACTGCTGAGCGCGAGCTGATAGCGAGCTTCCAGTTCATTTGCAGCGTGCACGCGAACACAACAAACAAATAAACAAACAAATTAGTCGTTAGTTGTTTATACAGCAGGAGTTTAGTCTGCCAGAACAAGGCGACATTGTTACCCACTGTAGATAAGCAATTTTAGCCAGTGCGGTACAACCGCTAGCCTGGGGTCTTTAACGTGCACCACGCAGTAGTGATACACGACCGCACGCCGGTACGATGCTCATCCAGATCGAAACGGGCAGGGGTGGGGATTGAACCCAGGATTTCTGGGTTCTGCAGCGCGAGCTTTCGCTCCACGTGCTCCGAGCTGGTGTGCGCTAAAGCCCCTTGATAAAGGCGTTTTTTACAAGTACCGCCAACCATTGTTGTGGAAACGCGCGAGACACGTGCCACGAGCGCGTGCTCCGCCGCCATTCGCTTCCAAGGGCCGCTCATTTCAGTGCTGCGCCGCCATTTGCTTCCAAGGGCCGCTCGAGACACGAACCTCGTGCACTCGCGCATTTGACGCTACTTGCGAGACAAACGCAAACACATCGAGGGGCTTTAGTGTGCGCTAGCCCACTCGGCCACCGATCCCCCCCACGCGAACACTCCCTCGGCCAGGAGCGCAAACTAGCACGCGCTCCTGGCTTTGAGACGGGCATTTCTAGCGCGCGCGCTTGTTCTGCGGAAGAACGCTTCAAAGCAGCGACCCGGAGTATAAAAAGCGCCCTCGAAAATGGCGTCCAGTGCTAGCATCGAGCGTCCAGCGAAGGGCTTTGCAGCCCTTCGCAAAGCAGTAAGGCAATTTCACTCATGCATTTGACGCTCCACGTGAACGTCTAACTTCATCGTACGCTATAGCAACAGACACTCGGCGTGCGCATCTGTTTCATTATCTGCTACGCAAACCACTGAAGCAGGCGATGCAGCAGGCGATGGAGCAGACGATGTAGCAGACGATGGTGCTCATCCGGGCTACCTAGGGGGCGCTGAGGGGATCTACTAGTGATGACGTTTAGAGGAGGAAACGCGCAGGCCTTGTGTTCTAGGTGGTATTGGCTCTACTCGGTACACTGGCGCAACGTGCACGCGCCCGTTTCCCGTTTCTTCTCGTCCGACACGCCGCCGATCATGAATACGTCTCCGGCGAACAAGAGTCGGTCGCACACGGCGCACGTGACGCCAAACGGGTAATCCAAGAACTCCCTCCGGAACGTCGCCGTCGCACCCGGGAACTGTTCAGCCGGCGTGGAATGCTGTCGTCGCCAGGCTTCGCGCTTGCGCTTGGCCTCCGTGGCACGATCGTCGTCCGTGGCGTTGGCCCGCCGGCGCCCTTTACATCGCTGGTTCCGTTCTCGGCGGAGGCTTTTCAGGCGAGCGATGTGCTCTTCTTTGGCAAGGGAATCTGAAGCGCTCGACGCAGTGGAAGGAGAGGCGACAGCGGCTTTGCGGCGGTTGCGGACCTTTTCGCGCTGCAGCGTACGTCGCCGCTCCTTCGGCAGGCAGTCTTCTTTCCCCGAAAGGGCGCGCGGCCGAACCATCCTAAGTCCAACCGAAACTGATAAGAACGTAGGAAACAGCGCTGAGTGAGTGTGCATTTTTTGGTGTGTCTGAGTTTGCGAGTGTTTCTCTTGTTGTGCGCTGTTACGTTATTCGACATGAACTACCAACTCGCCCAGTCAGCAGTTTTATCAGTAGGAAACAGCCCGCAAAACAGACGAGGACGAAGAAACACACGTGACGAGCGCTGCGCTCGTTACGTGTGCTTCTTCTTTGTCGTCGTCTGTTTTTCGCGCTGTTTCCTACGATGAATAGACCCTTCCAGAAATTCAGTCTGGCCACTGTGATCACTATCATCATCTGTAGAACGGCATATGTGCCATACGAATGGCGGCCTTCTAGTGACTGATAAAGGAAGACGTTGAAGATGCTCCTAAGCGGATGATGCGAGGCCTGCATATTCGGGGGGTCAGCACGACGCGACGTAGGAATGGAACGCAAGAGCTACGTAAGCGTTTACTTCTAATAACTCAGATTCAGTCAATCTCTGGGCGGCACACAATTGGCTTTAAAGCCCTTTGGTGTATAGAATTTTCTCGAGGCATCTGAGTGGGTTGGAGCTTTGTTCTGAATGCAGGTTCTTGGTCACCATCGGACTGAAAGTGATCAAGAAAGAACTCACACTGAACGATTCCTCGCGTGCCGTTGACTTGCGAAAGTGACGGTGCCGATACAAGTTCATCTCCGCCATTGATATGGCAAAACCTAAACTGCTTTACGAACCACCAGATGGCACTGAATTTCGGAAAGGGTCTATTCCCACCAACGCGCCCAACTATCCACTCTTTTATGATAGCTGGAAAAGTTGCCGCCATCTACGAGCGACGGCGGCAACCAGACTGGTTGTGTGCTTGCCGCCGTCGCTTATAGATGGCGGTAGCTGTCCAGGTAGGCTTGTGTTGACAGGCGTTTGTTACCGGAGACGATCCTGGGGAACCTAGCCCTTAACAACTCCGCTGTAAAAAAAAAAAGCGCTTAGTTGATGCATTACGGTAACGGTGACTTAGACACCGCTGCCGTGATGCAATCGGTCTATTGCGGCTTTATGTCTTCGCGTAGCTCTCGGCAGTTATTGCCCATCCCGCGATAGATCAATACGCTTGAGGTTCGGCGGCAAGCTATTCACTTAAGAGATTCACAGAAAGCGTTAAGAGCATTGGAGAGCCTGTTGCGTTTCGGGATACGAATTCTGTGCCCTTCCGGCCTTCTCTCTTTCAACAATTGGTGGACTGGGTGGATCGCACTCCAGGGACTCCTACCAAGACGCCCCCTTATCCTCCCTGATCGAGTCGAATCGGGGCAGGAAATGGGGGCCATCCACCCGAATGGCGACTGGGGTTCCCCGAAACATCCCTCTGCTCGAGTTCCTTATTCATATTGGTCGTTAGGCTGATCGCCCAATCTTCTTTTAGATCCGCCCTCCTTCGAGCCGTCTTCCGAGACGCAAGCCTTGACAGGCGGACACCTATAAAAAACCGACTGTTTCGATCGAAACCAAAAGATCCGGGGCCGTGTTTCTTTGCTCCCACATCTGGATCGGGGAAGGCAGTAAAAGCTGGGAGAGCCGGAAGAGTTGACATTTATGTTGCGCTCCAGCTCGGCGTGACTCCCTACGTCCGTTTCGGGAGTGCTTCGCTTCATTGGGGTCTTTCCCGGACGGCACTTCGCCCGCCAGTACTAATCGGCACGTATCGTCGCCGAGCACGGCTTGTTGCGCGGTTGCTCCGTTTAGTGCGAGTCAGTCGCCAGAAGGCATATTCCTCCCACGCCACGTCGTCAACACACTCTCAACTTGGGCACATTTCGAGCCCTTAATCGACATTTTCAAAAAGTCCCCCAAGCAACGTTGGCGGCCGCCATATTTTTGGCAGTCCTACTTCCTTCGCGAAGCGTCTGATTGGATCCGAGTGCGCGCCGAGATATGACGCAGTACTCGGGTTGAATTTGCTTGGACCCGAGTACGCGCCGATTGATGACGCAGCACACCTGTCTGATGTATGTTCAAAGTACATGCCCAAAGTATGTCCTCGGAGCAGCTCTGGAAGCGTACCCACTTTTAAAAAAAGGTATATTTTACATTCACTAGGGGTTTTTAGAATAAGGGGCTCCAACGCACTAAGTCCCCCCAAACAGATTTGGGGCTTCCACTGCGCATGTGCGGAAATTCTGCACGTGCGCACTCCTCAAGCTATTTGGGGGACTCAGAGCGACCGTTTCTGGAACTCTCTATGCTCGTTGTCACCTCGAGAACTGCGGTAAAAAAAGTCCGGCTCCACGCGGAATAATACTGATTTCTCCTTTTATGTAGAGAATTAAGATATATGGATGGGCATTCAGGATTAGATATATGTTTTCTTATCAAGATGTAGATGTTTGAAGCACCAAAAGCATCGATTCTTACTACGACGACTCGATCTTGCAAGGACTACTTCGCGCGCCGTATGAAGAACAATGCGCAAATCTTCCTTTTTTTGTTGACCTGAAAACGAGCATAGTATTGGTCTTCGTTTCTCGGAGCATCCGAGGCGACTTAATCTGGCACCAGGTACGTGTCTGTCAACATCTGGGCAATGAGTTATGTTTTTGGCCAACTTTTTTTTGGCGATCTCGTTTCCGGTTCCTGCTGCATATTAACGAAATAACAAAATACAGGCGTAAAATTAAATTGTTTGCTCGCGACTGAATAATCTATTCTGAAAGAACAAATCCACCAGAACAGATCGAGTTTCAAAGTGCATTCAATGATATCTCAGAATGGTGTAACGAATGAAAAATTTTAATTAATTGCAGATACAACCCTTGTCATGACAATAAGAAGAAACATAAATAAACTCAACTACTCGTATGAGATCGACGGGGAATTATAGATAATTTCCACGAATACAAGTACTTAGGGCTATTATTCACAAGAGATCTTAACTGGACCATGCAGTAAGATTCACTAACCAAAATAGCGCTAACAAAACTGCGGTGTATACAAAGTCGACTAAACTATGCATCGCGCGATACTAAACTTCTGGCCTATTCACCATATTCGGCGGGAGTTGATACCTCGAGGGCGCCACAGTATTTTGTGCCCCAGTGGACTTCCGGTAGTGTATATATTTATTCTTCAGAAACGCACAGTGATCCGGTATAAGACGAGTTTCGTTCAGAGAAGTTTCTGTAATATGTTTGTAAGAAGATTAGTGCATTGTAGAAAGTAGTACATATAACAAAAGGATGCTACACCAATGGAAAAGAAGAGGAAAACCGGAAGCGCGCAGGGGTCCGCCGATAGGGGGTGATAGCGAGCTTGTTTGCAAACAAACATTGGTGAATAGAATTCTAATCCAGCCCGCGCTTGAATACGCTAACCCTGTCTGGATTTTCTTCACTAAAACTACCATCCAACAATTAAGAAAGATACAAAAACTTGCTCTCAGGTTAATAACTAATAAATTTAGCACGTAGGGCTCACCCACAGAATAGTTGCAGGCTGGGTATCCATAAACTATTGAACAGAGCTAAGCTGCCAAGGGTAAAACTATGTACTAAATGAAAAACAACATAAAAAGATTAAAAAAAATGACAGCCGTTTACAGCGCAGCTCTTGAGAAGGAGGAGGGAAGGGTACTGAGTGGAAGGTATACTACTCCTCCCTCCTCCTCACCTCCTCACCCTTCCTGCTAGTCCTCCCTCCGAGTGGCGTCGGCGTCGTTGCCGTTGTCGCCGTCGGCATGACCGTGAGGTCACGTGACCCTCGTGACCTCACGGAGGTCACGTGACCTCACGGGGTCAAGTGACCTCATGGGGGTCACGTGACTTCACGGGGGTCAGGTGACCTCACGAAAATCACGTGACGTGACCAGGGTAATCGTGATGATGTCATCGGCATCGTCATCGTGACGACGTCATCATTGACGTCACGTGTCCCATACTGCACCGCGCGGTTACGCTGACGGCGACGGCGACGCCGCTCAAGCCGGAAACGGGCGCCTAAGAGCTGCGCTCTAAAGACTAAACACATTATTCCAAACAACATGCGAACAACGCGTTCAAACCATGGAAAAGTATTAAAAGAATTCCTGACAAAACATACTTGCTTCAAATATTTTTTGTTCAACTGCCGTTGAGGAACTGAACAGCTTGCCCGGACACGTTGTTCAAGCTAGCTCGCTCTCAATCCTTTTTTTTCGGCGATGTTCAAGCGATTTTAATGTAATAACACAATTGCTTGTTTTTGTATCTTGCTGCGCCTTCGCGTGTGTGCTTGTAGCCACCCAACCGAAATTCGCAACTGAGAATGAGCAATATTGATAAACAAATAAATAAATAAAATACGCCATCTGTGCGTCGCCATCTTGCTGCTGACTTCTGTAGGTCGTCTGATAGTTAAACCTCACTAAGACGTGCTTAGGAGTGCCAGACTAGCGCCCAAACAATGCAGTTGATCTCTCTATGCATGGTGGTCGGTCTTGCCATCATGCATAAAAATGTATCTTTTCTGTAAAGAAAGGAAGACCTATAGACGTTTGGAAACAGCCGGGCTTCAAAAGGTATTCTGGACCAGGACAGACAACATTTCGAAGCGTGGCTGCTTGCAAACCTCTATAGGTCTTTCTCTCACTACAGAAAAAAAAAAAAAAAAAAACATTTTCCCCCTTTTATCTGTTAATGGGCGGAATAGGAAAGCGGGAAGGTTTCAGCGTGGTTTAACTTATGCAGTCCAGAAAATATATAAAAATAGCAAAAATCGTCGAGTTTTGTTTACACCTCATCGTCAAGAGGTTGTTTTTTTTTTTTTTGCCTTTTCGAAGACGGTGCTTATTTACCGTAATTCTATATTTCACCAGACATATACAGGGACGGAGCCCATAAACGCGAGCGGATCGAAAACACCCACTACGACAGATTTTGTTCCGGATAAAAACGCCCCGAGGGTCGCCTAATGTCTTCGCTTCCTGCTTTATTCAACGCAGTATAGTGCCTAATGCGCGCTGGCAACAGTGTCTCGTTGTCAGCACAGCGGGAGCGGGCAGCAACAGTCTACCACAGCGTGCGGGGAGGGCATGGAAAGCGTAGCGACTAGCGACCTTTTATGGTTCGAATCGTTCCCCATCCGCTTCCCCACTTTTTTTTTTTTTTGTTACTTTTCTCGTTGTTACTGCACTCGGTCCGTTTATGTTGTTCTTCCCCTCTGCGGAACACCGTCAAGGGGAATTGTGCGCGGATGGTCGGGCGCGACGACGTCGAAGGGTGGAGACGGCCCGCTCTTATTGACGTCGTTTTTCACCGATGCGGGCACGATCGAGTCGGAGACTGGCGGCTTCGATCGCCTGGGAGCATCTCGGTGTCTGGTCGATGGGTTGCGCGCCTCCCTCGCCACTTCCTCCGTGTGTGCACAAGCCGCGTCGGTTGGAATCGGTTCTATAGCTGATCGGCACGCGCGTTGGTCCGATGAGTTCTTTTTGTTCTTGTGTTCGGAGTCCCCTGCCTTCGATTTTCACACTAAATTAGATTTATTAGCTGAATTATATGAGAATGCCACTATGAAGTTGCGTCACGTGACGGAATAACCTCATGTGGTGTCACAAACGCATGTAGCACGCGCCAAGCTCAATCACCACACATCTTGTGCCTCCCGGGCTTTGCCTGCGTAATGGCTAGTGTAATTTTTGTTTCTCGCTTTCGTCCCTTCACGCAGAAGAGGAGGTGGCCAAGTCGATGGCCCCTCGCGTCTGACAGAAAGCTCTCATGGCAGGTTCTCTCTCCAACATTCTCAAGCGAACCAGTTCTTCACGGAGCCCCACGGTCTAAAGACAACGCCTTGGAATTCGTTTCAAAGCACGCCATGAAAATATCCAATACTGGGCGGATGTTTTGGATACTGTGTCAACAGAAGCGGAATAACTGGACAACTCAAGCCAAAAAGATCAAATGTTTCTCTCCGCTATTTTTTTTTTTTTCCATTGGGTGATGGAAGCACGTGACAATAGCCGCTGAACCTACGCGCCTTGAAAAATGAGAAGCTGCGGGTATGAGATGTAGTATGTACCTGTTAACGTTCTTTCGCCAGACTGGTTTCTTAAAATTTAGCTTAAAACCTGGTCCTAGCAGATTAGGTTAGATTAAAAAGATATCAAACTGCCCACATACAGTCTTTTGCCTCGAATATGGCTCGTCGTGGCCGAGACGGTGACCGCTGAGCGTCGGCAGAACCATGCCCAGAGCGCGCCTTTGACTGTGTTCGCAATGATGGCTTTGCATCATGAAGAACACTGTACTTTAATACTGGTGATGCGGGGTTCGCACGTCATTTCCTCATCAGTACAGTACAGTTGAAACAAATGCACAAACATTTTTAAAATATCACTGTGGCCGATTCTATTAATGAATACATGTAAACAATATTGCAGTGCGTCGTCGGAAAAGAAGACAGAGCTTTGATAACCTAACAGCATTTTTCAGTCCGTGAAACAGAGGCCATTTCAGCATAGTAATATGTTAATAGAGTAATTAATGCACTGCGTCATTTGTTTTCACTGTGGAATAGAACGACCGCACATATACCGTCCGCAGCATTGACCATTGAACTCACGGAGACATCATTGACTTTTCCAAAGGGTGGGCCCCCAAATTCTCGGATGCGATCCTCGGACGAAATATTCGTACTCAAAGCAACGATCTCTATTGTAATAGGCTGTGTTGCGAATCAGGAGGCCATAGGTGGTACTACCGCCTGCCATTGATTGACACCAGACATTAGATGCGAGTCTATGGGAGAAACACACAAAAGTAGGAATACAGTGCAATCCACATATAGCAATAACTGTAAAATCCGAAATTTCAATCGTGATAACCAATTATCGTTGCATCTAATTTTAAACTAGAAACTGAGCGTTTCTCGTCTAAAATCTTTAGAAACTGATCGTTATAAGCAGGACATCGTTATATGTGGTATTATTATAAGTGGATTACACTGTATTGGAGCTTAAACATAGTTCTCGAAGGCGAGTATTTTATGATGTGCTACGTTCATTATATCGTGTGCTTGTAGATTGAATTGCCATTCGTGAAGCGTTAGAACGCCGATTATAAAAAAATCAAATGTACCGGAGCACTGGCGACTGTCTCTGGCGTCGCATGCTTCAGATGCTAAATAAATGACACGTTCGAGAAATGAACGACACGCTCCGATTTTAGTTCGTCACAGAAGCCCCCACTGCAGTTAAAAGAAAGACCTTGCAAGAGAAGTTATATGTACAAGCGCTTAAAGGGGCCCTGCAATCATATTTAAGCGTCTACTTTTTTTGCGGTTTCCACGTCTCTTGAAGTTCGGGCAAGCCAGCGGGCACGGAGAGAGTAACTAAATATCAGTGTGTCATATTTTAACCGGACGACGCGGAAACCTCCTGCACCGACGAGGGCGACCCGCGGTACCGAAAGCGCGCAAAATGTGACGTCTTCGGTCCTGGGCTTACTACTGGTCAGAGCCTCTAAAAGCTTCTTTTTAGTCGAAATATAAAATATAAGTTGCGCGACCCGTTTTAATTATTTATAAAAGTAGTTTTTGTTCAGTATTTTAGATAAGAAAAGAAACAAATGCAGTTTATAAAGTACGGAAACGAGAAATGACCCGTCGACATACCCGCCACCGAGCGGTGGAAAAAGCGGCGCACACTAGAAAGGAGTAGTGGGATCACGCGCCGACACGGTAAGGTCCCGGATGTACGCGGCGGCGCTGCGGTCGTATGGACAGGATGATCCGACTAGCTCCGAGCGTTCCGAAGGCCTTCGGCGAGAAGCTTTGTCTTGGGGTTTGGCCGTTTCGCGGTATGGCAGCGCGAAGTGGCGCCCATTCTGAACTGATCTTTACCCCGTGTTTGGTGTCGTTTGTGGCCAATGAAGTGTCATGCCGAATTAGTGTTTAAGCGCGCAGCAAATGCGATGAGAGCCGCCCCGGCTGCCCGCTGCATACAGCCTATCCAAAACATGCTTTAGTGGCGCCCTCTCGCGCCGTCGACACGGAGTGCGGCAGCCGTGAGCGCTCGCGATGAGCCCACTACCCCTCCTCTAGTTCACGGCCACTCAAGCAACCAAGGACGTCATAAGGGAGGTTATTTTTTGCTTGTTTTTGTAATTTTAATTTGCCTATAACTTTTAAAATAAAGCGAATTTCGAGAAAAGAAAAGTTTTACTAAGTTACTACGTTCAGTGCGCTCAGGTTTGGTGCAAATTAAAAACCAGTAAAAAAGTCATTGCAGGGCCCCTTTAAAACGATCCGAATGTCCTCAGTAAAGGCCATCTAACTTATCGTCTGCCAAGCTCTGATGACTTCGAAATCACGATCGACTCCACATTAATTCTCGGCAACCCTTGTCTCATTGAACCGCATCACAGTTTCCGCCCAACAAGGATCGCAACCCTCGACCCTCAACCACAAAACATTTATAAAAAAAAACGATATTTTTTTGTTTTTATGTTTGTGCCAAGAACACTACCATTCCCGCGAAACACGATAAAAGCTTAATCATCTAAGGAAAACCTACTAAGGTAAGAAACTGCAATTTTTCCCGCTTCTCCCATAGAACCCCATGCATTAGTTGGTGTCAAGCGGTGGCTGTCGGTGGTGCCGCTCGACCCCAGCAAAACGAGCCCAATACGCAATCCAGCCTACTACAATAGAGATCAGTGGCATAATGATGATGATGATGATGGTAATGATAATAATGGTGATGATAATGATGATCATATTATGCTTCATAATAATAATATTAATCGTCGTTATGATCACGATCATTATCACCATGATCGTGATTGATTGATCGTGATTATTATGATCACGATCATAATAATAATATTATCATCGTCTCCATAATCATCTGACACGACGCGCGTGTTCGGGCCGAACGCGGCGTCGAGCGCGCTCCCTGACGTGGTCGCGTGATCGACGCAGATCCACTTTGCATTTTTGATGCTCTCGACCGAGTATGTAGGCTCTTCCGGACAGCTGTTGCTCGTCGCTACTCAGCGACGAGCGTCGTCCGCATCGAAAACGCGCCACGGTTCGCCCGCTCGGCTGGTCACGCGACGCAATTTTCTCTCCGAATGCGTCACTTTATGATGCGACCTAATCGCATCCCCCCCCCCCCCCCCCCCTTCCTCCTTACCTCCTGCTCTAGGTACGGAAAGTTCTCAAAAAATCTCGTTAATCCGACTATTCAAAGAAGGAACCTTTTCAAATCCTCTCCCTATCAGTGACTTATTTTGGAAATATTGTCACCGTTTGGAGGTTTTTTCAACCAACCAACCAAATCGCGTCAAAAGTGCAACGTCACGGTGATAGTGAAGTGTCGGTATGTCTTCTAGCGTCACTGAACTAAGCGTGTACAGGGAAGACCCAGTGACTCGCGCTTATTACGCTGTTTTATTGATCACATGGACTCGTAGCATTGGCTGCGTCTGAACTTAAAGTGAATCAAAGTACAGACGTGCACTTGTTATTTTTCGAATGCCTACGTACTCAGTTTCACATTAGTCCGAAAGCAGCCACCGGAACGACTCGATGGAGCCAGTCGAAACATAGCCGAAAATGTATCGTCATGGTGTTTTTCTGTGTGCGTTTTTTTTTTATCACCGAGCAAGCCAATCAAGCACAGTGAGAGCTGTAGAATCCTGAGCGTTTTTTTTTTGTTTTTGTTTAACGCGTGATGGGCTTAGCCGATCACAGCAAATGCACGAGAGGATGAGCACCGTGTGACTGCACTTTTGACGCTCGAATCGTGGGATCCGATAGGACTTAATGTCAAAGGAAGCTTAGGAGTCCTCATATATGAACGTGTTGTTTTGTTTTTTCTTTAATTTTTAGTCACGTCTGCCCCTCCCAACAAAACAAACTTTTTTCGTGTTAAGGAGACGGAGCGTTTATTCAGCGTTTCTCTTCCGAGCGATGTACCAAACTAGTCCATTTTTGTATCTCGATACAGGTGTTAATTGAGATGGAACAAAATCGTATACACTTTGAGCAGTTTATTGTGCGCTGCGTACTGGGAGGAGCTTCACGACTATTTGAGACCGCAACACCGTGGGTAAGTGACACCGTTCTGTGAATATTCGATCACCACTGTTCTAGGAACAAACTGCCCCAGTGGTGTGAACTGTTCGAAACAACTGCCTCTGCTAACCCAAACCAACTAACGCGATTTTTTTTAAATATCTTTTGCAAGCTGGTAGGAAATAGATGAAAAGGGCGCGAAGTGACCATAATTAATTACTTCCATCTCCATCTCAGCTCTTTTAATGCGAATGAATGGAAATATTGTTGTCTGCCTCTTCACTTCGAAATATATGAGTAGTAAAGGCGCCATTCGATTTGAACTGCTCAATTAGGAAAAGCGGAGTTCTAGGATTTACAGGGTGAAACGATGCGGAGGAGAATACAAGGTTTTCAAATAAGACAACATGTAAAAGGAAAATGGAGGGTTAGAAAGGGGACCTCGGAGGCCCAAGGGCTTGGCTTGTTCCCCAACCTTCTCGAGTACGGTCTCAGTGACCGGGGTTTGAACCCGGGCCACGGGGAAGCGAGCTCCAAGGAAGAGTCCTCGATTGCGCTCATCAATTCTTCGCTTCCACCCCGGTTGTGGAGGGGGCGCTGCTTGCTCTTCTGCGGGATCAGTCGGTGTCCCAAACTGCGTTAATGAAATGGACATTAACACGGGTTGGATTTAGGGAGGGAAACGGCGACGTAGGGCGTTCATTCCTCGGCGCTCGTCGAAAATTACTAGGGGTGGTGGGGATAGGGGAGAGCGGGAATAGGGCTTTTAGGAAGTTAACGGGTTGAAGAAAGGGGTGTATTTGAACAGACGAAGGGGTTCCCGGCGAATGGATGGGGCTGTGGTTCCCTTCACGCTTAAATCAAAACCGCAACGAGCTGCATTTCTTTTATTGTCCGGGTCGAAATTTGTGAATATTTGGAACTTTGTTCATATTCAGGAGAATAGAGTGGGTGGTTACGTCAGTCAAAGGAAGTGACTCATTAGGAAGTATTAGATTAAGGGCTCCGACGCTTCGGGTCCCTCAAGTAGCTCGGGGCGTCGCACTGCCGTGCCCCAAGCTGCTCGCTATTCTATTCTATTGTAAAACTCTTTATATCAGTAGCCACAGCTTTTCCGTTGTCACAGTATTAGCCAACATAAACTGCGCCATCTTTTGTAATGCGGCCACAGTGCGATATTTTGTAAGAAATAGGCGTTTGTATGCTGTATCAATTGCGAGAATATTCATTTAATTTTGAAACAAATCAAATCTAATTTAAAAGGTACAACAGAAAACGAAGAGATGAGCCTATTTGATCTTGCTGTTGTTATGGTGCCACGGAATGTCTCCACATCAGTCAGAACATGGCCGCCATAAATTGGGAGTAATCCCAGTAGGGGCTTTATTTCCACCGTCACGTTTCTTGTGCTCTGATATCACTTCTCTCTATTTTTTTTTCTCTCGCTTAGTGCAAACTTATTTTTTTTTTTAAACAGTGCCTGAAATTTTCATTTCTTACGCTCCGAAATAAAGAAGAAATTTGGAAATTCTAGCGCAAATCTCTTACCAAACAGCCAGGGCCACATGTCTAGTTCCAATACGGCGAGGAACTGAAGGAAAGAAGGAGACGGGAGCGTGCGGTGTCGTCAGAACACCGAGTTCTGATTGGAGGGATTAGCGGATAGAGGCAAAGGCTAGCTGCCTTTGTCTTTACCCACTGTGTCCCTCCAATCAGAGCGAAAGACAGCGTCATCTGCTCCCTGCTCAGAATCCGGTGTTCGGACTGCCAGATTCCGCGCGAGGACCAGATGATGCTCGTGGGTGTCTCGGTTGAAGAAAAAAACACTACGGGTAGAAAAAAAAAAGGCAGTTAATTACTCATCCTTTTAATCAGAGCTTGGCGCCCTGGACGTCACCTGCACGCTCTCATTTCTCTTTCTCGTTTTGTTTCCCTGTGCATAAAGAGACATCAAAGCGAGTCAAGCGCTGTCGCTGGCGTCGGCGGACGCGGATGCGGAAACCAGAATGAGTTGGAAATCAAATATCATTGTTTCTGACTTGCGTCGTGTGAGGTCCTTTTTAATTCGCATAAAATGTTTCGATAATCACTGCTAGGAACGTGGGAATTGGCGCACTCAATACAACAAGCAAGGTGTCGAACTGAGAGGACAGCTAGTAGGAACCACGGGACAAAACTGGACATCGAAAATATTTTTAGAGCGATAAAACATCAGACGATCTGAAGTTCGACTAACATGCCTCAAGCCAGCTTCGGAGGCAGTGTTTGTAGTTATTGAAATACATGTTTTTTTTATTTTACAGTATTGGCCTAATACGGAGGAACACGTTAAATAATGAACTGTGCGAATTAAAAAAAAAAAAGACAACCAAAAGGAACACACCTATGAACATCGGTTGAACTAACTAAAAACTCGTGAGAATTATTCATAGCTTCAGCTACAAATACCAAACAACAAAGTTGACAGACGATTGTGTATACTAGTCTTGCACGTGACGTCTGTCCGCCCTTCTTTCTGGTGGCCACAAGCGTCCCAGTAGAGAGTTTGAGTAGATCGTCCCGATGAATCCAATAACGCTACCCGATGCTCCTGCCGCCGCCTTCGTGCATGCATCATATCGGAGGTGTCGGAACGATCTACTAAAACTATGTATTAACGCAGTTGAAGCTACGTTCTCACCTGCCCTTTCTCCTCTTTTATCTGACCAAGTGACGTCGGTGCAAGCTATGTATAGTTTAAATTTAAGCTGATAATCATTAGCTGAAACGTTAGCACCCAATGCCGGGAGACCAATCAAGGTCTCCTACACTAGGAGATGGAATGTTTGGGGGTGCCTGCGATGTGATCCGAGCCGTGTTCCGACTGAAGCACTCGCTTTGAAACAGAGCGGGCATGAGCAGAAGGAAAAAGCTCAGGAAAATATTGCCAAGCACTTTGAAGCGCAAAAAAAAAAAAAAATGGACGCCATGCAGGGCCCGCTCTTCGCGGTGAGAAGCGCGCTAGGGGCGCTTCTGCGTCTCTCACTATGGGTAGTGCAAGTGCTGCCCACGCGGTTACGTTTTAATTTTCAAAGGGCATAGAAGCTTGACATTGCAAGGGTATGTACCAGAAGAGAAAGTTGAAGTGTCCTTTGTAGATTAGGAAAATGACCGGTAGATAATTAGGTGATTTCAATCCAAGAATGGACAGTACGAAAGAGTCAATTCCAAACCGGCTGAAAAATGTGCCGTCTCGAAAATCTGAAGTAACCCCGAAAGTAACGGTTGCGTTTTTGAAGTAACGAATTACTTTTCAGATCAAATAATTAATTGAATGAGTTTTAATCGAAAGTAATTGTAATTTTGATCAGTGGCCTTTTTTAGTAACGTGCACAAGGCTGCCGCCATTAAATTGCAAGCTCTCTTCATTGTTTCTGGCAGTCTCTTGAAAACCATAATTCATTCTCTCTCTCTCTCTCTGTGATTTCAGTTGCTCCCTCTCCTAAATCAAGGCTCTCTGCACGTCTCCCTGCCCGTAACCGGTGTAACCGTCGGGGTCCGAGGTTAATGATTAGCTAGCTCAGCACTCCACCAGAGGTTCCCCCCTTTCCCGCAAGGGGGCCGCGTGAGGGTGCCGATGGGCCGCTGCACTCCTCTTTCTGCAGACACTCGCGTTGCCTAATGTAATTGGTCGGAGTGCCCCGCACGATTTGTCCGGTGATAACGTTCTGCCGTTATCCCGAGACATTTTACTTGTTTCTGCGTTTTTTTTTTCTTCATCTGTTCACCGCGTTACACGCGGTGTCTCTCGCGACGGGTCTCTTCGCGGGTCGGGTGCGAGGAACGCCATCATGACATTCGGCTCCAAACGATAAATCGGCTTATTGTCGCTGCTTTACTTTTTTTTTCCCGGCCAAAGGGAGGGCCCCCTTTCGTACTTTTGACGCTTTTCCGGATGGTGGGCTGTCCGGTCGGTGGGAGATGTCAAGATAAATAGAAGGTCAGTGGCGTGGAGACTGTATGGTGCCTGGAACGTGTCTTCCGGCTGATGTATCCTATCCTGCCCATACATCAAAAGTGGTTTCGAAGCGTCAAGAAATCACTTTGCTAAAGTCGGCGTGTCACGCCGTCGACTGTCGTCATCCTGGTGGTTATAGAGTGTAAAAGGTTTCTGAAAAAAAAAAAAAAGAAAAGTGAGCGAACGCGAGTATTACTTCAGTCGCGAAGTTCTAACTCCTGACTGCCGAAGTTTCCGTGGACTGCCCAGATTGAGGGCGACCTGCAGCAGAACAGGCGTCTGCCAAAACCACCGCCGCTGCTGTAACACCGCCAGGATAGTGGCCGGCGACATCGTGGCACTTCCGTGACGCCATCAGATAGAAATGAGGGCACGACTTTTTAGTACGCGGTAAACACAACGATCGGAGGCGCGTTCCAGCCACAATAGGGGAGACGTTTCTTCTATGAATCAGTTTTGGGTGGGAGGGAGATAGAACTATAGGGGGCGCTTTCTCCAGATTTCGGTGTTTACCCAGCGCGAGGACTGTGGATAGAAATCGTTTCGTCATTGCGTCGACCGAGGCCGGGGCATAGATGGGACACCAGGGCGGCGTCAGTGTTCGGCAGGGAGTCGGGTTCCTTTGAAACCTCGCTGATCGGACACACGCCCCAGCCGAAAGCTGCCGGAGCGCTCCGCTACGTCAGCCTAGCGCTGCCTTAGAAACACACAGACACACGCACAAATTGGCAGCTACCTTTACCTTTACAGTTCTATAATGCATGAAATGCAGTATTTAAGATGCGATTTTTTATAAAATGTTTAGAAGACATTAAACCGTCGTTTCGGGGAGTGAAGATGGACCTTCATTTCTATTAATTTCCCCGGTACATTGAGGGGGCAAACTGGGTGCATAGGTCACGCGGCGTCAATTTCCCCACTAAATTTAGCGGGCAAGCTGAATTCTGTACAGGTCACGCGATGTCAATGTTCCTGCTGGATTTAGCGGGGTTTAGTTGGCGTTGTCGCGTGTCGTCATGTCGAGTGACTTCGTCTACTTCCCCGTTAAATTTAGCTGGGAAACTGAAGGTGTTTAGAACACGTGAGATAAATTGTTCTTGCCAATTTTGCGGGAAAGCTGAATTGGTGCAGAGGTCGCGTGACATCGCGCTAAGTTACGTAAATATTTTCGCTATATTTACCGGGGAAACTAAATCAGTGTATAAGTCTCGTAAAGTCAGGTCACGTGACATCAAATATCCCCCTAAATTAGGCGGGGAAAATGAATTGGTGTATAAGTCAGGTTACGTACTTCGATTTCTCCGCCGACTTTGACGGAAATACTTAATTGGTGTATAGATCACGCGACGTCAGGTCACGTGACAGCAATTGATGTCACATGACCTAAACGCCGATTGTGTTCTCCCGCTACATCTAGCGGTAGATACACGGACGGAGGACGGACGGACAACGCTCTGAGATTGAGAAGTTCCCCTCGAAAATACATTTCATGCCTTGACAATTTATGTTGTTGTTGTGCCCAGAGGTGTATGTCTCAACCACTAGGGGCGCTACGGTTGGGTCTCCTCTTCAACATCCGGATGGCTCTTCCAAAAACTCGGAGGGGGGGGGGGGGGGGGGGCTTACGCAGACGCTTTACTTGATGCAAATCTCATTTCTGCGCGCTCGCAGCGCCTACACCCGATGTGAGCCAACACGTACCTCTTTATAACCAGCGTGTTGGTCTGTATAGCTGGTGCTTACAATACCGCTTTGGCATCTGGCAGCTTCAGAACGAAAGGGCATGACCACGACGCGCCCACTATATGTTCAGAGAGTAGTGGCGAAACCATGAACGCTTTCGCGGTTGCCCAGGTCTTGGTGTTTTAACATGGTATGTATTTATGGGATGGGTTTTATTAGAAACGCGTTAGACTCGAACGTAACAAAAAGTCGTCACATGCAGGCCAAGGCATCGTAAAGCATACAGATATGTTATAGGAGGCAATGCATAGAAAGCATATACACGTCGAAGCACGGTGGACAAAAATAATTCCTGGAGAAGGGGAACAAGACGGACAAAGGACAAACACAAATCTCCAAACCCGGACCAGGCAGATTTTTTCAGTCGCGCACCAGTCACCTAGCTGTGTTTGGAGATTTGTGTTTGTCCTTTGTCCCTCTTGTTCCCCTTCTCCAGGGATTATTTTCGTCATTCTTGTCCAGCTCGCTTGCACCATTGCATTTAATTGCATTATAATCATAGAAGCATGGTTATTTATAATTAATTACAAATAATTATAATTTAGAGAGGCTCATCAAGCTACTCAGCGGACATCGAACCCCAGACCGCACTATCCGCGACCCAACGCCTTTAGTCGGAGCCAATAAGAGTGACGAAAATAATCCCTGGAGAAGTGGAAACAAGAGGGATAAAGAACAAACACTAATCTCCAAACAAAGCTAGGTGACTGGTGCGCGACCAGTGGAGCGGTCTACCAACTGAACTAACCAGGGGTTAGACGCCAGTAGAGCAAACAGGTTTTATCAGCTGTCACCAGTCTAACACCAACAAGGGTGAAAGGCTTGCATTTTAAGGTTATGATTGTAATGCAAATAAATGGAAAAGTGCAAGCGAGCAAGCCTTTCACCCTTTTTGGCGTTAGACTTGTGACAGCTCATAAAACCTGTTTGCTCTGCTGACGTCTCACCCTGGTTTGCTCAGTTGGTAGAGCGCTCCCCTGGAAATGGAAAAGTCCCGTGTTCGATACCCGGACCAGGCGAATTTTTTCGGTCGCGCACCGTCACCTAGCTGTGTTCGGAGATTTGGGTTTGTCTTTTGTCCCTCTTGTTTCCACTTCTCCAGGGATTATTTTCGTCATTCTTGTCCAGCTCGCTTGCACCTTTACATTTAATTGCATTACAACCAATGAGAGGATGTGAATGGGAGAGAAAACAGCTATACTTGCAGTAGGACTCAAGTAAAGCTGAAGTAGTATAGGCAACTTTCGGCGCTCGCAGCTGGCTTCTGTTTGACAAAGCGTAGCTGCCCAAGTCATTGTAAGTTTTTATGGGCCCTGAATAAACGTAAGCTTTCCTCGACGATTATCATAAGTCCGGGGAAAATATAAGTGTGTCGAGCATGCAACGAAATTGAAACCACCCAAAGCGTTCTGTGACCAATCAAAACAAATAATAACGTACGCATAGCGCATGCACGACACATTCTGTGTTTCTCGTTTTATGAACCTGACCGAGGCAACTTTCATTTTTAAAGTATCAGTGAACAGACTTCTTCTTATAGTACCCGAAAGATTAGATGTCCCTGGCGTTTAGCAAACATAAGCCACTTTCGCAATCCAAAGAGGAAAAAAGATGGAAAGAAAGTGCCAGTCCAATTTGACGCAGTCACACTTCGTGCCATTCAAACCTTTATGGAACATGCCTTAAAACACCCCACTTCACACCCAGTTTTTGAACATGAGACCATCACTTTTATAACTATAGTCGGTGATAGGTTAGAAACTCACTAGATGATCCGCCTCCAACGTGCGCTTTCTGTACTTGATAACACTTAGCCACGAGTGGTGCCAAAGCCGGGCGGAAGCCAATGAGGGCCAACTGGGTTCTTAACATGTAGCCGACTACAGTGTCCTCTTCCTAATCGAATGAAGCTCACGGAACCAACATCAGCCTTCTTGACCATCTCCAATCAATACTTATGTTAAAATAAAGCTCTCATCCAACAATACTCGGGTATTATCTGAAGTGTATGATGGTGCAATGGGAAAGGTGTTCTTTTCACTAGAAAAAGTTTTTCTAGTAGGTGTTGAGTGCCTCTTAGCGCTCAACACCTTCGGGTCATTTGGTCGTCCATTACAGCAGGTTCGACTGCTCGCCTCTACTTGATTGCACCAAGATTTTGGGTGTGTTTAAAGAGCAGATGGCTAGGGAAGTTTTGAAGGTTTTTGAAATTGAAACGAAGAGGGTGAATTGCATTTTCCATTTCTATATTGCTATCAATTAGATATATTGTTTTTTTTAAATCTTGAATCTGCCATGTTCCGCGTGTTTTAGATGTGTGTTATTGACGAGCGTGTGTCGAAATTTGTTTATTCTATTTTCTTTTTGCTTTTATTTTTATTTGTTTTTCTTGTCGAAGTGGGTGCAAACGGTCGACCTGGGGGAGTGTGATTTTTTTTCTGTGTTTTCGGTATCTACTGGGTCACAATAAATCGATCAGTTGCGAGTTAGCGCAAGTCTGTAGTGTGTGTTCCTTTCCTATTGTCCTAGATTCTGAAGCGCTTTAATCTTCGCCGCTGAAATATCGAGGCTTTACTTTTCCCGACGAGCTTCAGAGTATTTGTTTTTTAACTACTCATCGTGAACACATTTGCGGAATGCCCATGTTTTACTTTGCCCTGCGAGCTTTTTAATGTATGAAAATATCCATAAAGTTTGATGATTTTTGCTTCGTTTTTATGGCGTGAGCTTTCCCAGCAGCATTAATTTTACGACACCAAACTCCCTGTAATCTGCATGGAAGAAGCTATGCTGCATCATATACAACATCTGACGTCACGTTTTCGTTGTTGCTAGTAGAGCCCTTCAGTCTGGCAGATCCCAATTAAAAATAAATGACTGCGCGAAAAAATTGTAGTGACTTGTAACTTGGATTACACGTTTAGATGTGTCTATGAATGTGTTGGCCCATGTTCGAGGCAAATCAGTGTGACTATCGAATATTTTGCCGGAGACGTCTTTGTCAGTCCCCGTTTGCCAATCGCGAGAAATCGGGAAGCGAGGCAGAACTTTTCAGGCTCCTATAAAGACTCCGTCTCGTGCAGATTTCCTTCAGACGGCCACTCGAATAAGGGACGAAACGCACATTCGTTAATTAGGATCGAGCACATAGTCTGCCAGCGAGCGATGTAAATCAGCGAGGCAGCGACGTCTTTCCGAGCCACGTTTCACAGGGAACTGAACCCTCGACTCCCGGAAACGGACGAAGAGAGAACCAAGTTAGCGCTCGACGCTGGAAGCAAACCGTCCGGAAGAAAGAAAAAAATGTTTAAAATGATGGAGGCTCTCGGAGGGGAGAAAGAATTATCGCTTTTTATCTCGACAGACCTTTCATATCTAAATGAGGAACATTTTGTTTTGTGCCTCGAGCGGAGCGCGGTGGCGACGACGTGCGAGGGTAACGCGTGTCGGTCCGTTGTAGAAAGAAAGAGAGTGAGCAATTACGCAAATTTATGCGCGTGCTTCAACTCGGTCGGGACTGGCCGTCGCGTTCCTTGTTTGAAAATGACGCACACGCTCGGAGCTCTGATTTTCTTTATTTGTGTGTCTTTTTCGTGTTGAGCCTCATTTCTGTCATATTGCTTTTGTTTCTAATTTATAGCGGGACAAAGTTATTGCTTCGATGGTCATGAGCGAGCACATTGGCAGTTGGAGACAACTTACGGGTTGCGCAGACTCGCCAAGACGTGCTTTACAGCAAGGCTGCAGCGTGAGAAGAGGCGGGGACTCTCTTGACCGCGTCCTTTCATGACCGGGTGAGATGTTGTCTTTTCAGGCACGTGGAGTTTTGAATAATAACCACGCTTGACTGGTTATGATCCCTTCTAGAAAGAAGATCTAAAACCACAGTCAAACTGTTCATACATAATACAAAGGGCGCGGTGGTCGCTGCGGACGTGATGACTTAATTATCAGAGGGCATGGCCAACGTTATTAGATTAGCTCAGTTACGGAACTGCTCATAGACACTGCATGCAATAGCAGTACCCCCCATCACTCACCACGACTCGCCTCCCGTCGCTCGACGCGGCGGACGGTTGCTTTGGTAACTGCAGTGTATTCTATGGAATACGTACGTTTCGCAGCGCAGCGTCTGGATGGCGTTCCACCGTGCTCTATGAAACACACAGTTCGTAAACGAAAATATAGATGGCGCTTCGAACGACTGGAGTCGGAGTGAAGTGAGTGAGGGGGGTAGTCCCTTCCACGGGAGTTCCACAACTGAGGTAATCTAGTAACGTATGTTGGACATGGCTCATGCATCTCGGAAGCAGCTTTGCTTCATGCGTATATGTATGGTCCGAACACGTCTGCTCACAATTTGTTTATGAGCAGTTTGACAGGGTCGTCATACGAGTTAAACTTAAGAACCAAATCTCATGCAGTGTCTGAAGATTGTTTTTTTGTGTGACGTATAGCAGTGGGACCGTGGTTAAGAGACGAGCAGAGCCTCGACTACCTGGTGCTTTAAGAAAACTGGTTGAGGAATCTTTTAATTCTTTATGAATATCCAGGAGATAAAAATATGACCTGAGAGTGAAGGTCGACCAACTGAACGTTAGCGGACAATGTGGAGCGTGTGCCAATTGGTGAAAGTGCGCGAAGATGGAGATGACTTTCTAAAGGGAGGGTGGTGAATAAAACGTGGTAGCTGTGTTAGAAACGCAGTGTTTGTCCTTCTTTCGTTTTGTCTCCGCCTCGGGTGTTTGTATGTTGAGGAATACATGTAAACAAACATACAAACTAAAAAAAAAACATACAGCATTTTCTTTTAATGCAGATATGCATTCTAAGGGAAGCTAACTTGGATTTGGCGACCTCACGCGTGACGTGGCACAGACAGTAGGCGGTAGCGCAGAGTGAGCAGTGTACAAAAACGGCAGCGCTCTGACGGCTGAGGTGCTTCCTGGGAAACAAGTGAAAGCGAAGATACGAGTATCCGTTTCCTTCATCGTACAGCGCAGTCATCCGCGGACACTGTGGAGTTGTACCCCGCACCCCACCGCGGCGTACATCGCCGTAGTAGTCCTGGGTGCACGAGGAAGGTTGCGGACGCTCCTCCCAACAACAAAGAGCGGTGCCACGTGAAACCTTTTATGTCCGTGTTCATCTTGGGAGCGCCGTCCGGCGCCAGCCTGGTATTACCCACGTATTTCAACTCTTGGCACTATACGTAAGCTCCAGATAGCGTGCTCAATGATGCTTTCACCACGGGGGATCAGCATTTTTATTTTGTATTTTTTTTCCCCAGATGTATCGAAGAAAAATGGCACACAACAAAGAAGGGGCAAGCCTGTTTGGGAAAGTGGTGCCTTCGAGTGGCGTAGTCTGACAGTTTCGATGACCGGCATATCTCAGCGCTCGTGGAGTTCTCTGTAGCGCGGCAGTGTACAGCGCTCACTCTATACAAGCGAGTTGTAAATGAAAGTGGTTTGCATCCGAGTCGGTTTGATTGATTTTATTTCTCTTGCTCTTCCTCTTTTTCTTTCTCACACGTAATGGCATGGGAACTTTGTGTACTTTTTCATGTTTCACAACGTGTGAAAAGGTCCGTATTTATAGACGAGTGTTTGGAATCTTGCGTATTTTGTTGGCTCGAATGTCATCTTTCTTTCGCCGGTGTGCGAATGGCGTGCTCTTTCGAGCTGCGAACAACGTTTAAGTTTGGTCTTTTTATCTTATGGTACTTTCCGTACGGAAACCATATTTTTGCCAATAATAAGCGAAATGATGTACCTTCTACGCATGTGTTTGTATGCGGAAGACTCGAGAGACTCGCGATAACTTAAGGGAATGTTTGTTGGTTTTTTTCTTTTTTCATTTTTTGTAATCTTCTATTGTTGTGTTTTGTTCTTTTTTATGTATAGGATGATTTTACGAGACGTATTCTAGGCTTAAAATCCCGTCAGAATCTTTGCTCCATTAAATCCTTCGCCTATGTGTTTCTAGGCGCGGAGGCAGTGTTTGTATTTTTGCAACGGCCAATTATTTTTCTCGGAATAAGACGAGTTGCATTATTGAATTAAAGCAAACTGAATATTTGTACGACCAATTGGCTTCTGTTTTCCCATCACGGTGCGATTGCGGCTCTGACTGAGCTCAATAACAGGCCGGGTTTCAGGTTTAGTCACAGAGCATTATAACGCGAGGCTGTGGTGACCTTCAGGGCTAGCAAGACCCGTAAGAAAGCACATTAAAATAAAATAAAAAATATCTGAGAAAAGGTACGTTGAACGCATGATGGCTACATTCTAAACTTGTCGATCGACCTAATTGTCGATTTCGGTTCTAAACCAACTTGTTCAAATACCTAACTGGATAAACTGGAATATCCCTCTCACCCTCTTGCCACAATCCCAGGTACCTCTAGATATTTAGATATTGCTGAAGACATCCCATAGATAAAAAGCAAGGCAGCTGTCTTTCGGAGTTATAGCCCGTCCTACTCGCCCAAGAGCGTCTCAGAACAGTATAAGAAGTATGGCTGGAGGTCTACACCGACGGTTCCACAAGCCCGGCGAAAGGGACGGCCACCACAGCAGCATACATAGCTGCCGGCCGATCGGCTTACTTTTGCTACGAACTCAACAACAGCAGAGTTGGTAGACATATGAAGGGCAGTGTTGCAGAATGGGCACCCCCATTTTATTCCAATTCCATTCCGGGAATTAGAGTTTTCGATAATTCAATTCCTTTCAACTCCTAGGAATGGGGACACTGGGCCCATTCCACTCCTGGAAGTAGCTAAATCGTTCCATTCCATTCCTCTAATTCCTAAACTTAAAAATTGGCACTTGACAGCAACATTGTGTTTGCTGGCATAAAGCATAAAGCTGACATTATCACATGCATAGACAATTGCAAAAAAAATGCTAAATTCCTCAAAAAAGCACTGATTTTACTAAGCTCACGGTGCTGGATTGTGGAGGGCATTGATATTGCTTCTTGAAACACAGCAACTGAGGAAGGCAGTAATACTGACCGACTCCAGGACGGCCTTGCATCTGCTTCTATAAACGGAAAACAAATCCCTCTGGTGGCAACAGCGGTGGTTGCTGCAAGGTTGGATCTGAAGATGGGTTGGCAAATTGCCTCCCGTGGCGGCCACCACACAGTAGCATTTTAGTCAACGGGACGGACTGATGCGATTGCAAACATGACAAACAGATTTGAGACGCCCTCAGTTACCAATGAGCTGTACAATAAAGCACGTCGCTCATCCACGCATATTGTCTAAAGAGCCACGCTCGTTCAGGAGATGCGGATGGCAAATAGCCACGCTCATCCAGGAGATGAGTTAATGATAAAAAGTAACAGACATTAGATTTTATCATTAACGGTAACGGACAAGCGTTCCTTTTACTTCGAGGAAACGCAGGTCAGTAAAGCGTTTGTTGTATTTGCAAGTAACGAGTAACGTATTGCTGTTACTTTTTTGGTAACGCCTACAACTGTGCACACTCAGTTATGCGTGAGTTTCCGTTTTTGAGTTGTACAGTTATGCTGTATTTTTCTTGACGTTATAATGAGTTTGCCGTGTTTTCGGTAAATGCCGATAAACTCCGAGAATTAACCCTCGAACCGATTTTAGCGAAATCGGGGAACCCGAAGAACCACAAATTATTAACAGCCTCGAATAAAAAACAAAATTGCCGCAGAAATCGCTATTAGTGCAACAAATTTTGAGTAAACACTTTATTTTATGAATGGTTTACGACTCAATCGTTGACGTCAGCGCGACTGCAGCGCGCCACTATGAAATTGAGTGATTGCTTCGTCTCTGTGTAATCGTTTATGTCCAAGCTGTTTCACTACCATAATTGACCATGTACCAACTAGTGCAACTCAAACCGTTAGGTTAAATGCTTCATATCTTGGGTGCAAATGTGAATGTGTGCGTACTACCGTTCCACGTATAAGCGGCGCGAGTTTATCGGCTTTCTAGGATGCTAGAACAACGTCGAGGACGACGTGCTAGCGGACGACGTCAAAGACGACGGCTAGGACGACCCCTCTGGTGATCTCATGGACGACCTCTAGGACGACGTCCTAGAAGACGGCGTCTAGAACGACCTCTAGGACGACGTCCTAAAGGTTGTCCTGGCGGACGTTGTCATAGAGCGTATCTAGAATGACATCTAGGACGTCTTTTAGGGGGATCTCAAGGACGACCTCTAGGACGACCTCAAGAACGACGTCGAGGACAACGTCCTAGAAGATGACGTCAAATACGAGTTCTAGAACGACCTCTAGAGCGATCTCAAGGACGACCTCTATGCCGACCTCGAGGACGACGTCGAGGACTACGTCCTAGAGGACGACGTGAAAGACGACGTCTAGGACGACCTCACAGACGACCTCAAGGACGACCTCTAGGACGATGGCTCTCTGGGACGCGCGGCGCCTCCGCATAAATGCGCCGCTCATATGCCCGGCGCATTCGAGGCCAGATACCATATCGCGATAAACCACGTGAAATAGCTAAAAAATAAAAAAATAAATAATGCCCGGCTTTTTAGAAAGAAGCTGCTTATTTACAACTTTAATTTATGTTAACTCGAAACACAGTCCCCGATGAACTGTTCGCGCGCCTGTTTCTTTTTCCAGAACCACACTTGTTTTAACGCGATAGCGTTTAGGAGCTCGGGTCACAGAAAATCCGGCGTCGGCGTCGGCGTCGGCGTTCCCCAAAATACCATAATGCAAAGCGTGCAGCAACGTGTGTCACACGTGACTTCGCGCGATGCATTATGGGATTTAACCGCTAAATTTGGAGGGAAACTTTTACCGACAAATTTAGCGGAAAATGTTTCTGTTAAATCTAGCGGAAACATTTTCCCGCCATATTTAGCACAAAATTGTCCCGCCAAACTTAGCGGGTCGATAGTGTCATGACGTCAAAGCCACGTGTGACGTCACGTGACACTTGACGCTACCAACAAGACTACGAAACACGCTTGCACGGCCACGGCCGGACTGGAAGCGCGCGCTCTCTTTCTCTTCTTACTGCCTTTGCAATCGCCCGGGAGTCAATGGCATTTTTTCTCCGTATGTAGTTCACTTGCTTGCCACCAGGGGCGCAACCACCTCACCCCACTTCACCCCACTCGGAGAGTCCCTTCGAGCTGCTTGGCGCTGGTGTTCGAGCTTCGAAGGTTGTTGTTTTGGCAACGGTTTATTGAACTTCGCTCCGATTTAAGTCACTCTACCGACAGGCAGTGTCGTCAGCAAACTGCGTTCCCCTGTGACATGGACGGGACCTCTTTGCTTGTCTGACTTCTCGCACGCCGTTGTTCGGAAAGCGCGGTCATGGTCTGCTGCTGCGTTCCATTCTATCAGTCGAAGTTCTATTGCATCAGGAGGGGATGGTTTCACCCGAGCAACATTTCAAGCCTTGCTGTTTACTACATCGTCTACTGTAGAGACAGTGCGGTTTCTTCTAGAAAGCGTTGTCAAAGAAAAGGCCCCTTCTAAGCAAATACAGATTTCAGACACTGATTCTGAGCAGTTGGCAGCGGCTGTGCCCGACTCGGTTACCACTGACCTGAAAAAACTGAAAGAGCCTTGCGCTCCATGTCCATCCGTGACATACTCTGGTCTGGTGTACGTCGGTGGCTATCTGGTGAAACTCATAAGTGGGCTTGGGTGCGATGCTGTTGACTACGAGTAACAGAGGTGATCCTCTGTTCGTCTTATTGCAAGGCCAGGATAAAAGCGGACTTCATTATCCAAATCCTAGGTTCCTCACACTTCTGGACAACATTGTTGCTTTTTTTTTTTTAAAGGCTGTTAAGCACCTTCCGCGAAGAAATGTGCACGAAGTTCTGCAACTACTCATTGCACCCTATCTTGAAGACACGCCAATCCTAAGTTGCCCAGAGGACATTGACAACAGTCACTCAAATCGCTTGGCTCGTTTAATTTGCAACAAGTTCGTCAGAATACTTCTGATTAACCATGCAAAGACGGTCACGGACAGAAACGAAAAATCAGCTGGATATGTGCACAAGCCTTCGAAAAAGCACTTTAGGCTGTAATATGCACTGTGCGAAAATTGTACAGACTACTACACCCTCGTCTAGAGCAGCTGACCGACTTTATGTGCGGCCTATGAAATGATGATGCAGACCACGGCAATAGATAGATTGGGTCTGCTTACATTTCACGAGAGTGTACGAATTATTTATAATTTAAAGTTCCTCCACGTAGAAGGGGTCCGTCTCCTCCTGTTCTTGAGTTGCAGCAGAAGTCCTGGAGGTAAAGACGAGTATAGTTTTTCCGCGATTGCATTCGCTGTCTCTACTTACTACTTTTTACTCCCGAATCTCTCGGAGATGTGCGTCAAATATTCACCAGTCTTGGGGTCATCAGAAGCGCATTAGATAGTGGCCGAGGGTCTAAACGTAAGGATCAGGTGTTAAAGGCTATAAAAATCTCGGCCGCAAGTTGCGACAGCGCTGAGATACACTGTCAGACGCGCTCTGTGCAAACGGCAAAGGGTAGCCCAGGGGTGAGGTGACAGCGCCCCCCGCGAATTGCGGCGGGAGGTGGCGATTGCCCCAATTGCAAAGGCCGTAAGAAGAGAAAGAGAGCGCGCGCTTCCAGTCCGGCCGTGGCACGGCTTAGCAGCGAGCACGCGTTTGAATGAGAAGGTTTTGCGAACGGAACCCGATAACGCTATCGCGTTCCACTCTTAAAGGCGAAGCTTAAGCGTCCCGTCCCCTAAGTTTTTATATTTCCTTGTTCTTTTCTCTTATCGGAACCGGAAGTTTTTTTAGAAAGCCAGGTCACGCCCATGCACCCAGGGGGTTTGGAAATATCTTTCCCGTGTCCTTGTGGCTTCAATATAGGCCCCGGTAAATGCCGACTTTTTGTCAAAAAACAGTCAACCAAACAACATTTACATCGAAAAACACCACATCTTAAGAAAAAAAAAAAAAAACGGATACGCGGAAACCTATTTCATACTTAAAATTTACAACGTGCACGAATATGAGCATAGACCTGCTTATTTTAGAAACTTCGGGGGTTAAACAACAGAGCACTGATGTCTTTTGACGGGCTTCCTATTTTGTTTTATCGAGTCACCAAGATCTATGATGTCTATGATTCCGTTCCGTTTGATAGTTTGCTTCCACGCGTAATTATATGCGTTTTGCTTTCCTGATTTTTTTTTATATTCTATTCTATAGATATGTATTTTCATGCGAAGGTATACGGGAACGACATTGACACAAACCACGAATTGCCGTGTCGTGCAGGGCGCACAAAAAACAAAAGTACTCCGGTGCACGAGGCTTTGTTTGTTTTCTGTTTGCAAACGCTGAGAACATCGTGGATGCTGTCGAAGTAAGCACTAAATCCATACACAGGCGTGAGCGTGTGTGCGGCTAGCGAGCACTGCGTGCAAGCGGACTCCACAGGGGCTCTAGAGAAGACCGGACAAAATAAGAGGGGCGTGGCTCAGTTCTACTAATAACACGCATCCATGACTCCCTCAAAGAACGTTCCTAAAAGCGCCGCAGATGAGGGTTACGGGAGAGGGAAAGAGAGAGGTAATAGCGTGGTACAAGCGATCACGTCAAAATCCCATCCCTATTTGCCCCCAATGTTTATACGCAAGTGTAGCTCTTTTGCCGGAGAGGCAGAGAAAGTGAAGTGGTCACGCCATCACGTCGAAATCTCAGTCGGTGATGCGCTCGCGCAAGATGCACAGCCCCGTCTTCTTTCTGCACGAAAGAAATTGTGAAATCGAGAGATGAGAGGTGAAGTGTGCTGTTTCGGAGGAGAGGATGTCGTGGTTGCGTTTGGAGCGCTAGTCACGTGTTTCTGTCCTTGTCCTTGTCCGTCCTTCGCGCTATTTTTACGTTCATTATGCTTAGCCAACTAGCCCACCTTAATACATCATTAATATCCATCATAGGTTTTTTTTTTTTATTTCGAATGCTGCTTTATATTGCGATTAATGACACTCTAAAAACATAGTTCCTTTCGTGCAATTATCTCTGCGATTTAATAAAGACTGCTATAAAGAAGGCGCCCATGAAATGAGCGTCACTTCAAAAAATGCACCAGATGGCAGTACATTTAGCGCATTGACATCCCACTATATTTACTAGATATAGACACATTTAGTACGTCTTGCAAGCAATAATTAATAAATATTAATAACAAACTATTAACTACAGGAATATAAATATAAGCGTTCTTCCATTGCGCAGTGTGTCTCCCATCTCTCTCCGTAGGATTGATATGAATATCGTATTTATAAGCTCTAAAACTAGTATTATCACATTCAACGCACCAAACAAGCAGTCTTAAAGGAGCCATGAAACGATTTTTCTACTTTCGCTAAATACTACTTAGAATCACTCTCTTACGTTAAGAAATGAATGAACTTGACTTAATTTTTCTTTCTAGGAAATGGCAGTCGCCAAAAGAATTCGAGAAATATGAACATCGTTGAGCCAAAATAAAGCGGCCACGTGGCCTGGTGCCTATCCTGTGCTGCCAAAGTTCATCATACCCACCCGCTGGGGTCGGCAAAGTAGAAAACACGTGCTGAGCTCCTGCATTGATAGAGTTCGGCTGTTCTAATCACCGCGGTGGTTGGACACGAGCCACTACCCGAGTGCCCGCAGAGGCATTGATTGTTACGAGCTGAAGTCGAGTGCCCACGCGGTTCTTGTGCCAAATCCATGAGCTGCGCTCGACTGTCGTGAAGCGGGTGGTTTCGATCCTAAAATTACGCCATCAAGCTTGGCGAAGGCAAGACTGAAAGAAGTAGTCCCCTTTTATCCTCGAAATTTCACCGCGACAAAAAGCTTCTAAATTAGTGGCGGGTTGTGCAAGTATACTTGGGCCAGACTAGGCCCAGTAGTGCGCCTCTGAAAAGTCATGAACATTCCAACCCCATATCATTTTATGACCCCTTTAATGTATGTTTGAGAAATCAAGGCTAAAGTAAAACCCGTGTAAAGTCTAACGGCATTAACACGCAGAGTGCGCAATAAATTTACCATCTGCCTCATTGGCGCTTGTTTTGTTTGTCTTTGTCGCCATTAGTATATAGATTAAAGTGGTTGTTTGTATCCGCAAATCACAATTTAAAAAACGCGCGCACAAAACAAAAAGAGAGAAAAGAAAAAGACCGCGAGTGTTTGTGATTAGTGTTGCTGCTTTAATGTTGCTGTCGTCTCTAAAAGCCACTGCGGTGTGAAAACTAGCGGCTGTGTGTCCTAGCACACATGCAGATGCAGCGTTGGCGAGTTTGTTGTTGGGTCGCTTTGTTTGGCAGCGTCGGTGTCCCTCGGTCGGTTTGCGTGTCTGACGCTCCTTGAATCGTGTTGTCCAAGCGGACAACGTGGTTGCCGTGGCGGCACTATATGGCCAATGTCGCTTTCCGCTCTTTTGTATCGGAAGCTGTAGATTGCTTAAAGCCCATTTGACGCCTGTTTTTACGGCTTTCGGTTTTGCGGGATTTTTCGCTTTCTTGTTAGAAAGAAAACAGAAAGAGGCGGAGCGCGTAAATACACACACAAAAAGGGTGTATATTCACCGACACACGGTTTAGAAAATACGCCCATGCTTGCCCACGCCGGGTGTGAGCCATGCGCGCGAGCGGAAACCGGATTCGCGTCGTCTGCGCATGCGCAATGTCGACGCCAGCGCCACCACGGTGGCGGGACGTCATAGAGTTGAGTTCGTCTATTCTCCGTTTCGCATTAGGTCCGGCTGCCGCTTCTAACGGTTTACGATCCGGCGTAGCCAATTAGGCAACGCTAAAAGTTCCTCGTCACGGTGCCCGTTGTCTTTGTGCGTTTGCTATCACCGGATAAACCGATCAGGCACGGTGAACGTGTCGGGATTCCGGCGTTTTTCGGCGCGTAACTAGTTTAGCCGGTAATAGCAAACGAACCAAGAACCCGAGCACCGTATGACGATGCATTTTTAGGGCTGCTTGATTGACACCATCGGATAGGTCAGACTTAATATGAAACATACTATAGTAATAACTGTACCGTTTATTCAAACCTATTCGCAACTCCAACGCCCTGTAGATGGCGGGGTGGTAGTCGCAAGATGGCGGAAGAGCCTCTTCCGCCATATTGTGACTACCGCCCCGCCACCGACAGGGCTCCGGGATTTCCCATGCGCCTGCTCGCGGACGCTGGTCGGTGTGCTAAAATCAATTAATTGGTCTACAAATACGAAGCGGTCAGGGCAGGAGGATATAACAGGCGACGGAAACGTTTATGTGCGTTAAAAAAATGAATGCGTTGCTTCTTACGGGTCGTGGAGCGGAACAACAAAAATCATTCTTTAAGGAACTCGATTTTTTTTTTCTTGTTAAGATTGCACGACGCACGAAACACGGCGACCAGAACAATGCGGTAACAGCCGTACCAAGGCCGACAATCCCTGCCAGCGTCTCTGCCACCGCCCCCGCTCCTCGGGTTCTTCGGTCGTCCGCGAGCGGGCGAGCGACCAGTTCGATTTGCGAATAGTCGGAGACAAGTTAAGAACCAGGAATGCGTTCCGCCTTGATTGCGAGCTTTCAGCCACTGATGTCACTTCGTCGCACGGACAGCCAAAGGTTCGCAGACGACCACCAGCGCGCGCTGGAGGCGGAGCACATGCCGTTTTTAACCTGCCACCGACTATTAGTGGCGAGATGGTTTGGTGGCGCCCTCCTATGGTTCCCCCTTGTGACGTCATTACCTTGCAAACAACAAGTTCTATGGTGTTTGTTATTAGCATGGTGGAAGCTTGAAATCATTGCGCTCTCAAAGCAACACTGCCAACACCGTCAAAATTAAAGTTCTTTCGTTCCTCTTATTTCCGTCGATGATAAATCCTTTTCTGACGTCATAGTCAGCGTCCGGCCAATCGTGGAAGGCCGACCACAGCGACGCTTGTGTTCGCTCTCGGGGCTCATAGAGGAGAAACCGACTTTTTTTCCGCTTCGATGATACAAAGTTCGTTCAAAGTTGACCGGAACTTTTATTCTTACAGAGTACATAAACAGTCGGAGAAGCATGAAACTATGGCGGTGTTTACATGGATTCGACCTTAGTGCATTCAATCGAGATTGACTAGTTTGATTGGTAGTAGATGGGCAGATGAAAAAAATAGGGAGATAGGGTGCTCGTCATTGGTCCCTGCTTGATTCGATGCGCTACGATCGCATTCATGTAAATACGGGGCATGTTAGCACAACTCAAGATTCGACGCTGCGAGGATGGAGCGCTGGAATCTCCGTCACAGTTAGAGAGAGCCTATAGGCCTTTCCAAAAAAGGACACTTGGCAGGTTCCATTTTCAGTGTTCGTGCGTATGGCGCGTGATTTGCTCGCTTTCCGAAGCGACGAACGTGGCCGTTCTGGACTGTGATTTAACACGTGTGGACTGTGATTTGTGTAAACAGTGGAAACGTCTATAGACCTTTCCAAAAAAGAGCGTGCGGCCGGTGCCATTTCGAGTGTTCGTGCGTATGGCGCGTGCTTTGGTCGCTTTCCTAAGCGACGAACACGCACGTGCCGTACTGTGAAGATCGCACGCTGGACTGTGATATTGTAAACATTGGAAAGGTCTATAGGAAGTATCCACTGGCGGCCATAGCTTTGTGCGCGACTGCTGAGCGCGTGCTGATGGCGAGCTTCCACAGTTCTTTTGCAACATTCATTCCGCACCTTCAAGATTGCCGGTCTTAGCAGCCTATTAATGTGGGCTCGTTCTGAGCATTCGCTCTAGACAGCACCCACAAATATGGCGCCCAGTGAATACTCCTTATACAGTTAGACTACGTGCCAGTCAATTCCGTTGGCTGGGCACGAGCCATGCGAGGAAGCTCGCCGCTCGCTGCGGAAGCAGGTTGCTTGCGCGCACGCCTTGCACGCGCATCCGTGGAGTATGACCGCAGCGTCATGCTCTCTCTTAAGGCTGGACTCCATGGGACAAATATGCTGCGAATAACCGACGAATTTTGGCCGGCGGCTTTTGCTCTGCGCGTGGAATCAACACAGTGGCTGCTACGTCGCGCGCAAAACGAGCGTGCCATCGGGTGGCGTTCGCCAGTTATTCGTCACATAATTCGTCCCATGGAGTTCAGCCTTAACTTGTGCGGTACTGTTTAAGGCGAAAGGCTTATATGTCTCATCTTCAGTTGACCTTCAAAAAACACGTCAGCGACACGAAAGGTACCAAAATGAGGGGTACCAATAAAACGGCCGCCAAAACTCCGTCGTCAGAGAGCGCGCTGTCTTCGGAGGTTCGCTATCACGTTTACATCGGCGCTTGGGCTTTTGCCTTCAAGTCATCTTAGGGACAACATATGAAACCCCGTGAGTTTTCTTCGTAATACGGGTTGTAATTTTCTTGTAAACGGTATACCTGAAACTATGCAACATTCGAGACAGAAGAATAGGAGGGAACCCAGGACGGCTGCCGACGTCTATGTGAAGTCAATTACTCGGCAAACGTTTATATCTCAGCTTCCAGCTGTCGCCCTGTGTCCTTTATAGGTATACTGCTTCGCGTGGCGCTGGGATTGCCAAGATGCAAATTCACCAGCTCCTTCATTTTCCCAACCTTTTATCAAAATCCAGTAACTTTATCATTTACCAGCCGCATTTTCAAGCATCCAGGATCTCGTTCAGCACGCCCATGAAATGACCAGCCCGTGTGTCAAAAGTGTGAAATCGAAGTTAAAACAGTCTGTTCGTGCACGGAAGACCCGTGGAGCTTGATTGACGTCAGTTATAAAAACCATGCAGATGTCATCGTGAAATACCTCGAGTGCATGGCTTCTGCAAAATAGTGAAACGCGTGGACGGGAAATGACATGCTTATTGCCAGGGAGTCTCTGTGCAAAAGTAAATAACGAGCGCAAAGTGAACACGATTGCTGCAACTCGCAAAAGCAAACGCTTCAATCACAAGTTAAAAAGAAAATGTAAACATGTTAGGAGGGAGCATGACGCCGCAATCATGTACCACTGACGCGCGCGCGAGGTGCGTGCGCAAGCAGCTTGCTCCTGCAGCGATCGGTGAGCTTCGTCGCCCAGCTCGTGTCGAGCCAATGAGACTGGCTGCGACGGAACTTCCAGGGCACCACCGGCGCATCGTCGAAGCTTAGGTTGCGCTGGGCGAGGGTCAAACACGTCGGTGTAGGACGCTCACCCTGGAAGCGCCCTACCCTCGACCCCGCAGTTTTATCATTTCCGAACGGCCTCTAGAAGGAGCAGCAAGTGTCGACGGCCACGCGCTCCCTTTTTCGCAATTCATTAGAACCCGATAGTACGTGCGATTCATTTGTCGCCGGCGGTCGTCGTTCGCCAAACAGCTGACACTATTTGTGCACTCTTGTCCGTGGCATTGTTTGTTGCCCATACTGTGTCTGCAATCTTCACAAATTTTCGGATGGTTTTACTTTCTCCGCTCCCCAAAACGTATTTTGGCACCACAGCTTCACAATTAGACACGTTACTCGCGGCAATGGCAACTGGAATTACTGCGCATGGATCAAATACGCTATATTAGGCGCAGGGTATTAAAAAACATTGCGTTATCTAGATTCGCAAGGTTAATTATGCTAGACTTGTTCAGCGATTTCTTATAAACGAGGGCACCGGTCAAGCTTGGAAGACCCTTGTACACATCAAGAGGTTTCGCAGGATCAGCGTGGCGTTAACCAAAATGTCGTTCGCGCTAGACCGACAGATATAACAGGAACAACAAAATATTTGCGAAAGAAAAATACGAATGACGATTGTGAGTTGTACCAGAGAAGTGATTTGCAGAGATGGGCATTATGCGAATACTAATCTCCCTGCCGTGTCGTTTCACGCTCTCTCCGCTGCCTCCTGTTGTCCCCATTTTTTAACGAGATTTAGACACCCGATCGAACGCTCAGGGCGGGATGTGCGTGTGCCAGCGACGTGCACGGCCAACTATATGATCGTAAAATTTCTGCGAACACTTCATATTCTGCAGCGGAAAGATGGACTTGTTGCGGCGAGTGAATGGACAATGGATCGGTCAGGCGTTTGGCGGCATTTGGCGCCTCTGACGAGATTTCGCCAAGTAGAGCGTGAAAAAAGCTCGGACAACTCTGGACAATGGCGACTGAAGATGTTCATTGCGGCCCATAAAGGTGCGACCGAGGCGCGTGAAATCACACAGCTGCCGTAAATTGTCATTTCGATTTCATGGACGCCTTTGGCGCCGTCGTCCTCCAGGTGTGTGCTCGGAGCGTGAGGATGTTCGCCCGCGCCACTTCCTTTGTCTAGCGTCGCGGTGGCGAGGGTTTGCGTTACAAACACATAGGCGCGTCGCGTGGATCGACGCCTCTGCCCGTGCGTGTATGCGAGATGTCCGGCTTGATTATACGGGAGAGGCGTCGCTAATGGTGTCGGTCATTATTCCCGTCTCGTCGCCGCTTAGTGCTCGGCAGCGGTGAAAAACGATGACACGCGACGTGCGATCAAAGAAATAATGATGCCTTTATTTTTTTTTTGTGCCACAATTCCCAGTTGATGTAGCGCGTCGCGCGCACCGCCGATGTCGCCATCTTGCTCTTGTAACGATTGTTTGGTTGTCAGAAAAAACACGGCACAGAGATTCATAAGAGTGAACGTTTGTCTACTTGTATACAGGTTTTTTTTTTTTTTTGGCTCTAAAGGTTGAAAAAAAATCGTGAATCGAACATTAATGGCGTATGTGCTGGCGAGTTATACGGCCTGGGGTGCAAAATAAAGACAAATCTTCCCGGTAAGCAGAAAAAAAAATATCAAAAATATATTAATTAACATTTTAATTTGTGAAAATAAAGATTTGGTTCCAACTAAGTGCTTGGTGAGCGTCGTAAAAACACTAAATCAGTAAGTCTTAAAAAGGTTTGGAGCGCGCAAGGAGCACGTTGGTACGCCAGCGTTGCCACTAGTACAACAGACACATGGCTGACGATACGAAAACGTGATTGATAAGATTATCAGCGGTGTTTTTGTACCGGAAGCCTCGCGCCTTGGTGACTTTAGCGTACCTCTGCGCTTTCCATAAACTCCAAGTCTTTCTAAGTTTGAACGATTTAGTGGTTTAAGATGACACTAAGCAAGTTCTATTTGGACTCATGTGTTCATTTTCTCTAATATAAAGTTGTATTACCGATCCTAATAAATCATTTTATTATTGTGACAATTATGCCCCCTTCCATAATTATGTACCCACTGGTATTTGATCGTGTCTACTGCGGGGTATACTCCTTCACATAGTCCTTGTGCAGGATCAGCCGTGCAGTGCTGTGACACTAACGTTCAAGGTTGCAACGTAGGCAACTCTAATGAAGATCCCATTTAAATAAGTAGGACCACGCTGTGGCTCTGACACTCACTGCAGCCAAATAAAAGGCTCTCGAAAGGGTTTGATGAGCGCCTGCCCATAGAGATATCGTAAGCGCTAGTCTTACTCACGGTGCCAATTCACGGGCACTTCGCGTGTTGCTAAGGTGCTAATCCACCATTGTAGAAATAAGTGGCACCACCTGGTGGAAAACGGGATTCTTAAGGTCAAACAATGAGAGCATTAGGAAGAGGAGCGAAGAAGCGTCTTATAAGGAACTTAGTTGCAAAAGAGGTAAGTCACAATAGGCACAAAATAGATTTTGAGGGTGCCCAATCCAGCTCATTGCAGCTGTCAGTGTCAGTCCAACATTGTTGCTCAGTCATCTGATGGTAGAGATATACCAGTAACTGCAAGTTCAAGTGTATTAAATCATGTTTTTGGTTCGTCCTTTGCGACCTCTGATATTAACCGAGTACCTCTATTGTCGTTTTCAGATTTTTCGCTTATTGACTCAGTGGAAGTTGACGTGATTGGTGTTGCTGGAATTATTAATAATATAAATAATAATAATAATAATAATAATAAATAATAATATTAAAAAAAAATACTATTAATAATAATAATGTTTATTTTTGCTCAAGAGGACCGCGGCTTCGGTCCTGCGCCGGAATAGATATGATTAACAGCAAGTTCTTAAAAAATTGCAATAAGAATCGCTGCAATAAGAACCCCCCCCCCCCCCCCCCCTGGCCCCCCAGGCCAAAAGCGCTAATGTGCGACCTAACTCAGCGTGCTCATCAGGATGCGGAAATTGCAGGACGACGCAATCCTCAGCGATGCGCGCGGGTCCTGGAGCAGCTGGGACGTCGTGGCAGTGGCAAGACCACGCGGTCCAAACGTCACGTGACGGCGCAGCACACAGCATGGCTCTCCGTTGGAGCTACTGGCGACCAGAGCCGTTTATGCTGAGAGAGTTTAGCCAATGGGCGGAGCTTGTTGCCCGCTAGAACCAGCGGGTTTCGCGATAACAAAAAAATGGCGTTACTTATTCGTCTTGTTTATTCCCGAGAAATCGCATAGAGTTCCTGTGAGTGAGAGCCAAAAAATTGCGGAAGGAAGTAGTCATCCCCCGGTTTTCAGACTACGCTGCTGTGGTTGCCAGGGTGTCATAATCTCCTTAAAGGCCGCCGTACAAACGGGACATTCTGCAGGGAAGAACCTTCTCTCCCAAAGCTGGGAGACGGGGAGGGAAAGGGCCAGAGAAAGATGGAAAGAGTGTCGAGGGAATGGTATTTGCCTCGGGGCGAGCTATCCTCTCGAGAGGGAGTGGGGGATGGAGGGGGATGGAACAAAGCTGCCGTGGGGATTATGGCAACCAGGTGGAAGTAAGATAAGCTTGTCAAACGGCGACCTCGGATGCAAGGACGGGCACGTCAGAGAATTTAAAAATAGCCTTCCCGGTTGTGGCCTCGTGCTGCTTGATGAGCTGGACGACCCAGTGTGGTCTACAGGCTAAATAGAAGGTGACTTGGATGAGGAAAATTCGTTTCACTCCAAAATTCTAAAAGCACTCTGGAACGTGAATTCTGACCACAAATAAAAATAACACAGCATGTATGAAAAACTACAAGGGCACCTAAGTTTTCTCCTATGATGTGAGAATGCGTGAGCATTACCTTTGGCCGAGTTATGTTGGCGCGACGGATAGCGCGCTAGTTTCACGATCAAAGAGGGCCTAGCTTCAAAACCGGGCAGGGTATGGTTTTTTACTCGTTTTCTAGAGCGCAGCTCTTAGGCGCCCGTTCCCGGCTTGAGCGGCGTCGCCGTCGCCGTCGCCGTCGGCGACGGCGACGGCGACGGCGGTCAAAACTGGTCACTCCAAAACTGGTTGCCGGACAAAATTTTGTCTGGCAACCAGTTTTGGAATGACGAGGCCAAATGTGTGTTATAATTGTTTTGAGGTCGAAGCATAATTTCGGCCTCGTTATCCGTCGGTCTCTATTATTGGATCTTCAAGTATCCTTTGGGAAAGTAGACGACAGGCATTTTTAGAGAGCACGTGTGTCAACCAAAGTGAACAGTGCTGAAGGGCCTTCAGTGTGATTTTTTACCGTAAACTGACTGGAGGCCCCGGGCAAACCCACCCAATGTAAAAAAGAATCTACCTTTCTGGTTTCATACAGAGCTATGAAAGCCAGAAGAGACGAAGCCCAGCTGAGTCAAACAACCGGCTTGCAAACGCAATCGTGTTGATAGTAGCGCCAAAGAGTTTGTATGACTCTTTCTGGCGGTTTGCAGAGAGTGAAGTCACGGAGGTAATATATGCTTTTGCCTAGTCATCTCGCGAAAGGTTGGGTAATGGCTACAGAGATACATTTCGCTTTGCTTTAATACCGTGATTATATTTTGATTTCTGTGTTCCTAATTTCACAGACAGAACAAAATCGCTTCTCTCGTGGGAAGCCACGACGGGGAAACAGAAATCAATCAGTGTACCGAAATTGTAGCGATGGTTGTGCTCGTTCTATAGCGCTTCTAAAAACCGTTCGATCACGGCTGTGCAACGTCAACATTGCATAAACTGCCGTTAATTGTACCCGTATTGCATTGCGAGGGAACGACTATGACTGGGTAGACAGGAATAGGGAGAATGGGCGCGTGTGATTTGTTGGAGTTCGATTCAACAAATCGAGCTTCAACGAATGCGATAGTATTGGAATCACTCAACCAGATATATGAGTTTTCAGGTGGAGTATAGAACGTTATATACCTTCCAAGTATGCAATTCGTGTTCTGCCAGTGGTACCTCAGCTCGATTGAAAAGCAAAATCCGCGTTGAAAAAAAAAAAAAAAAAAAAAGAAAGGTTTACGGTGACTCGAGCCTCTCCCGCGCCGAATCATGTTTCACGTAAGCGTAATCTTGGGTTCGATGCACGACGAGGGGTCTTCAATCATAAAAATATTTTGATTACGATTATTAGCAGCGCTCAAAATTTGAAAGTCAAGCAGTGAAGACAACGCTGTTCTTATAAATATTATAAACATTTTATTTTAGACTGTTTGAATACGATGTTGTCGTTATGTCCTTGACTTATTGGCGAATTAGGTGATGCGCATCTGGCAAAGCGCAGTGGGTCGCTGCCCGCGTGTTTTTTTGTTTCTTCTTTTTCGAACAGCGAAATAATGTTTTGTCTAGCAGCAGGCCCCCTCTTCGGCGGGTTAAGCCGGATTAACGGAGGCGTCTCCTAATCCATTCTCCGTGTTGGCCCCTCGGGGGAGGGCGGTAAACAGGTGGCGGACGGGGGTAAAGGAAGGAAAGGAGGGCAGGAGAGGAGGAAACACGAAAAAGTGGAAAGCGCCAACTGTACGTCGGTCTTTATACTACAACGAAATTTCGGCGCTCATTTTTTTGGTCTATATGTGTTCAAAAGAGCAGTATCACATGGAACATACCAATATCTTGTTAAAAAAGTCTCGAAAAGAAATTTTAAAACGAATTAAACGATTAGCAAAGAGCACCTGGTGGATGTCGCTAACGCCTCGTTCGTAATGCTCGTCTAGGAACCTTGACAGCTGGTGACGGAGGTTGTCTCGCCTCCGGCCACGACGAGAGAAGGGGGAAAGAGGAACTCCCCTCTTTCCGAGAATCCCTTTTGTGTGTCGCAGAAGTCGCTATTGTCCCCCTACAAGATTATAGAATATTAACCTGTCACTCGAAATTCGTACAAAAGCAGCCGCTTCTGTGACTGGAACGACTAGGCCATCCTCTCGACGTCAGCCTCGCCGTAGCTTTGCACGTCTTGAGACGACCTACGTCACGATTGCGTTGGATGTCACGTGCTCTAAGCTGGGCCTTCTCCGAGCGCTTGCCAGAGTGGGCCGTTTATAACGAAAACTACAGCCACCAGGATCAAAATACAAACGTGCGAGTGTCATTTACGGATATTGTGGATCATATTCAACCTATTTTTGAACACGACGGGAATATTTCAAATTTCCTTGAAGTGTCCCTTTAAGATGGCCAGACTCTCTCAGTATAAACGGCTCTGCACGCGACTGCACCCGATCAATATCACGTGCCCTTTGAAATGCGCCTTGAGTATCGCGCGGAAAGGGAAAGAGTGTAGAATAAAGAGCAAATTATGTTTCTCTTTTCACCGCACCTTTGAATTGATCACGAACGTTTCCGGCGTGCGTCGGGGCCAAATGGGCATACGCGAAATCAGTCGTTTATCGACCAATCGAACCGCGTTGACTGTCTTTCTTCTTTAAGTTTGCCCTCTTTGCCCTTTTTACCACCTTCTTTTGTGTCTCGTGTAAGTGTTTGACTCGGTGGATAGTCAAGTAACCTTATTAAATTGGAACTGACACGGCCTCTGGGCCACCGTGGTCTGGGCTCATCTGAGAGCTTTATCGGCTTTAAAAGAAACGCGTGCCTCCTCACACTTATTTTTGTTGTATCGTACTTTCCGGTGCGTTTTTTTTTTTAATTTACGTCGTTACGTTTTGTGAGATGATGTGATTTGTATGAATTTTTATTTTGTAAGTGTGGTGTACATTAACTGCGTTAATTTGCCCCGGGGGTCATATTTGTCGTTCGGTTCGTTGACGAGAATAATGAACTATGCCCTTGCCTGCGCCTAAATCGCGGTCATGTCATAATACGCGTATTTGTTTATTTTAAATGCCCTCAGGAGCAGAGTTATTACACAGGAAAGTGGGCGTTTGTAAGGTGATTTGTTGTGACGATCCGAAACGAGATTCCGTTACTAATGGTGACGATATTCTCCGAAAGGTCGTTCCAGCCAACAGTGTCGTCTGGAAGGGCAGAATAGAGGTAGGCCGTTGAGCTGCATTTGAACCGGATAATTTTTCAGAAATATCCAAACCTTGGTGAAATGTAGATCGGCGGGTCGAGAAGGGGCTGAAATAAGGTTGGGTGGTAATACATTTTGTGCAAAATAGAATAGCCGAAAATATTACGACGCGTAGAAAGATCCCGAATGTTAACTTGAGCTTTCATGGCAGACACACCGTGGAAAAACGTGGGTACTTAGACAGGATGAAACGAACGGCTTCGTCGGCGCGCCGACCGACCGGTTCGTTTCATCAAGTGTGAATCCTGGGACTATCGCACCGACCGTACAAACGTGCGACTTGTACAAATTAAGATACGTCTTAAATACCCGTTTAAAAAAAGAATAAAACAGGGGCAATTTATACAATGTATGCAGTGATTGACCCGAACATACCGTACTCCGTTTTTCATTTCCATTTGCTCCCCTTACGCTGTAGAGAGTATATAATATCTGTTCAGTGTTCCCGGAGAGGGAAGTCTAATGAAGTGTAAAAAGGGAACCACAAGGATAGGGAAGAGCTTAAAGATGGGAAATGTGAAATGCATTCAAAGTTGTATCGTATTTTTGCATTATCCAAAATACACGAGCACGGAGATCCGCTTTTTTACAAACTTTTAATGCTTATATAAAAGAAGCTCTAAATATCTTCTGAAATTTTTTTTTTGACAGAAACCGTTACTTCAATAATGTGGTGAACTGGACCTGTTGGTTGACATTATACATGATGGAAAAAACAGCTCAGAAAACGCAAACTACGACAAAAAACAAACACCACAGGCCAATGCTGTAGTCGCAACTGAAAACTTTTAATAAAAGAAACAAATAAAGAAAAACATGCACAATATCTCGGTTGGCGAGTCTGGCTTTTGTTGTTTGTGCAATATTTTAAGATACTGTATATGTTTTTTTTTTTATCTGTCTCTTCTATTAATTTTTTTCTGTTGCGAGTACAGCATTGTCCTGTCGTGTTTGTCCTTTTTCGTAGTCCGCGTGTTCTGAGTTGTTTTCCCCATCATATATACCGTTAATCTACTTTTGGAATCTATGGCCACCAATATTAGTTCCAGTGAAACCTTTTGAAATGTCAGACATTGTTTAAGCGAAAACAATTGGTACAAATCGCCTTGCTACAATTGATCTTATCATAATTTGCTCTAGAAATGACGAAATGTGTTGAGAATCGCGCGGAATCATCGTGGATATTTAAAGGTTTGCATTTTGGTAGTAATTTAATGTCTTGTAATTGAATAATACTATTGTATACTATGCAGGAGTGAAGGAAAGGCCTATCGAAAAAGCCGCGCGGAGCATATGACGGAATCGTCTTATTTAGATGGGTCTGAAGTTTTTTTTTTATTTATTAAGAAATTAAAACATGATAAATTAACGCACACACACACACATTTCAAGGTTTGACTGTTGATCTCCAAGGGCTAGTAGGGTAACCTCTCTTTTAAGTTTCGTGTAACTAGTTCCAAACTGTTTTGTGTAGCATGCCCGGGGGACGGGGAAAGGGAGGGGGGGGGTGGATTTTATATTTTTGAAATACGTCTTAGTGGAAAAATATTATTCTAATACTTTCGCTGCGTCATATTTAAAGCCGTGTTAGTACCATATGAGCCTAACCACCACACAAAACGCGATTAGAATACTTAGTTAAATAATTTAATATTACAATTCGTTCGTAAAATTCAGGAGTTTACACGTGTGAAACATAGTGACAGTTTTGACACTGCTCTCGACAACAAAATAGTGCAGCCTTGCAAGTACAATTCAGCATGTAACATTACTCACATTTTATGGCATTTTTGTAAAGGTGATTGTGTAGACACAGGCACACCACTCCGACAAAAATGAACTCAACTTGAACAGCTTCTCAAATTACAATTATCAAGATTCACAACATACTCAAGCAGGTCGTTCTATTTTCAAACTTTTTAACATAAAACGGATATTGATTAGCGTTTTTACTCACTGGTTGAATTTTCAATGTTCTGTTATGCACATTCCGCAACTTTTGTGTTAGATGTGGTCGCAGGTAATGACAGGTGTAAACGTTAAGTTGGTTTTGAAAAGGCATATTTATACAGTTTTTTTACTAATAATGTTTTTTTGTTTGTTTTGCGGGACGCCAAGATCTTTAGTGTTACTGCCAGACAATAAAACTCTGAAATTTAATTCTGTTTTACCCTTTGTACCAAACACATTCATTTCCTGTGCCTTTTTTTAAATATATCATCCTATATTATTTTACGCACAAGATCACACAACATCCCAGAGGACATTGTATTAAGGCCATTAACTGGAATTACTTGTTCCGGCCTTTCATTTCTACAGAACCTTGGCTGGTTATATTTCAAATCCGAAAGAAATTCAACCCACTAGAGAAATTTGTCATTCTTATTTATTTTTCCTTAAGTGCCTAAACACATTTTGTTTTTATTTTATAAATAAGAACGACACAAACACAACAAAAGAAGAAGAAAAAATAAAGAGAAACGAACGAACTTATGTTAGTGGGCGACATGTCTGAAAAACTCCAGATCCCCGCGGGTTACAGGGATGTTTCTTCTAACGCTCGAAAGCGTGGGGTGGAGCACCCTTAACAGGGGACGTCGTCCGCTTTGATATTTCCCTCTAGGGTAGTTTCCGGCTCAAAATTTTAGTCCCTCTCTCCTGGGAAGTGTGTGATAACCCTAGAAGCGCAAATTAAATGAATGGCCAGTAGTAAGAGGAAAAATAAAAAAAACTGGGGTAGAAAAGTGATTACCTCTGAGAGTGAAATATGGCCGAATACGAAGAAAAACTTGCAGGACGCTAAAGCTTCGCCTTTAAGAGTGGAACGTGATAGGGTTCTCGGGCCCCGTTCGCATTCGCTTCTCGTGCTCAGAGACGCGAGTGCGTTCCGATATCCGGAAACGAAATCGCATCTCCGGATTCCCCTGTCACTGCTGTCGCCTTACCTTAGCTTCACGAGCACGCACATACACATTAAAACTCCCGCTCGTTCCCAAGCGTGCAAGCGTGTCTTGTGTGGCCTACAATAAAGGGGGAAAAAAGTGCCTTGCGTGGCCTAGTCAGTGGCGTGTCTGGCTAGCAACTGAAGAGTTGTGTGTTCGACTCTCGACTCAAAATCTTCAACTTTTTTCTTTAAGGCAAATGAATTACTTTATAAAGTGAAATTATTTGAGACATGCGGCCACCTTTAGTTCGCACTACATGTCATGTTTTAATCACGTTCATTCCGCGCGTGACGTCACGTTTCACGTGAGCGTTGTGGGTTGTTTTAAATTCCCGTGCGAGGCCTTGTGGTTGTGACGTCATGACCCTATCGACCAATCAGGATGCTTCCATCAAGCCACCGACGCCGGCTTTTCTGTCCAGTCGGGTAAAAATATTCCCCAGGCGGGGGAGAAAAAGCTTTCTCCCGCAACTGGGAAATTGACCATTTTCGCGTTTTGTGTCATTCTACAGAACCGATTGCTTAAATTGCCGGAGGAAAATCTTCCCATCTTGTCTCTTCAGAGTTCGCATATTAACCAATAAAATGAGGGAGGGCGATGAGTGTATTTTCCTTGCAGGGACGTAGGATTAGAGGTTGCCAAGATCGTCCCCTATCTTCTCTTTGAGGCACGGCTCTCCAGACAAACAAACAGCAAACAGCCAACAAATACCCTAAAAAGACGAAAGTATTTCACAAGCATGACATCTAGGACACAACGCAGGATCCAATTACACGTCGAATTGGTCTGGCGAAGCACACGCAACCGAGAAAGACAAAGGGACGGGCGACCATGTTCTTTCAAATCCCGATCCATGTCGACGTCAGAGAGATGGATGAATCCGAGACCCATTCTTCTTGCGTCGTTGTAGAGTGGCGTTGACACGCCTGTGCGCGTGTCTATGGCCGGGAAACGTGTACGAGTGTAGAACTGCGCGGCGCAAATCCAGCTTGCGCAAAAACGGAAAGAAGACTGTCCGTTTCCTCAGGGAAGCAAGCTAATGGACTTTACCGGACGTCGCCTAACAGCGACTTTAATTAATCACGCCATAGAGCGGTTGAAAAAAAAAACACACCAAAAACCCGAAGAAGAGTTCTGAAAACTAAGCCTAAGAAGACCGACTTCACTAGCTTGATTACGCTGACAAATACCAGGGTTTTTACGATGCGTTATGAATAAGCTGGGCACATCTATATGTGTGTGTGTGTGTGTGTGTGTTATCACCACATTCCACAAAGACACTCAGTACGTCGCGGTTTTTTATGACGCTCTAAATGTAAGCAAAAATAATAGATATATTTTAACAAGGCAGACGATATCCTTTACTATACTCTTCGGCTGCTATGACGAGCCTGTTTGTGAAGGGCCAGCAGCAATCCTAAAAACAGAATTGCTTGCTCAGACATCCAGATGATGACAATTTAGATAACGGTGTAAGTTTCTGGGTGATAAACCACCACTTTTTTTTTATCAAAGTGGAGTTTGTTATAACGTAGATCATTGATCATCCTTTCAGCTATCACACCCTACCTCTTCACCTACAGCGGAATTGCATGCTCCACTTGCGGCTGTAATATATATGTAAATAATCCTGCAGCGAATTCCTGGGAAATGTGTATTGACTCCAAGATAGCCCTGCAGTCTATTAAGTTAGTGAACTGCCTTAGTAAAAATCACGCTCTTGTGTACGATATTTTGGGAGATCGTACTGATGCCATAGATTTTGGCGACACGATACACCGTCAATCGGTTCCTGGGCGTAGAGGTGTCTCAGGAAATACTCAAAGAGACCAAATAGCCGCGCCGTACATTCAGGTAGCAGTACACTCCTCGCGTCTTTTACGAAAAGTGACTAAAAAAGATATATTCATCGTCTGCGCAACAAAATGCCGAACGACACGTGGCGGCGTCGAATTCCCGAATAGAACACACTTGCTTTGTTTGATCCAAATATTCGTTGTCCTGTGAAAACTAACTTGACTAGACAAATCGAGACGTTAATTCCTCGCTTCCGACGTTAAGTTGCTTAGACTGACAGCTTGCTTTACCGAATTAGACCGGCAAAGACACCGAATTACCCGTGCGGTCATCCCGTGGAAGACGTTGAACATATAATTATAGATTGTCCCACGTACCATCAGAGCGAAGTCGGTTACGGGTTGGAGTAAGCATACTCGACAATAGCTCTGTTTTGGCCGAAGTCATAAATAATTGGACTGACTAAAAAAAAAAAACGCAACAATTTGACGAAGGAGTATTTCGAACGGCACTAAAATAGTGGCGAAATGTTATGTAATATAACGAGAAAACAATAAACGTGTTTTATGTTTTATGTTTAGTATAATGTTTTGTTTCTCTTGTACGTGTATATATTTGTAACTTATTGTACATATCTTTACCATGACCAACATTCTGGGACATTCTGTGGAATAAAACTTTTCGATTAAATTTAAAGTTCGAATTGACTCGCGTTTTATCATACCCAGGCATTTTCAGTCCTCGGGAACATTACGGTGTTTTGTCACGAAAAGCAAGAATCGACAATTTCGTGAATGTGGCCCCAAATGATGCAATGAAAAAACCAAAAAATGTAGAGCCATGGAATTAAAAACAAACGCGTCCAAAAGCTTAATTATTGCTCAATATCGTTTTAACATTGCTGTCCAAAATATTTCTGGGGAACATTGCGATTTTTGCTGTTGTTCGGTTGAAATACTCATTTTAGTGCATGGCCGATGGGCATGCGTCTCATTCTTAAATAGGTGTCTTCTTACGATTTTAGGTGGATATGTATAGTTTCATGCTTTAATATTGGTGTACGTCTTTTGTAATTGTAGTTTACATATCATACTTCATATCCCTTTCTTGAGTTTGACGTAGCCAGCCTCAGAATATGGGAAGAAGTTCTTCATCAAATTAACGTTGAATTGTGGCTTTAGTTCTTCCCAGTGCAGTCAAAATAATCCCCATAATGATCGAGACAAGTAAATGAACATAATTCTATTTAGCGCACCAACTATTGCAGCAGTAAAAATAAAGCGCAAGCAAGAAAAATACTTCTCCCCCCAAGAAAAATAATAAAAAGAAAAACACTAGCGCGCACATAGGCTTCGGAATTAGTACACTTGTCTCGATTTTACTTCTAACTATGTGAAGTGTAAGGATGTAATATAAATAAAATTAAAGAGAACTTTCTAAATATAGCAGAACTAGCTGGACGTTTCCATTGCTGCAGATGTATTACAACAGATTGCAGATGGAACTGTGATTTGGTTGTTGCAGCCGACCTTCCAGAGTCGTCGCTGCCCATTCCCAGACCAATAACACCTGGAAGACAAGTCCTGCGGATTACGTCATTTTGAATAGAATTCCAACCTGCACCAAGCGGACATATTCCGAAGCTCGACGAGGGTCACCAGAAAGCAGCCGAAGCGCCCGTATAGGCGACTCCCACGTGTTAGAGTCGAGCTCGTTTTGAGACTGTTGCAAGCTGCGCTGGTGACCTAGCTCACGGCATGCCAGTCGGCGCTGTGTTGATCAAATAGTGATGACGTTTGGGGAGGAAGGCACTAGCCTTATCTTCTAGATGCCACTGCCCAAACACGGACACCGCCATCATCATTATTATTATTGAAGATCATCATGATCTTTATGAGCAACGTCGTCACAAGTATTCTCGAGCACGTCAGTCTCCTAAGCCAGGCTATTCGCCATAAGTTTTCGACGCTTTTGCGGCCTATCTCCTGAATGGATCCCGTTGCTATTGTTGCCGGTAGGGTTGAGTTAGGTTGTCCTTTCACTGATAGCAAGGGGATTGATATCCTCTGGGGTACAGCTTCCTGCCACTCTTTCAAGCAGTCATAACCGCCATTATAGGCATCGCCAGCAGCGTCGACGCTTAACCGCTTCACCCACACCCGCTGTTTGATGGTCGTGAAGTGCGCTAGCCAGTGAGGTGGGCTTGCAGAAATCCCACGCATCGGACGCAGCTGTTCGCCACTCCGATGTACCTGTCCTGTAGTCATTCTAGGAAAGCGAAGAGGGGCGATCGTTTTCTCTTTGCCTGTAGGTCGGTAACACAGAAAACATAAGCTTCTTAACAACAAAAGAAGTAGCGTTACGAAAGGCTATTATAATATATTGAAAAACAAATTAACGCAATCTGTAGTTTAAGAAATCAGAAGCGTTTGCTTTCTCGCGAAGCACTCGGGAACGTGAATGGCTGCAATCTACAGAGAAGCTCGGTGCACGTCGATACGGAACAGACGTTTAGACCTCAGAAATGTCTGCACTGTGGCACCAAGCATGTACGTTTGAACCTGCTCAGTGCCCCAGCGTAAACAGTCCACTTTAGGTCTAAACATATGTTCAGCCTAATCATATGTAGAGCTTTTTGCTTTGCGGGAAAGTAAACGCTCCAGATTTATTAGTGAATGCTACGATCCCCATTGCACCCACCGCAGCAATTAAAATGTGGAAAAGTATAACCTGTATGTGCTCAGTCACACCAGATCAATATTCTTCAAAAAAATCTTGCTGATCTTTTAGGGAACGTGAAAACTTACGTACAACACACTTATATTGATGAAAGAGTATACCAGTATTTCTATTCGTTGCTTCAGTGGCACTAAACTTGCTCACGACTGACCCGGAAACAACACTAAATTATATGACGATGTTATTACGAACCTGATCGAGTGTGTTAAGTGTGTTAAGTTTTTTAGTTTCATTTTGTGTTTTGTATGTATTTGCGTTTTCTGTATTGTATTAATCTTGAATACTCCCTCCCCCTTTATGTAATGGCCTTCACGGGCCCTTAAGGTGTAAATAAATGAAATGAAACGATACAAACCGTCTGGCAGCTGAGACTAGTCTTTTACTGTTCCCCTCACTTTAGGTCTAAAAGGCGAAAATGCATCTGGAACTTGATGTATTTCCGCGAGATTTGAGAATGCTCAAATTTGACAACCCACAGGTAATCCGATTGTGGTATGTTTCAGGTGACTGACTGCTGAGCTGAAAGAATACCTGCCACAAGCAATGTGGTTTGCCTTAGTCGCTCCCGCAAAACTTTCAACAAAGGTACAGTTAATATCATCGTCATCTTCATCGTTTATTAAACCTTGAAGGCCCTTACAGGCATTACACAAGGTAGGGGTACAGGCTGGAGAACATTGTTATATAAAGCAAAACATAAAGAAAATAAATACTCAAACACCTTTAGAGGGAAAAAACACATCTAAATAAACAGAAACAAATACACAAATAACACATTTTCACAAACACAAATCGAATCTGCTATTAGCGCAACTGCAAATGTGTGACTAGTTGGGAAATCAAGGTGTTATGATCTGTATGGGTCTCTATTCTGTTAGGCAGATTGCTCCACTCTGTTATTGTTAATGGCAAGGTGGAGTTAAGAGACGAGACCGATGAAGCCAAAATTGAACCCACTTTACGGACGCTCTCAGTGCAGGAAAACAAATATGCGAGTTGGATGGAATAACAATGAAGTTCTGATGTCATATGTTAATTATGATAGTAAATCTTGTGAAAAAGAGACATTCCTACTCGTAATAATAGTTTTCTAGACAACAGCAGCTCAAGTTTAGATTTTATTCGCAACGAAGTGTTCCTGGTGTCTTGTGAGTAATCCAAAAATACGAATGCGCGATTTTGAGTTGAGTTTATGTTTGTTAACAAAGAATGTTGCCAAGCAGACCGAATAGATGACGCATATTCAATAGGTGATTTTTTGAGTGTAGTCGAGGCTAGTTGTTTTACTGATGATGGTGCAACTTTTAGATCCCAGCGAAAATTGCCAAGAGAGCGGTTAGCGTTAGACAGGATGTGTGTTATATGCGTGTTCCATGAGAGGTCGTCAGATACGTAAACGCCAAGATACTTGTAAGAGGGACTCTTGGTTATTACCTGCCTGCACGTCGTATTAGGATAACAGAGGAGGTTATGAACACGCGCGAAGGAAATGAGTCGCATTTTAGAAGAGTGTATCGTCATTTTTCACTTTTTACACCAGTATGCTATTAGGTCAAGGTCGGTTTGTAGGTTTACGTTATCATCCAGGTTACATACAGATCGGTAAATTACGCAGTCGTCGGCAAAGAGTCGAATACAGGATGTTATGTGATCGGGGAGGTCATTTACAAATATTAAAACATCAGAGGCCCAAGAACGCTGCCCTGGGGGACTCCGGATGATACTCGAGAATAAGATGACGAGTAGTTGTTAATTACAGTATGCGGACTACGATTGGTTAACAATTGTCCAATCCATGATGGCTCGGATGGATGAAAGTGAAGTTCATTATGTTTGAATGTGAGTGAACGTTGAGATACCTTATCAAAAGCTTTATAAAAATCAATGAATATGGCGTCACACTGTATGTTGTTATCGACGTTGCTATGTATCTCATAAACAAGTACGACTAGTTGTGTTTCGAAAAAGACTGATTGTGTAAATTCGTGATGGTATGAAAAAAAAAAATATATGTTTATTTTTGAGAGGCTTCATGACATTTGAATATATTGGATGCTCAAAAAGCTTGCATAGAACACTGGTTAGAGAGACAGGACGATAATTTGATGGCGAAGTTCGATCACCTGATTTGTTTATAGGGACTACTCTGCCAATTTTCCAGTCTGTAGGGAGTTCGCCAGATAAAAACTATTACTAGAATATAATTTTAAAACAAAACAAAAACTGGCTGAGTGTGATTTGGTGTTTGTCAGTAGTTTGGTGTTCATTTTGTCGTCCCCAGAACTGGAAGAGAGCTGTAACGTTTATATTTGGGTTATGATGCCTGAGTAAGTAATTCCAATGGCAGCCATGGGAGGGTGATGCAAGGTGTTAAGATGAGGCACGCTACACTGGTCATCTGTCGTAAAAGATTGAGGTGAAATAATTGTTAAAATTCTTGACGCTTTGTTCGTCCAATAATGGAAACCGATAATGACTCATTAGTTGTACAGGTTTGGAAGTTTTTGAATTACTTACCTCTCATAACTTTTTAGGTTTATTGCGAAGAACGTTTACACAGTCAATGTTAAAATTTTTGCCTTTGCATCTGTAATGAATTTTTATACAAATTAGCAATCGTATTGTTCTGTTCCCAGGCCAGATACGTGGTGAGTTTTGTAGCGTGAGCTACACTGGCTGAGGTTGAGTAGTTTCGCGTGGCTCCTGGCGAGCCGTGCTGCGCATGTGCGAGGATCATTGACGTCTCACGGCGCACAGCTGGCGCAAAAAGTCAAATTTGGGGGTTTTACGTGCCAAACCAATGACAGGCATCTGGCACGCCCCAGCGGAGGACTGAGGATTAATTTGGATCACCTGGGGATCTTTTGACGTGCAACCGAAAGCTCGGTTACACGGCGCCTCCTCCGCAATAAGCCTCCGTCAGATTGAGGGCACCTCGGCCGAGATTCGAACCCGCCACATGGGGATCCGTATGCCAGCGCTGGCGCCTTGGAGCCACCGAGGCGGCTGCACAACTGGCGCGCCGGAGCCGCCGCCGCCGCGCGCTCCGCCGCCGCCACGCGCGCCTCGGCGGTCTGCGCATTCCAGAGGAGTGACGTCATAGCCGCGGCAGACGCACTGGCGCCGCCGCGTGCCCAGCTGTGCGTCTCCGTTGCACAGTAGCCAAGTCTGACTCTGCACCGGAGCCGCTTGATAGCGCCTCTCATTTTGTGCGCATGCGCAGAGGTATCAGTGGGGGTATACATATAGCCGGGCGTTTGCCAGTGTGGTATAGCCATGGAGAAGGAGAGCGAAATTGCAGCTCAGTGGCGCAGAAGAACGGAGAAGCTTAACTCATCGGTTCCCGAAGTAGTCACATAATGCGTATACCGTGTGTGTGTGTCATTAATGCAGCAGTAAGCATGATAATCAAGCTAATCCTAAACAACCAGGAAAGCTAAGAATAACCAGCTGAACCTAAGCTCACGCTACGTATATCCTGGCATAGCCGAGCTAAGCCACTGCAATTTTTTTTTTTTAACAGGGCTAAACAGTCTTTCTTTTTCGGTTAAGCCAACGAAGCGCTATTGTAAAGCAGAAATTCTATTTGTCACTTGTTATTAAAATTGTCGGAATGTAACTGTCAGCAAGGTGTGTGAGTATCCTGCTTTCATACTCACACTGAAAACTCTAAAAAATATTTTAAACTCGGTGGAAAACGGCGAAATAATTAGCTTTATATAGCCATCTCCGCTGAGCCTCAAATAAAGTAAATGAAGGATGTTATGGTCACTTATGGGCGGGTGAGTTAGGTACAGATCTGGAATATGACTTGTTTTAGGGGTTGATCTGGTTGGTTGAGTAATTATTTGTTATGGATCAAATGTGAGGCAGGGGTTTATAAGTACTCCTGAGGTGTGATTAAAGAATGAAAAAGTATCCCAAATTATATCAGGACAACTGGTCGCCTAAGCGAATGCATGATGTGTTTGGTAATTGATTGAATAAAGGAAAGTTCGTCGTGAAGCTCTTCAGAAAACCCATTAACAAAGTCAGGTGGACACACTCCAAGAAAATACGAGCGGAGGGGGATGCAGCCGTAACCATACCATTTCAAGGCAAGTAGGAATTTAAACAAAACAAATTACAATATGATTCCGCACAGCAAGCAGTACCCAAACACCACGTCAGGACTTCCTATCACACCGATAAATATTGTAATTTAAGGAAGGTGGAAACACTTCAATCTTTTATGTCTGGTCTTAGCCATTTTTCTGTTAGGAAAACAAAGTCGGCCACACAAGACTCCGTTAATAAGTTTAGGTCCTCACGTTTTCGCAGTACACTATTTATATTAGTATAAAGAATGAAATGAGGACGAATTTTGTTTTCTTTAATTTGAGGACACTGAGATGACTTTTGACTACAGGAATCGTACGGCTGCCTATTCTCCACAACACTCTTGCTTTCAAGATTATATATTATTATTACTTAAACCAAGTTAGTTCCTCTTAATCAGACGCTGATAAATGAGCCATTGATGGCTGAGTACAAAACACCAACCGCGAAGAGCGCGAAAAAAAGAAAGCGCGAATCTTTGAAGATGTTAATAGCGGCGAGGTCTAATCACCAGCAACATGTTCAGAGGTTAAGCAATCACTAAAGGGGCGGAAAGAAAACGAGGGAAAGGGGTAAAGAAAGTGCGCGGGGATGTCAAAGCGCCAAACCCTGACTGGAAGGATTAGTGGGTAGGCGCCTAGGCTAGCTGCCTATGTCTCTACCCATTGCCTCCTTCCACTGAGAGCGAACAAGTGCACCGTCTGGTCTTGTTAAATTTAGCGCTTAGACAACAGAAGAAGTACGCAGGGACATAATAGAGCGCTACTTAAACTAATTTTGTATTATAAATTTCTAAATGAGAAAATTTATTGCTAAGTCCATAACCCAGCCATCAAGCTTAGACATATACTCCCTCCTTTTCCTTCTCTTTTTTATCGTTATTTTTCTCTCCCCTCCGCCCTTTCTTTTACTGTCAATTTACATATATATTAGTTCGTGTGTCCTCTTGTTTAAGTCAGTACTTCTTCTCTTGCTCTCACTGAGTAATGAACGCCAGTTGTAAGTAGCGCTCGATCCTGTCTCTGAGTTCTTTTTCCCTTCTATTTACGCTAATTTTAACAAGACGTATAGCCAACTAGCCCACCAGATGATTTTAATACGTCATCTGGTCTTCGCGCAGTGTCTGCCGTTCAAACATGTTGAAACAGTGAGTAGAAGGAAAGACAGGTAGCCTTACTTTTTGTCTAGTCCTTCCAATCAGAGATCGGCGTCATGACGGTCCCCGCACGCTGTTATCTCCTCCTCTCTCCCAGTTTCTATTGGGAAAGGCGGCTACCAGTTTCCCATTTTCTACTTCGTACGAAATGTCTTTTTATACACACACACACACAAAAAAAAAAAAAAAAACTGATTTCCAATTAGAAAATCTGCTCAACTAACAAGAAGGGAAAAGGGATAGTCTAAGAATGCCCTTGGCTCCTTACCTAAAGTTTCCAACTTCAACGTTTAGCCACCTGTATGTGGTATATTCGGCCGGTAGCTTTCCGGCCCTCAAATGCTCGGATCTGCAAAGTATGGGAGCGAGTCAAGATTCGAGCTAGACGAACGGCGGACCAGCCGAACGCTCGGCAAAACATTTCCGGGCGGCCAGAACGCCGATACGGAACCGGATGTCAAGGCCAACTTCCGCAACCGCTCTACTGCAACATCGGAAGCTACCGTCGAAGTTGTAAAGCAACCACCCGAAAGAACAGGCGTCGGACAAATCCACCACCGCTGCTGAGACACCACCAGGAATGTGACCGGCGCGAAAGGCTTACACACGTATGACGTCATAAGCCGGAAATCGAGGTACCAGTTTTAGGAAAACATTAAGCAAACACACCAGTGGGAGAAGAGTTGCAGGCCCTGTATTCGTACCCACGTACGCTTTGTCGCCCACCCTCCTCCCTGCTTCATCTATCGAGGAGAGAACGCGCTTCGAATTACACTCGGCGCCCTACACCCGGACCCCGACAGTTGCAGACACGTCGGGTGGAGGCACCCCGCCGCCGAATAGCGGAGTCCTAATTAACTAGATTTTAATTACCAAAAAGCACGCTTCCCTGGGAAACTCGAGATGACTCTGGAAGCGAGAGTCAGGAATTACCCTGAACCCGTCGGTGATCCCCGCCTCCGTCTTCCGGTTTCGGGAGACTGCTTCCCGAAGGGGTAGAGGGTAGGGAGCCAAGATTTAAGAGAGAGAGAGAGAGAGAGAGAGGGAGAGTGAAAGAAAGAAGGGGAGGAAAAAAAAAACGGAGAAGGAGAGAGAGCAACTCAAACCATAGAGTGTGGATGAGTGCTGACTGTTGGGCGAGCTGGTATCGTGCATTAGAAAACACGATTGCGCTTTAGGACACGGACAAAGGGGAAAGATTAGACAACACAGAGCGTTAACTTTCAACTGTTTAATCGCAGAACATTGTATATATACACTATTCAACCGCAAACCCCTCAACCAATCCGACGTTTTGTCACCGTTCGCAAGTACGCTATACCTTTCTGCCGGATCGATTGAGGCAAAGATGACACACCCCGTGCCAGAAATTTCGATGATGTGAGCCTCAATTATCTCTTTAAAGTCTTGTCTTTGTGTGTGGCGAGAACAGTACAAGTGGCAAAAGAAGATTTGCACCCGCAGTCATGAGAGTGACACGAAAGATGGCCATCCCAAAATCCGTTTACTTTCTGATTGTGCTCTCTTACTCTGTCATTAAGACACCTTCCAGTTTGGCCAACATACACCTTTCGACATGATAGTGGAATCTGATACACTACCCCATCCGCTCACGTGACAAAGGGACTCCTGTACTTCTCTAACCACATTGACAGATCTGTTCCAGGGCACATTGAGATCGCCGCACGCAAATTTGTGAGATTATACATCAAACGAAGAAAATGTTTTACTCTTCCTTTAAATGCTACGGTGTAATTAAAAGAAATGAAAGACGTTTACAATTTTCTGTAATGCCGAATTAGAGCAGCAGCTCTTGAAGAGGAGGAGGGGAGGGTGCAATGGAAGGGTATGCTCGTCCTCCCTTTTCGTACCCTCCCCTCCTCCTCCACCCCTCAATTTTGCGGGAAAATTTTCGCTGAAGTTCCCGCTATATTTAGCGGGGAAGCTTTCCCGCTAAATATAGCGGGAAAAATTTCCAGCTATATGTAGCGGAAGAATTTCCCCGCTAAGTTTAGCCGCAAAATGTGCCCGCTAAATTTAGCAGGAAAATTCTCCGCTAAATTTAGCGTTGAAATGTTCCCATAATGCAACGCGAGGTTACGCCCGCTTCCTTTACTCCAATAATGCAACGCGCGCGTTTACGCCGACGGCGACGGCGACGCCGCTCAAGCCGGAAACGGGCGCCAAGAGCTGCGCTCTAAAAAAATAATTGACTCGGTTTTTAACTGCATAGAAAACGCGGGGCGTGGCTTATTCTCGCTTCTTCTTTTGTGACTGGTTCTTCGACGTTCTTATCAGCTAATTTGGCAGCCTGATTGGTTACGAAGCGATAAGACGTTTGGGGCTCATCACGTCTGGCGTTTGCTAAGTTATCAGTGCCTATAGGCGGCGATTGAAGATTGAGGTTCAGGTGAATTTGCTTTTAAGAAGAGCTGGGCAGTAAACCCAACGAAACGCTCCTAGATAACAAGGGCGTCGTGTTATTAGAGACATCATAATCAGCTTGACTCAAAACAGAGTGCTGACGCAGCACTCCTTTCCAATCTGTGTTCAGCGTCGGCCTTCCCTGGTGACTCATTTTTTCTCCCAACAACAAAAAAAGTTTTTGATCGTTTGTTGTGTTTTATTGGGAACGAAGCGTAACCGTGGCATGACTCCTCCCTTTTCCAGGTTGCTTTAGAAGATTTTTTTTTTTTTGACGCGTCAGTGTTATGGCGCGTTCACACTGGAAGCGGATTCGCGTTCGCGAAGCGGTTGCGGATGCGGTTCGCGGGTGACCCCTGTTCAGACACACCGAGAGGCGGTTGGCGGTTGGCGAGAGGCGGTTGGCGGTTTCTCGGCTATCACACGTGATCTTTTGAGAGTTGCGTTTGGCAACCCTGTTTTACAATCCAAACTCCACTTTAATCCACGATCCACAGCCAAATGTTTGCTATTTTGGCACTCTGAAGATTTTTCTTCGGGATGTTCCCACGCACGCAGCACGAGTTCAGCAGCAAAAAAAGAGACATGGACCCGCAAAACTCGCCTGTGCTTCCCTCGACTTCGCCCACAAGCAAAGCCCAGCTAGGCGCGCCTTGCTGACTCAGAACAGGATGCCCCCGACCTTTTCTTCGAAGTGGACCCTTTCCGCATAAATAGCTGACCTGGTGTTCGGGATAGAGGGCCAGTGTCCTCCCTCGTTGTTCGCTCTTATCATTTTCGAAGTTGTGAACGGTGGGGTGGACCAGGGTGCGGGGGAATGTGTTTCGTGCTAGCCGGTCGTGGCTTCGTTGGTGGCGGACCCTCCTCTCATCACTAGCACGTCGATCGAGTCTACTGTTTGTTTGACATTAAGCTCAAATAAACGCCGTATGGATTACCTCTGCCTCGTCTGGTACGTACACTTTATTTCTCGAGTGTGTTCCCTATATTTCTTTTGTTAGCAGTACTCGTTACGGGTCAAGCTAGCGCAGGTACCCTGCTCGCTACGCGGTAGTGCGTTGGCTAAACATTAGGCTTACAACGTCTCTATCGGCCTTCGCGGTGGTCATGCACGGTGTCGAAAGCTTTCAATAATTCACGCGACTACCTTAGTGGGTACAAAAGCTGACATTTCGGTCGATCAGGGGTGGATTTCGACGTTACAGAGACTAGCAAGGCAGCGAGCTTCGGGCTGTGGCACCCGTAATAATAAACAAACTCTTACCCGGTGTCTACCCATGATTTTCAATGGGTGGCTTCACCTGTTGTATGCCACGGAGCTATAATAACAGCACCAGGCAAAAAGGAAAAGAAGCATGGCAAAGAAAGGTAAACAGAGACGGACATAGCGGCAGGAAAAATAGCGTTTTATGATTTGTTTCATAATTTATATCCACCTTATTGCACGTCAACTAAAATGCGGAAGATTACAGGGCACAAGAAATAGAGCGTGCCGAAGTGTTCCGCATGCTGGAATTACATTGAGCAATTGCTCCGTAGCGGTCTATCCGTTGGCCTATTCAAATAGGTCCTCCGCACTGCTTTGCTGAGGCCGTTTTTAATACACTTTTTGCTTGATGTAGTTTGGTGGTTATAACTGTTATTGCGTCGACATGTTTCAAGCACAACTGTGCTTCAAAAGATCAGGACAATCACTAAAAAAGGAGCAGCGATTCTCGACATGCATCACTTAAAATAAAACAACTTTTCCCAAAAACAGTCTTCATTTTTTTTTTTCATACAAACATGAGAACACCACATAATGCAATTTAGAAGTGCAAAACTTAAAGCCAAAATGTAACAAACGAACCTCATCTATTTTTTCACCAATCGAGACTACAGAAAAAAACTTCCCCGTCGGGAGCCTGTTAGCGTTCGGAGCTTGCGCAAACAAAAGTAAAACTGAATAGAAACTGTGCACGAAAAATCATCTCCACCCCAAGTTTTCAGGTATCTTGCATGGTTGCTTCTTTTTTGACAGATGTCAATTGTTGCGGCGTGTCAGGCATGGCCTTGTTGTAGATCATTTCTTCTCTGTGTGCAGGCTTCTCCCCGCAGTTCATCTGTACCCTCTTGCACAGGCTGTCAACCAGAATAAAACAACTTTTAGAAAACTATCGCTCACCGAGAAAGTCTACTTAGATCCTCTCAGTTCATTGTTCATTAAACGTTATGCACAAGACTGGGCACTACCAAGCTCAGTTTTCACCAACACATTTGACGCTGTTCCACGGTGCTACACCGAGCCGATGGTCCCTCGAATTTGGTTGTTCTCTGTCATTGCACTAGATGCTCACTTATTTCCAAGTTAATTGAGACGTCCGAGCAGCCGGAATGCTCGAGTAGTGGCGTCGTTGTTTTTCTCCTGCGGCCGCAGTGGGACCACCGCGTGAACGGCAGTGGGCTCACGCTCACGCGTTCACGAAGACGAAGAAGCAGACGACGACGAAGCAGACGACGACAAAGCGGATAACAAAGCGATTCTAAAGCAATTAGGCGACTGGAACTGATTGTACAGACATGCAAGAGAATTCAAGCTGATACCGGGGTGTGATGTACGCGCAGTCCTATGTAGCCGGGAAGGGACAACAGCAAGTAGCATGGCGGCGGCACCACTTCCGGAATGCGCGCGCCTGCGCTGTTCGCTTGGAGCCATCGGTCTATTAGCCGGCGCACAATAGACCGATGCCACCAAGCGAACTGCGCAGGCGCGCGCATTCCGGAAGTGGTGCCGCCGCCATGCTACTTGTAGTCATCGCTTTCCGGCTTCCCGGCTACATAGGGCTGCGCGTACATCGTAGATTATCGTTTGGAACGCCCCGGTGTCAGCTTGGATTCTCCTGCATGTCTGTACTTCATAAAATTGTGTTGTTTGTGATGTCTTAATTTGTCAGCAAGCGCAGAAAAGCAGTTGCAGTCGTCTTATGGCTTTAGAATCGCTTTGTCGTCTGCTTCTTCGTCTTCGTGAACGCGTGAGCACACTGCCGTTCACGCAGTGGTTCCACTGCGGCCGCAGGAAAAAAACAACGACGTCACTACTCGAGCTTTCCGGCTGCTCGGATGTCTCAATTAACTTGGAAACTGAACATCTAGTTGAATGGCAAAGAACAAGAAAATTCGAGGGACCATCGGCTTTGTGTAGCACCGTGGAACAGCGTCAAATGTGTTGGTGAAAAACTGAGCTTGGTAGCGTTCAGTCTTGTGCATAACGTTTAATCAACAATGAAGTAAGAGGAGCTAAATAGATTTTCTCGGTGAGCGATAGTTTTCTAAAAGTTGTTTCATTCTGGTTGACAGCCTGTGCGACAGGGTACAGATGAACTGCGCGGAGAAGCCTGCACACAGAGAAGAAATGATCTACAGAAAGGCCATGCCTGATGCGCCGCAACAATTGTCATCTCTCAAAAAGAAGCAACCATGCAAGATACCTGAAAACTTGTGGTGGAGATGATTTTTCTTCTACAGTTTCTATTCAGTTTCTTTTTGTTTGCGCAAGCTCCGAACACTAAGAGTCGCCCGACGTTGGAAGCTTTTTTCTGGATCAGTAGCGCCAGCCTAATAGACCACCACAAAATAGGTTAGGCTCCTTTGTTACATTTCTTCCAGTAAGTGTTGCACTTCTAAATTGCATTATGTGGTGTTTTTTTACGTTTTGTATGAAAAAAAAAATGAAAACCGCTTCCGAAAAAAGTTGTTTTATTTCATGTGATGCATATCAAGAATTGCTGCTTTTTTAGTGATTGTTTTGATCTTTTGAAGCACTGTCGTGCTTAAAAGATGTCGTCACATTAACAGTTATAACTACCAAAATTCATTGAGCAAAGAGTGTATTCAAAACGGCCTCACCAAACTTAGTGGAGATAGACCAACGGATAGACCGCTACGGAGCGAATGCTCAGAGAGATTCCAACGTACGGAACACTTCGGCACGCTGTGTGTCTCGTGCCCTGTAATCTTACACTTTTTAGCTGACGTGCAATAGGTGGATATAAATTATGAAGCAAATCGCGAAACAAATGGAAAAACCCTATTTTTCCTGCCGCTCTGGTTACCTTTCTTTGCCGTGCTGCTTTCTTTCGGGAAGACATAATATCCGAGGCCTTTTTGCCTGGTGCTGTTATTGTAGCACCGTGGTATACACCGGGTGAAGCCACTAATTGAAAACAATGAGTAAACACCCGGCTAAACGTCTCGTGCTAACCCGAAAATTTCCAAACGCCGGGCGGGCGTACAATGCGCATTGACGCGGCCGGAAAACTGGGGAGAACTACAGGTACCAGCATGCACCGCAGCAGCGGTGGCGTCGCGCAACTCCTGGTGAGATCGGTCTATTGGTCGCCTTATAAGTGATGTCACTAAAAGCCTCCCTCCAACTAAGTAATGGGATCGTGCGGGTGAAACGGACACGTATGTCGCAGCCATCGTTGGCGGTAACGTGTTACATACAATGGCGTTACCACTAACGCGTTACTATTTCCGGTAATGTAGTGATGTACTCGTCACATTTTGAGAACGGTAACGGGTAACGTAATTGCGTCACTTATTTCGAGTAACGTGTAACGTAGTCACGTTACTAATTACATATTCTTCCCAAAACGTAAAAAAAAACAAAAAAACATTCACTTCAATCGTTTTTCGTGTTTCTTGGCGCCAAGCCAAATCAATTTTCTTGTTTTTTTAGTGCTTTTATTTGCGGTTTTTTTTGTGAGTATTTAGATGGAAGCCGGGGTCAAACAGCTTATACTTCATACAAAAGACGGTATGCACACAGATTCAAACGCTAGTCACCGCGAGGTCCATGTTTCGAATGCCACATGGCTATGAGTTCAAGGAGAAACTTTGCACGCTGCATTCGAACCCCGGATATTGCGGTTACGCGTGTTTGCACACAGTCTTTTGTATGATGTATGGGCAGTGTGATCACGGCTTAAAACAATAAGGTAATTACCTTGACTTTGTGAATTAACATATTGTTTCTTGAGATATGGCACTTACTATATATACCTGTAACTTCAAAAGAGTAAAACGTGATAATTCATAATCGAGAAAAGTATCGCAAAAGTAACGTCGTTACTTTTTAACGGTAAGGGTAACACATTCCTTTTATTTTCAAGTAACCGAGGTCAGTAACGCGTTCTTCTCATTTGCAACTACCGAGGAACGTATCATCGTTACTTTTTTTCGGTAACCCCTACAACGCTGAGCGTAGCCCACCGAGCTACACATTAATCTAAAGGGGGGTTGAGGGAAAGCCATCCTTGAATCCATCAACACTTTTCTTAGTTTTTTTTTTTCTTGCTTACCGTTTTTGTTAATCGCAGTGCCCTCGTGACGTGATCAGATTGACCGGAGAGTCAATAAAATCCTCTACAAAACACCCTCAGCCAGCACTGGTGGTCGCCATTCCATGGGCACGAAACGTGTGATTGGAACCGACCTTTTGCCGAACGCTGACGTGAGCACTCGTGTCCAATGCATGCTCAGGAAACGTGCCCGAACAATGGCCGATTCGGATGATTGTCGCAGTAGCGACTAGTATAGTACACTGCTTCACCTTATGCTGAACCGCAGCAGGCAATACCAGCCATCCCAACCAATCCCGTGCAGTGAATGTATCATCTGACTACGCGCCCCGCTCGGCGTGTTGCGCACATCTTGAAGGTCACGTGGCACTCACTAGGCATTGGATTGGCTTCGATGATCCGTAGCGTTTATCGCGGTCCATCGTAAGGTGAAACGGAGTATAGATGGCACGTTCTTTCGCAAATGGTCTATTGAGCGTGGCTACGCGTTAACTCCTGATATACGGCGCACTCATCGAACAAAAGCAGATTCGAAAGGGGTTTAGCAGAAAGTGGGATATCTTCTGCCCACCATCGCTATATATCCACTCGAGTGTTGACAGACGAGTCATTTCTCAAAAAACCGTGTTTCCCGACTGCAAATTACGTGTTCAATTCGAGTGTCATTTGATTCGTCCGTAATAAAGTCAACTCGTATGTTTCAAGTTAAGCATATACGCAAATTAAAAACGTTATAGGATCGTTTGTTTTTATATTTATTTTATATAAATATTGGTTCATATAAGTAAAGACTCTAGGGAGTGAATGGACTAACACGGGCACCGATGGTTACGTTTGAAGGCTTAGTTCAGTATTTGGAACAATCGTAAATTATCCAACACGAGGAGGGTCTTTCACCACTCATTTTACCCTCAAACTAGGCGATACCCCAAAGTAGTATATAGTGACGTCTTGTTAATATGGACACCTTGGTTAGCCCCAAAAAGGTGTTCATAGTGTGACTTGTTCATTAATAATGAGGAAAATTGAATGTGTTAACCCAGTTTGCCCCCGAAAATGTTATTTGAGTAGCGAGGCATCGTATTATTAGGGTCCACGTTGACCAGAGAAGGCTGTAGTGACACTGCTAATCAATCATACAAATAATTTTCTACAGTTATTTGGAATAATTATGAAGCTTTAATTGACGAGTTCTGTCCTCCCCCTCTCGTCCTCTCCGGAGCCTGCGACCAAGAGTTTCCTTGAAAGCCCTGGAACCAGCCTCTCGCAGCACTCCTACGACTCGAGCCCAGACCCCACCATCATTCTAGTGGTTCCTTTTGTTCGCCACGCTAAAACGTCCGTCTCAGAAGTGACCGCGAGGGAGGGAGCGAATGAAGCTAACAGGCCCCGCGTGAACGGATAAGCCACCACTCGAACCGACAGCGGTCATCTTGCGCGGACTCGCCCTCCCCCGCAATGGCCGTCGGACAAAAGACCGCGCACAGCTAAATCCCGACCGCAAATCCCCGCAAGTGCTGCTCCCAAAGATCCCCTCTCGCCGCACCAGTGAGCTCTGAGCACCGAAACGGAAGCCCCGGGAAATAAAAACGTCCCGCTCTACTTAATCCTCCACGCCACTTCTTTCCTTCATCGCAAAACTGACCACTCGGACAGAACGCCGCCGAGACGGCACCGCAAATGCCACTGAGGTCGGCAGCCGATAATGCGAGCCAAATCAAAATCAAAACGAAACCGAAACTAGACGATGTTGTCTGCGCTATGGCTGACCGAATGTTCGCCCAATCCCTGAGGCCCGGTGCTTTGGACACGAGAGGTCTACTACGGAAGAAGCATGGGAAAGAGTCTGGGGAATAATGGGGACTGCAACTTCCAGTCAACAAATGGCGGGGAACGTGAGTTGTTGCCCGAGCATCAGATTACGATACTGGCGTCTGGAGAAAGGAAGAAGGAGGGGTGGATAGACTTCGTTAACCGGATCGTCATAATAATTCTGGAGAGGACAAATGGCGCTAGAATACGATAGATAAAATCAAAGTATTGTCTCTTTCCTAAGTTAGTGTTCGTTCGTTTTTCGCTGGTGCGTCTTGAAAGAATTGCTGCCCTTTCTTCTTCGTGCTCTATCACCGAGGATCCAAAGCTGTACATTTTATGGTCGCATCTCGCTCGAAACGGTCATTTATTTTGAATGGTTATGACCGTCTGAGCCATTTTCCAAAGATCGATATTAATCCTTTTCCAAGTTGGTTTTGATGGTCCCCGTGTTCGTAGCACGCAGAGGCCATAGAACAAAAATTCCGTAATTTGGGTAAATACAAAATAAGGAAAAAAAAACACTCCGAATGTTATCTTTTGTAACTGTTTATTGAAACTATAGGATAATAACACAAAAGAATTCTGAATCGGGTCTGTTTTGGATAAAAAAATCTCACGTTTCATCGAAAGAAACTTTTCATGTACAGTTTTATCTTGCGTTAACCCCTAACATGGCCACCAGTGAAATGTATAAATGAAGGTGTTTTTCCTTCCAAACAACAGTTATTAGAGAGTTTTAGTAAATTGTACGGATAACTCTGATAACGATAGCCGATGTTCCGCCGACGCATTTACGCATGCATGGTGTCCACACCGGATATCGTTACTGGAAGTCTCGGAAAGATAGATCTGCTATAACTCTCTAGTACCTTATTTCCTTCTCTGATTGGTATCGGGACCTTTTCCAAGTACTCGATGCAGGCGCACGTTCCTTTGAGATCGGGGAATCATATTCCCGTGTCCTATTTTCTCTAAGTCCAACGCCAAAAAAAAAAGACTCCATAAAAAAACACCGAAGCTGTAATGAAAAATTAACCATGTTAACCCGCCATTCACCCAAAATTTGAAGAAAAACAAATTGCGGAACCCTGCTTATGGCACGCAATACCTTCATGACAATACCCTGTTTGTGTTGAGTGAATCGTCCAACCAACCGTCATGGGTAGCGCCCTCTACCTTAGTTTAACAGGGCGCGTAAATTATGCTTACACAGAGGGAAGTCAACAGCAACTAACTTTCATTATGCTTGATTTTTAGTGACACGGTAATTTCTGAAGCTTGCCATACGCACGACTATGAATTTCTGAATTCGAAACCAGAGCAGAATCAAATGCGATGATAATGCATGATGCAGGCGCCAGACGACATTTCTAGACGGATTAGTTTCTTAATTTTTTAATATTATTAAAATAATACAGCTTAAATGATACCATTGTCTCTAGATTTCTCCTCCGCATAACAGCACATTAAACCTCCTAAGGCGTAGCCTCCAATGTTTGAAGCGCTGGCATTCATCGAAACAGCTGACGAATTCACACGGCCCAAACTAATCTCAGATGTATAGGCTTAGAAATAATAGTAATAATGATAATAATAATAATAATAATAATAATAATAATAATAATAATAATAATAATAATAATAATAATAATAATAATCAATCAATCAATCAATGTTTATTAAAGTGTCCAGGAACAACCAATCGGTCTTAGTGCTGGCACACTAAAAAAATGAGCAAAAACACACACATACAAACACACATACACACGAGTGCAGAAGGAGAACGTAGTTCACCAGTCTGAGAATAAAAATATTAGCAAGTATGAAAGACACTCAAATCAACAAGGGAAATCAAAAGCACAAAACAGAGACATCACCAGGTGTGAGAGCAAAAAGCAAAAAATTGGATAACGTGCTAACAAACATGAACGCTTCAACTGATCAGCCCTTTTCTTGCAAGAGGAAGTTTCGAACAGCATTTCCGAACTTGCTCCCGCATGAGTTAAAAATATCAATTGTGCCAGAGTAGCGGTTATAACACTCAGCCGATCTTTGGATCGGGTTTAAGTGGCTAAAATGTCGAGCTATATAAAAAGATTATTGTAGCCGTGTAGGCACACGTGGAACTCTAAGGCTCACTTCGGACAGAAGGCTGGGAGAGTTAATCGAGCCATGCAGGGTCTTAAACAAAAACAACAAATCTGTCTTCACCCGACGCTGCTGCAGGCTCAACAAGTTGACGAGTTGCGAGTTACACCCACCGTTCAGACAAGGATCACCTTTCTCAAGGTAACGATATTTAAAGATAGAAATAAATTTGTGTTGGACTCGCTCGACAGATAAACTGTTAGTTTTGGAAATGCCGTTCCAAACAACCGAGGCGTACTCTAGCTGGGATCTAACTAAGGAACAATACAGCGTAAAAAAAGCGGACGGGTTTTTGAACTCCTTCGTTATGCGAGACACGGTACTTAACGTGCGCAAGGCCGATTGAACCGCTCTGGTAATGTGGGTGTCAAATCTCAGGGTCGAATCAAAGACAACACCAAGGTCCCTCAGTTCACTTACACGTGACAGCAGTTCGCCATGATAACTATATGGAAACAATATATTATGGGTCTTGCGAGAATATGTCATTACTTTTGTTTTAGAATGATTCAAACGGATGTCATTGTCTAAACACCAACGACCAAAGGAGTATGCGTCATTCTGAAGCGCGATGCAATCCTCTAAGGTCGATATTTTTTTGTAAAGTTTTATATAATCAGCGTACTGCAGAAACGAAGAATTTAATATAACTTGAGAGACATCATTTACAAAAATATTAAAAAGGAGGGGGCCCAAGACAGATCCCTGAGGCACTCCAGAGCTTGCCTTGTACAAGGACGAGGTAGTATTGTTGACGCGGACGTAGGCTTGCCTATCAGACAGATAGCTTTTTAACAAATTGTATACCGAACCACATACTCCGTACGAGGAAAGCTTGTATAAGAGGATGTTGTGGTTGACTACGTCGAATGCCTTACTCAGGTCGAAATAAAAAACGTCAAGCTGACCTCTATTACAAACTACTTCAGAGGCAGCAGACATAAAAGATACGAGATTGGTGGATGTCGATCTGCCGGACATGAAGCCATGCTGGTTAGGAATGACTATACTACGAAACTTGAAAGAGAGGAATTGATGGATTACCATTTCAAAGAGTTTGGAAAAAGAAGAGAGAAGAGAAATCGGTCTGTAATTAAGAACATCACCACTATTTCCAGATTTCAGGACCGGAACAACCACTGCCAGTTTCCAGTCGTCAGGGAATATCCCTGACGTCAAGGAGTTATTAAAAATTGTGCACAGTATAGGCGTAAGTAATTCATGATAACCCTTAACAATTGCAGCGGGTATCCCGTCATGACCTGCAGACAATGTGGGTTTCATTTTCTTAATACATAGCCTAACACATTCCTCATTGACAACTACAGAACCTAATGAGTCACCAAATCCGTCCGAGTGAGGCAATGTAGTTGGGGAGCAGTTATTATTATTATTGTAGACTGACGCAAAGTGATCCACAAACAACTCCGACATGCCCTTCGCACTGTCGCTATGTTGATTCAAGACGATTTCGGACTGAATATTCTTCCCCAAGCGCGATTTAGCGTACCTCCAAAATGTCTTGGGATTTTTAACAAGATCTGATTCTACCGAGTCACAATGCGCCTGGCGATCACGGTTTAAAATTTTCTTACATTGCTTTCTGCAAATTTTAAATTCAACTTCCCACTTTGGAAGACCACTTTTCTTAAACCTCCTGTGCAAAAAATCTTCCCGTTTTAAAAGCTTTCTGAGTTCACGAGAGAACCAGATAGGGAAGCGAGATTTTTTAGACGTTTTAAGAGGGATATATATGTCCATGGCCTCCTGAACAACAGTTGTGAGGAGATATACTTGGTCGTTGACATCAGACGACTCTAAGATAGAAGCCCAGTCAACACCCGAAAAATGGTGATACATTCCAGTGTAGTCCCCCGCTGAATACTTATACGATGTGTGGAAGGACCATTAGAGGGACTGAGGACCGGAGGATCGAAAACAGAAAGAACTACATCAAGAGCAGGGTGATATATATCCTCAGGAACCATAGAAAGTTCACTTCGAGCCACACGTATATTGTCCGTGTTTGAAAAGCATAAATCTAAAGCATTACCTTGGTCGTTTAGAATGTTATTGTGCTGTCTAAGATCTAAAAAGGAAGTAAAGTTGAGGAGATAATTGCACTTTTGTTTACAATAAAAGTTGTCAGTAAGGACATTGAACTGTGTCCAGTTAATACCTGGAGCGTTAAAATCCCCCAAGATTAAGATATTGCTCCCCTGTGAATCATTCATTGTATTTTCAATGTCAGCGAGACACCTTTGGAAATCATCTGGTGTCGTCTGAGGAGGAAGGTAAAACAGACCTATTAAAATACGTTCTCTCCTAGAACACTCAATTTCCACCCAAAGAGACTCGGGAAATCTTTCCAAATCCACACGTCTTCGTGAACTAAATTGTTTTTTAACCGCGACCAATACACCGCCTCCTACTCGGCCCCGGGAAGAGAAATCACGGTCGTGACGGTAGACATCAAAACCAGGCGGAAAGTAGTCGGAGGAACTAACACTAGGACATAACCAAGTTTCCGTTAAGCAAACAATTGAGTAATTAGAGAGAGTAATATTGGCAAAAAAACATTCAGCTTTTGTCCGCAGGCCACGGACATTCTGGTAGAACAAATCGATGTTACTCATCTTTGTACTTAGTGTTGGGCTTGTAGGCTTCTTCAGACGAGTGAAGGAGTTCTTGACGAAGTGCGCCTCTGAAAGGTTTAAAAAGACAATCCTTCGGCCACAAAGCAGGGTCAGGGAGTTTCTCGAAGTCTTCGGCAGCTACAGAGACGTGAAAGGAGGCGTAGGTATTGTAGCGAGTCTTCAGTCGGTTGCACTTCAAGTTTTCCATATCGAGTGAACCCAGATGACCAACGATGTCAGTAGAGGTGGTGACCGGATCCAGCTTGGTCACAAACAATGCCCTCCGGCGGGAAGATGAGGGGGCAACGCTCAGCTTGCACGCCACGGACGCTCCGGCTTGCGCAGGAATTCGAGTCTTCGGGCTGATCGGGTTGGGCTTAATAGGCAGTGCATCGTCTTCAGACGCCACGCTCACCAGCGCAGAGACCCGATAATAATAATAATAATAATAATAATAATAATAATAATAATAATAATAATAATAATAATAATAATAATAATAATAATAATAATAATAATAATAATAATAATAATAATAATAATAATAATAATAATAATAATAATAATAATAATAATAATAATAATAATAGTAATAATAATTTATTTCAAAAGACTAGCATGTCCACGTCACAAGTCAGGTCCGTCAAAGCCATCCAGGGCTTGTATGACTGAACCTATCTGCAGTGGCCTCAAAAATAACTATGCCACGTACTAAAGAAATTTGTCAGTTCCAATAACATTTGTGACACTTAAAAAACTTAGACTTAAAAGCACGTATACACACACCTGCACATATGCACAAACACGCAAACCGGTCATTGTCACTATTGAAGAAGGTCTTGATAGATGTTATGTTCTTGGTGTTGTGGATCTCGAAGCAGAAAGACTGGGTGGTGTAAGTCGTATTGGTTTACTCAAACGTAAACCAAATAAAATAAAAATAATAAAATATGGTGTTAAACACTCTTTAAAGAAATGCAAAGAATTGTGAAATAAAATTGTGACGGATTACAGGGCCTCGTTGGTAGATAAAAGATGGCGAAGCGCTTTTTTGAGTTTCTTTTTGGATGTGAAGTTGAAGAAGTCAGAAGGTAAAGAATTGAATATCTGAGGGACATAAAAAGATCGCAGGTTCTTGCCATAGCGGGTGTAATATACTGGAATAAGAAACCGTGAAACCGTTCTCAGTTCTCGTGAATTAGGTCGAAGTGTTTTAAAATCCTTTGTCCAATAGTGACTTAGTATAACTGATTCCAAAAACAGTGATTCGAAGGTGGGCATAGATAAGGCATGAAAAAGATTCACGTCTGAGGTTGTAGGTTTGTTATTAACCTCTCGTACAATACTTTTTAAGATATTATTTAGTTTCTTATGTCATAATCCAGAACATTGGCCGAAGACTGTAATGCCATACCGAACTATACTATATCCTAAAGAGTAGGCTAAGAGCTTGCGAATTCCGAATGGCAAAAACGTCTTAATCTTGTAGAGTAAGCATAGGACGCTTCTTAGTTTTGAGCATACTATTGTCAGATGGGAATTCCACGAAAGGTCCGAATCAAAGTGGATGCCTAAGTATTTCACCGTCTCTGAGTAAGGAATAGGGCTGCAATGACATCCTACGCAGTATGATGTGTGAAGAAAAAAGGGAATATTTGGAACCACAACTTTTAAAGTATTGCGAAAGCAGACCAGCTTTGTTTTGGAAATATTTATGTTTATCAGATTGATTTCAAACCATTCCATGAGTTTATGTGTACATTCCTGAAGCATCTGTATTGCTGTATGATAAGACCGATGGCTCGTTAGTAGGAGAGTATCATCCGCATATTGAAAGAGGGTACAGTTTGATACCATGGTAGACATATCATTCACATATATATTAAATAGAAGAGGAGAAAGAACGGAACCTTGAGGAACACCCGCTTTTAAGAAAACTTTGGCACTGTATACACCGTCGATCGAAACCACTTGGGATCGATCGTGCAGAAAATTTTGTAATAGACACAGGAACGGTCCCCGGAAACCAACAGAAGAAAGTTTTTGTATCAAAATCGAATGGCTCACAGTGTCGAACGCCTTCGCAACATCGAGGAAGCATGCACAGCTAAACAAGTTGTGTTCAAAACCTAAACTTAGGTTGTCAGAGAGTGTTTCGAGCAGAGCTTGTGTACCCCGTCCTGGAATAAAACCGTATTGAGAAGAAGCTATTATGTTATATTTATCAACGAAAGACGCCATGGTTCTATAAATAAATGTTTCCAATATTTGAACTAGGCATGATAGAATTGATATTGGTCGATAGTTCTCTACTTTATCTCGTTGTCCTCCCTTGAAAAGCGGTTTTACAATGGCAGTTTTCATTTCATTTGGAATAGACCAGATCTTTGAAAAGTATGCCAATCATAAGTAGATATTAAGTGATCGAATTTTTTGTGATCTACAAGTTCAAGACGACGAAGCTTTTTGGGGATTGGTTCTGAAGTGCAAACTGAAAATTCCAAGTGGCAGGCTACAAAGTAATGGTCCGCTAGTTTGTGTGATATAACTGCCGCATTTGTTGTAGTGGATGAAGATCTTACATTGATATGGTCAATTGCCGAAATCACTAACTTGTCTCCCAAGATTTCTTCCCTTGTGGGTGCAAGTATCAGAGGTTCAATACCGTGATCGGCCAAAAGAGTAAGATATTCACAAACCAAAGATTTGGAAGGTTTCAAGAGGTCGATGTTAAAATCGCCTACAAGGCAGAGCGATGCATGATTCGGAAAAGTTTGTAGGCCTTTATGCAGGTCAGAGATAAATTCGGAAATTTTTCCAGAAGGTGGTCTATAAAAGGCAAGTAAGTAGATTTCAAAGACAGAAGTAAAGATACGCAGTGCTATCGTCTCCGCTGAGTTGAACGATAACTGTACATCCGAAGAAAACCACGCGTTTTTTAAGAACACCGCAATTCCACCACCGCGTTTCTTGTCTCGTGTGTAGAATATGCTTTTATAACCAGGCAAGGAGAATTGGTTTATATTTTTTCTGTGAATATTAACTTCCGTAAGGACGAAGACGTCAGCTATGGGAAGTACGGACTTAACAGCGATAAGAAATTCATCCCAGTGCTTATTAATGCTTCGGATATTTACATGAAATAAATTGAAGGAACAACTTGAGTTAGGGTTGAAGATTTCTAAGCAAGATTGAAGGTCTTTTAGCTGAAAGAAACTAGTCATCAAAGCCTAGTTGATTAGTTCCAATGCATCACTGTCAGTGATGCGAAGGACTGTTGAGCTTTGATTTTGTTTTGCATAAATTTTGCCATGCCGAGTCCATATGTATTTGAAGCCTTTCTCCTTTCCTCTTGTGCGTGCCATCCAGAAGAGCTTCCTATTAGCGTCAGTGAGATTGTCGTTGAAGTATATTCGAGGATGGGAATCCTCAAGGGGGATGGATCTTAGGCTTCCCCGAGTGGACATCCAAGTTTCTTTTAATAGGACTGAGGAGAAACGAATCAGGATTGGAGGTATTGATCCTGTTCTGGCCGGCAGACGCTGAGCAGACACCATATGTGCAGGCTGAAAGGCGATCTTCAACTTTCCTGCCAGGTCAGTCATGATATCTGCAACTTTCTCATTTGAGTTGAATGGAATCCCATGTATTTCCAAGTTCGGGAGGCGATTGGTTTGATCTGTGTCATTCTGGTTGGATTTGAGCTGTTGAATTTCTTTTGCTTGCTCTGCCAGGACAGAACGCAATGTACTCATTTCGGTTTGAAGTTCCTTGATGACGTTGTCGTGAGATTTGGATGACTCCACAAGAGAGTCGTATTCTGATGAAAAGAAATTCAGTGACTTGTGCATCTCACTCAGGCTAACTCTCAAAGTATCTACAGTCTGCGTCAAAAGCAGCAGAGTATCGACTTTTGGGAGTAGCTCATGAAGAGCACCAACTGAGTCTTTCCAAGAAAGAAGTAAGTCTAGTTTCTCATTAACTTCTGTGAGCTGTGCTGATACGGCACTAGTGTTGGTTGGAGTGGATGAAATGTCAAGGCTATCCAAGTTAGCCTTTGACTGCCTTCCGCGGCATGCAGGGCAGCGCCATTTGTCTACCTTCGATGCACTCATTCCCTTAAATGTGCTTTCAGAGATACCTGAGCATTTTTTTCCTAGGTGGTAGACCTTGGCGCATTCATCGCACTTCAGGTAGCGGCCGTCATTTGGCATGGAGTCGGAGCATAGTGCACAGAGTTCAGATGTAGCCATGATAGTCGATTTCAGTTGAGGAAAAATGAGGAAGGTTATTGCCACCGAGGTTAAGACTAAACAAAAAGAAAGCAGAATGTACAGATCCAGGCTCACCCGTGAAATAAAAGGTGTCAGTTGGCTAAGGCTACGTTAGTCTTGGGCTGATGGTGGCTCTTGAGCGATGATGTTGTACTCGGGCCCGGCACTGAGGAAACCGTGAAAGCTGTAGCGCACGAACAACACCACACCAGATCCAGACGACACCGATGATCTTGTTCGGATGCCAGTAGTGACCAGGTGTTGCCGGCAAGCCGCAGCACATGAAGCCAGAGAAATGCCGATAGGAGCAGCCGTGTGGAGGTCTTGGGCTCGTTGTGAAGATGTAGGCGTGTTATAAGCAAGATGGTCGGCGGTTAGGCATAGTGGTGATTGATCAAACCTTGAATGATGTCGGAGTGAGGTAAGCACAGGCCACAAAAGGGACCCTCACCTCGGGCTCGCGAAGAATCGCCGCTGAGGACAGCCCTCATAGGTCAGATTAAGAATTGTGAGCCTTGAGCTTCTTCTTAAAATTCTTGGAGTGACGCCAACGAACATCTGAAACCCGTGGCTTCTTCTTCTTCTCCAATAATAATCTCTCCAATAATCTTCTCCAATAATAATAATAATAATAATAATAATAATAATAATAATAATAATAATAATAATAATAATAATAATAATAATAATAATAATAATAATAATAATAATAATAATAATAATAATAATAAATTTGTATTCAAGAACATTCATACATACATGCAATAGTGCGGGGGCAATCAAAGCCAACAGTGACTTGTGTGACGCCGCCCAACCGAAAGTTCAGAAGAAAAAAAAAAACAGAATGTCCGAGAACACACAGCTGAAGAAGAAGCGACACATCACAAAGCAGTTTTCAAAAACAGAAAGAAACAGTTACAAAAAATGCAAAATCTGATCACTACACTGTACAGAGCACTCGCGTACAAAATATACACTTAGGTAGTATTTCGGCCTGAAAGATAAAATTTCAACCTTTTTTTAAGCTGACTCAATGAGTTAGCCTGCCGAATTTCAGAAGGCAAACTATTAAAGATCTCAGGCACGTAGACCTCACGCGTATACTTGCCGTATCTGGTTCGGGCAAAAGGTATTTTAAAGGTCTCTTGGAAACGAACCGAACGAGGAGATGGGTTTTTGGTTTTGAAATTATCTGACCAGAAGTAACGTAGGACTACTGTTTGAATAAATAGTGTGCGGAGACATGGCAGTTGCAAATATTGAAACAAGTTAGTACCCTCGGGAATTTGTAGGCCATAAGACACACTTTTCAAAATATTATTCAAAATACAATCAATTTTGTCATGCCAATACCCCGAGCAGTTGCCAAAAACAGTAACACCATATCTTAGCACGCTGTATGCAAGCGCATGGGCGACAATTTTACGAACTGGAAAAGGCATAAGCGATTTTGTGTTATAAAGGAGGCAACAAGCACTCCTCAGTTTGGCAGCAATGCTAGTCAGCTGAGCATTCCATGATAGACCGCAGTCGAATATTACTCCAAGGTATTTTACATTATCGACATATACCAAAGGATCACATTGGCAAGATATACAACTTGAGCTATGTAAAAGAAAAGGAAAATCTAAATTCACATATTTGAGCGGGTTACGAAAACATATGAGTTTTGTCTTGTTTACATTAATGTCCATAAGGTGTCTTTGAAACCAGTCCATGACGGTAGTCGCGGCGCATTGCAGAGAGCAGGCAGCATCTTTGAAGTTAAGATGTTGAGTGACAATTACGGTATCATCCGCGTATTGATAAACCTTTGCCCCAGAAATATATGTAGAAATATCATTGACGTACAAATTAAATAGAAGTGGAGATAGAATTGAGCCCTGCGGAACACCTGCTCTCAACATCGTTCGCGGACTCTGCGACTCAGATATAATTACAAGTTGTGAGCGATTTGAAAGGTAGTTTGATAATAAGGAAAAAAAGGGACCACGAAATCCGAAGCTATACAGCTTTTTTAAAAGTATAGAATGGCTAACGGTGTCAAATGCCTTGGATACATCCAGAAAAAGGGCGCAGCTAACGAGGTTTCTTTCAAAACCGGAAAAAAGTAAATCTGAAAATTCTTCGAGTAATGGTTGTGTACCTTTCTCCTGAACAAAACCAAACTGACTGGGTGAGATAACATTATGTATGTCCAGAAATGATCTCATAACATGAAATACATGTTTTTCTAGAACTTGCGCTATAATCGGTAATACAGAAATTGGTCGGTAATTTTCTATTTTCTTCGTTGCGCCCCCTTTGCACAAAGGCCTTACTATAGCAGTTTTCAGTTCATCTGGAATAACGCCGCTGTAGATGAAACCATTCAGCATACAAAGAAGTACATTCTTAATGATTTCATAATTTCTACAAAGGTCGGAAACTCGAATGCCGTCGATACCTGGTGATTTTGAGGATTTGAAGCTGTATAACAAAGAGGAAAGATCAGAATCGATCAAAGGTGGAAGAAACGCCGAGTGAGTTACAACATTGTCGAAAGTGATGGAGGAGTCTCGGGAGGTTCCTGAAAATATTGAAAAATGACTATTGAAAGCGTTTACGACCATTGCTAGATTAGTACCAAAATTAGTTTTTAAGGCATCATCAATTGAATTTTGAGAAGAGTTACCACGAAACTCGTTGATAAGATGCCAAGTTTTAGTCATGTCGGAACGCGAGTCCGTAAACTTTTTGTAAAAATATCTTCGCTTTGCTGAACGGATCATCGCGTTCACCATATTCCTGCAAGTTTTGAAGCTCGATTTAAGTAGAAGATTGTTCGGAGAGCGCCTATGCCGGGCCCACAAATCATTTTTTTCTTTTATAGCCGCCAGAATGTCGGCATTTAGCCAGTAATGATCAGGCCGGCGTCTTTTAACGTATATCACTTTTCTGGAAGAAAGATCAAAGTTTCTTAAAATGTTCACGAACTTATGATAGATGTCACTGGAACTGACTGACTGAAGAAAACCATTCCAGTCGTAGGAGGAGACAAGACAATCAAACTTTGCGGTGTCAAAAACAGATATTCGAGTGCCCGCTGAGGTGTGCTGCGGGGACGGTTTATCGTTGAACCAACGGCAAGCAACGAAGTAGTGATCAGCTAACTTGAGTGTAATAATTGCTGATTGGACCTTCTGCGAGTTTGTTCGGAGGTTAATGTGGTCTATGCACGAGACGACCAATCTTCCTGAGCGAATTTCTTCCCGTGTAGGTGCGTTTATCAAGGTGGAAAGTCCATTACCAGATAGAATGTTAAGGTAAGTGCATACTGATGACTTAGAAGATGTTAGAGTGTCTATATTGAAATCACCTACAAGGCATAACTCATTGAAAATAAAGTGCTGTCGAAGAGCAACATCTAGTTCATCCAAAAAGCCTCTGACGCACTCTGATGGTGGCCTATAAACTGCTAGAACACAAATAGAGTTGAGCGAATTAGTGATATTGATTGCAATGCATTCGGCGTGTTTAAAAGAAGCTGAAAGGTTAGTTACATACCAGGTGTCACGAACAAATACTGCAATTCCACCGCCCCTGCCAGACGAGCGAGTGGTAAAAGTGCTACTGTATCCCGGTAGAAAAAACTCACTTGTAGCTTCCGCTGCAATATTAATTTCTGATAGAACAAAAACGTCAACTGAGAGGTTAACAGCGCTACATAATATTCTGAATTCATTCCAATATTTACGGAGGCTCCTAATATTTACATGCACTACAGTGCAAGACGACTTTTGTGGTTGTCCTAAAAAACTAAGAAGTCCGTCGAAATCCGAAAGTTGAGCAAAACTCATCTTGGAATCATACGATCTTGTCAATGTCTGTTAGCCGGGTTATACGGATCAAGTCAGCACCCTCACTTTTTTTTGCAAATATTTTTCCCCTTTTCACCCAAATGAATTTATAACCCTTAGCCCTGGCTTTCTGTCTCGCTTGCCAGAACAACTCTTTGTTAGATCGAGTTAGGTTCTCATTAAAGTAGAGCCGGGGGAGGCCCTCTGTTTGACACAGCGAACGAAGCGTGCCACGCTCAGCCATCCAAGTTTCTTTAGCTCTAACCGAATAAAACCGGACTAGCACTGGCGGAATCCCGTCACGTTTTGCGGGCAGGCGATGGATTTCTAGGATATCAGAGGGTTGAAAGGAATCCGCGAGTGACAGCTTACTAGCAAGCTCAGATATACAAGATATCAGGTTTTCCCCGGGAGAGACTGCCAAGCCGTGTAACTCCAGGTTTGGAAGACGAGAGTACTGCTCACTGTCATTTTGTGCAGCACGCACCTGTAGGATCTCTGCTGCTTGAGATTGCACAGTGGCTTGAAGGCTGGAGACCTCGTCCTGGAGAGTTTTCACTGCCTGGGTATTCGACGTGGCAGCCTTTAGGAGAATGTCGTATTTCCCAGAGAAGTCAGCAATCGATGCTTGCACGTCTCTCACTGTCGTCGTGAGTCCCTCAACAATGGGCTTCAACAGAAGAAGTTCGTTAAGCCGGGTAGGGATCGTTTGCAGGGCGTCGACACTTTCTTTTAGAGAAAGTAGGGCTTCGAGCTTCTTATTCATCGATGAAAGCTGTGCCTTTAAGGAGTCGGTGTCCGTGGATGGACTGCAAGGCGTAGGGTTTAGAGCTGGAGGGTTATCCCTACTGCGGCAAGATCGGCAGACCCACTTTTCTCTCTTAGCCTGACCCATGGTGGTAAAGGTTGAATCACCAACTCCAGAGCAGTTCTTACCGAGATGGTAGGCGCTCGTGCAGTCTGCACAGACCAGGTTCTTCCCATCGGCCTGAATTTCTTTGTGGCATTTGGCGCACTCCACTGTTGGGGCCATGGTCACGGCTTTAGTCTCGACTGAAAGGCTCGCGCAGGTGAACGAGAAAACGGAGAGCTCACCGCGAAGATGGTCGCGCTAGTCGAGCCGGCGTATTTCGAACGCTGCAAAGCCCATCAAGGCAATAAGGTGGAAGCTTGCCTTGGAAGTCGAGGCCGAAAAACGAAAGTAACGTTGTGGGTCTGGGGTCAGGACTGCAGCTGCGTAGAACACAGGGCTTGAACTTGTGTCTCGGACGGCTGGAGTTTTGAAGAGGAGCTTTAAATACTGGTTTCTATTAAAAATTGCTGAGCGCAACCGAAAAGAACGATCGCCCTCGTTGACTTCCTCTTCTTCTTCTTGTTATAATAATAATAATAACAACTTTATTTCGCATATCTTCAATACAGAATAAAGTAACGGGTCTGTCGAAGCCAGTGGAGGCTTGAGGGACAGAACCCAACAAGTCAAATGAGACAAATTGCGAAGAAGTCCTAGGAACACATAGGAAGCGAAAAGATGTGACAAGGATTTCAGCGAAATAATCAGTTAAAATAACAGTGGAAAAATTAAAAAAAAAACACAAAGGACAGTAATGAACGGAACTGTACAACAAAATTACACTGAGAAATTGTTCAACAATTTTTTTCAATTTTCTCTTAGTAGTAGCTTTAAAAAAGAAATCAGGGAGTCTATTAAATATATATGGCACATAGTAGGAACGAACTCGCTTACCATATCTCGTATAACACTGGGGGGTTATGAAACGATCTGAGCTACGCAAATCCCTGCTAGACACAAGGGGATTCTTGAAATCATTACACCAAAAATGAGAGATCACAACACATTGAAGATGGAGTGCACGAAAGTTTGGCAACTGTAAAGCCTCGAAGATGTCTGCACCTAATAAAGATCAAATGATACCCAACGCTTTTAACAAACTTTAAGAATTCGGGCAATTTTCTTTCCAGATTTTTACAATAAATAATAATAATAATATAATAATAATAATAATAATAATAATAATATAATAATAATAATAATAATATAATAATAATAATATAATAATAATAATAATAATAATAATAATAATAATAATATAATAATAATAATAATAATAAATAATAATAATAATAATAATAATAATAATAATAATAATAATAATAATAATAATAATAATAATAATAATAATAATAATAATAATAATAATAATAATAATAATAATATAATAATAATAATAATTTTATTCTGCTTCTTCTTTCATCAGGACGTAAGAGGCGGGTCAGTCGAAGCCAGGGTCGGCTTGTGCGACTAGACCCCGTAGTGATGAGACTGATTGTTCTCAGGCCCGAGTACAAGACAGCTATACACAATTTAAAGTTGTTTCACGGGTTACACACACAACTAAAAGAGTACTTGGGCTTATATACAACATCAAGTGCACTACGACGCATATAGACGTACATGCCTGGATCTACACCTAAATATACACTTAAATACATATATACACTTAAACATCGTGCGGACATATAGGCCGGTGCTCGAACAGTCACTTACATGATAACAATAGCCAGCCTCCTCTCGGTTCTAGTGAGATTACAGTCGTGTATAATTCAAAGTGCTGCTACTAGCACAATTGTTTTATGCGTTTTTTTAAGACACGTTGAGAGTCGATTTGATCAAGAAAATCTGGTAATTTGTTAAATATGTGAGGAACATAATACGACCGAACACTTTTTCCATATTTGGTGTATACGCGAGGAATTATAAATTGTTCACTGTTTCTTATAAAGCGCTGGACAGTTCGAGGTATTTTAAATTCACTGGTCCAATAATGTCTTAAGATGACACATCTATGAAACAGGGGTAGAAAACGCGGCAAGCCCACATAAGAGAATATATCATCATCCTGGTTTAGATTCGGATTATATGCAACGTTTTTCGCGATGCTTCTTAGAATGGCGTCAATTTTCGTTCTCCAAAGTGTTGAGCAATTGGCAAAGATAGTAATTCCATAGCGAAGAACTCCGTATGCAAGAGCATTCACGACTGTCTTTCTGACGGAGGTTGGGAGGAACGTTTTTGTATGGTATAACAGACAAGATACACCTCGTAGTCTTTTAGCCAGATAGTCAAGGTGTGTGTTCCAGGAGAGATCGCTATCAAAAAAAAGTCCCAAGTATTTGACTGTATTGTGGTATGGAATGGGTGTACAGGTGCAAGATACACAAGACGAGGAATGTAATACAAATGGGATGTCTATGCATTGTCGTTTAAGTGGATTGCGGAAAGCAAATAAGCTTTGTTTTTTGTACATTCACACTGATTTGATTGGCTTCAAACCAGTCCATGACTTTCGTAGAATTTATTTGTAGAGTGTTTATTGCACTACGCAGGCTGACATGAGTGGATAACAACAATGTGTCATCTGCGTATTGGAAAACTGAGCATCTTGATGTTAATCTAGCGAGATCATTGACGTAGAGATTAAACAACAGGGGGGACAAAACTGACCCTTGTGGTACACCTGACTTGAGCGATACCTTAGCACTTTTTTCATTGCAAACCATTACCTGCTGCGATCTGTCTGTCAAAAAGTTTTGAAGCAGCGAAAAAAAAGGACCTCGAAACCCGTAGTTGTAAAGTTTGTTCAAGAGTATTTGGTGACTGATGGAATCAAATGCTTTGGATACGTCGAGAAAAAGGGCACATGTAAATTGATTATTGTCGAACGAGGTATGCAAGATATCAGACATGTCCTCAAGTAAGGATTGAGTGCTGCGGCCGGCAATAAAACCGTATTGGTTAGGCGATAAAAGGTTGTATTTATCAAGAAATTCGTTCATCGATTTTAAAATATATTTCTCAAGAACCAATGCCAAACACGGAAGAATAGAAATGGGACGATAGTTTTTTACATCGTCACGTGCGCCATTCTTATAAAGGGGTCTTACGATTGCGCTTTTGAAATTTAGGGGGAAAACTCCAGTGTGAATGATTCCGTTTAGTATGTGAAGAAGAACATTTTTTAAAACATGAAAATTGCGGCGCAAGTCGCTCAGTTTTATATTATCTATGCCAGGGGTTTTTTGAGGCCGGAAGCTAAATAACAGCGTATGTAGATCTTTTTCCGTCATGTTTGGGAGATAGGCAGTGTTTAAACAAGATTTTTCTTGATTGTCTGTCGTAATGTTTCCATGGTAAGATACGCCAGAAACGGAAGCAAAAGAGTGATTGAAACTATTCGCCACAAGAGTCATATTTGAGTGGAAGTTTTTCTTAATAACTTCATCGATAGTGCGTCGTGCATTACCACCCTTCACTTCATTGACAAGAGACCAAGTTTTTGCGGTATCAGAACGCGCGTCGATGAACTTACTGTGGTAGTGCTTTCGCTTTGCAGAGCGTATGACAGCAGTTACGCGGTTTCTTTGGCTTATGTATTGTAGTTTTACTTGTGGATTGTTAGGTGACCGGCGGAGACGTGCCCATAGGATATCTTTTAGTTTAATAGCTGAGAGAACATCTGGTGTTAACCAAACGTGCTGCTGTCTTCGTTTCTTAGTCGTAATGATTTTCGTACTCTGTTCTGTGCAATAGTCGAACGCGTCAAGTAACTCCGAGTAAGCAGTTAGACTGTCGTTAGTGCTTATTAAGCCATTCCAATCATATGATGCGATTAATCTGTCAAACTTGTGACTGTCAATGATTGTAATCTGCCTTGGACGTTCCTTGTCTTGTTTTGATAGAATGCCGCCGTCTATTTGGCACGCCACAAAATAATGGTCGGCTAGCTTTTGTGAGATGACAGAAGACTTAGCAGACACCCCAGAACTTCTGACGTTGATGTGATCGATGCAAGAAAAAACAAGTTTCTTGTTAAGAGATTCTTCCCTTGTAGGTGCTTGAATGAGAGGGGCAAGACCATGGTTAGAGAGAAGTGTCAAATAGTCACAGACGCTCGATCTTGTGGAGTTCAGTATGTCAATGTTAAAATCACCCACGAGACAAATTTTATCATTCGGGCCAATGTTACTGAGGCTTATATTAAGCTCATCGAGGAATTTTAGAACGTTGCTTGAGGGAGGCCTATACAATGCCAGAAGTGATACAGTAATGTAGCTATTACAAATTTTTATAGTTAGGTACTCAGCCTGTGTGAAAGATAACTTCAATTCAGTGCAGTACCACTTGTCTTGAACGTAGATTGCTATGCCGCCTCCTCGACATGAGTCACGTGTGTTAAAGAATGATTGATACCCAGACAATGTAAAGGGTCCCTGAGATATATCATGTACATTTATCTCAGTTAAGACAAAAACATCTACAATGTGCTTAACATTTTGGGTAATAATTTGAAACTCGTCCCAGTATTTCCTGATGCTTCGAATATTAACATGTACAATTGTGAGGGTGCTGTTTCCGGATGGAAAAAAATTTATAAGGGAAGAAAGATCTGAGAAGTGTTGATAGTCGGTCATAAAAGTCAACTAATGCGGTCAGTGATTAAAGCGGTCAATGATTAGACAATCTGATCGAGGTCTCCAGCTCTGGAGACTCGGATGGGAGTAAAGCCTTCCCCTTTCTTTGCAAAAATAGCGCCATTTTTGACCCACACAAAACTATAGCCTCTTTCTTTGCCCCTTGTTCTGGCTAGCCAGAATAGCTCTTTGTTTGCTTTGGTGAGATTTTCATTAAAATATACTTTTTGTGAGTCATCTGCGTGAGAGAGCAAGCTTAGTCTCTTTCGGGCACTCATCCACTTTTGTTTGACGTCCGTAGAGGCAAACTGGACCAGAATAGGTGGGACGGAATCAGGCTTGCCATGGAGGCGGTGGACCTTACGTATCTCAGTATCGAGGTAACCTGGTATGTCGAGTTTTACTGCGATGGCCTTCACAACAGCGCATATGTCTTCATTAGGGGAGCAAGGAATTCCATGAATTTCCATATTTGACTGCCTACTCTCCTGTTCTTTATCATTCAAGTTGGATTGTAGTTGCTGTATTGCCAGTGCCTGCTCAGATACTGTCGACTGCAGCGATGAGACCTCTGACCTCAGGAGCTTGACCTCATTGTCTTTTGAGTTGACGATGGCAAGAATAGAGTCATATTTTTTTGAGAAGAATGTAATAGAATCCTGTACTCCTCCCACGGTCTCTTTCAAGGCCTCTACTGTTGGTCTCATTAATAACAGGTCTTCAATGTTTGTAGGCAGGTCACTCAGCCTGTCCACACTTTCTTTCAGATGTTGCAGAAGGTCAAGTTTTTTGTTAACGGCATCGAGGTGAGCCGAGATGGAGCTAGAACCATCCTGAGATATAGACTCTGAATCGGTGTCAGAGAAACTTGACTGTGATTTACATTTTCTGCATTTTCTGCACACCCATTTCTTGCGTTTTTCCTTGCCCATTGTCTTGAAAGTACTCTCCGCAATGTGAGAGCACTGCTTGCCAAGATGGTATTGATCACGACATTCAGAACATGTCATGATTCTCCCGTCGGTAGGCAGAGGGTCAAGACAGGCACAACAATTTTTAGACATTATAGTTGGAGTACGATGTGAAATACTCTGGGTTGAGAGAACAGCACGGGGTAAGTTAGAATGATTGAATGACAGATTTCGCTGTTCACAGACAGCGTAGAGTATTACTGTCGATATTAAACAAACGGAGATCAAAATAAATAGATCCAGGCTCACCGGAGAAAAAAGAAAAGTGTCAGTTGGAAGGCTGTTTTTGGCCCGGCGGTGGGCCGTGAACGAGTATGGTACACTCTGGCACAGGTCACTGAAGACACCGCGAAAACTGTAGCGCAGAGGCACCACAGCGGCTATTCTGCACTCTGGCACAGGGCACTAAGGACACCGTTAAAACTGTAGCTCACACACACCACAGACCAGGGAGATGATGACACCGATGATCTTGTAGGGATATCAGAAGGGACCTGGCGTAGCAGACACTCCTGCATATGAAGCTTGTGGTGATGGTTGAAACAACTGAGCGAAGGTCTCGCACTTTTTGCGTTGACGGGAGCACTTCATTAGCCCAGTGGTCGAAGGATAAGCATGGTGGTGACCGATAACACTTTGGCGATGTCAGATTAAGGCGACCAAGAGCCACAAATGAGGGCCTCACCTTGGACTGGAAAATAAATCGCCGCCCCGGACACCACTCCGTAAGCGAAATAAAACTCGCTGGTCTTAATTCTCTGGTTATAAATCATCAGAGCAATGCAAACGAACGTCTGGCCCCGCTGACTTCTTCTTCTTCTTCTTCATAATAATAATAATAATAATAATAATAATAATAATAATAATAATGATAATGATAATGATAATAATAATAATAATAATGATAATAATAATAATAATAATAATAGTAATAATCAATCAATCAATCAATCAATCAATGTTTTTATTGAAGTACCCAGGAACAACCTTGAGGCTCGATTACGGTGGTATATAACATATTAAACAGCTAAAGTATCGTATCAAATACTACAGAAAAAACATCAACACTGAGGTTTTGCAGTAGGGCCAAGAAAACCCCGATAACTTTGTTTGGCAGTCAGTCAGACGTACATTAGCCATTTCAATAAGTTGTAAGAACTCGGCTATCAAGCCGCTCGTTAAATTTGGCACCGTCGGTTCAACGTCAGTGCGCTCTCTATGTCGAACCGACGTTTTGGCGTGTATTATTTTGTGTAAGAATATGCCCTTTTTTTCTGTGTGTTGCGAGAGGGTGTTGGTAGCATGTCGCCGTGTGCCAATTGTAAGGCTGCGGAATCGCAATCGTGCTAACACTTGGGCTTTTTGTTCGTGCAGTTTACATTGTTGTCTAGTGCAAAATACATGATTTATTTATTTATTAACTTATTTATTTATTTATGTTTGAGACAACACAAATTCGCTTACCGATCTTCTGGCCCCGGAGCAGCCGGCATCTTGGACGTTACCTCCGTCGAGCTGAAAAAAAAAACAAAAAACAAATGGGTGGTTTATTTGCTCAGTTGCGCCGAAAGTGACATTGCATACAGCATACAGAGAACCGACGTGGTGCCAAGCCGAAGCCTTTTTTATGCAAAATGTGCATAGGGCTAGGGCCTTATAACATATAGCGCATTCCGGTTCATATGCAGCACCGTTGTAAGCCTCACACCCCAGAAGCAGCAATTTGTACGAAAATATTGGTATCGAAGTCAAAGGCCTATTTAAGTCGCACTTCTCTGTATAGTCAACACAGAGTTCCTGCAGCCGCGGATATGCCGCAAGCGACGGATCGTCTTAGAGCCGCCGAAAGGGCAGGCCATCGGCGGGTGCTCCGCTGTTCCTCCTTTGTCGTAAATGTCGATGCGGCCTACATCTTGCACAGTTAAGGTCCATGCTTAAAAAAAAATGATATAGACGAGCACGCGGCCCTGACGTCACGCAGCTGCGGTGGCGTTGTCGACGGCACTGCTCATGCGCTGACGCTTCGCTTCACGCGAATTCGGTTTCTGCGCACGCGCAGTGCCCACACCTGGTGTGGGCATACGCGGGTTTGTTTGTAAACAGCGTGTCGGTTCATAAGCGGCACCTTTGCATAAATTGCACAAACGAAAATGTTGAAAAAAAGAAAAACGCGGGTTATACACTGGAATTCGCGGTTTGTCAAAAAGTGTAACGCGGAACTGCAACAAACTAAGTTTAACAAAAAGCCTCCCCCCTTCCCCCCGCCCTCCTCCTAATTTAGCAGAAATTAGCGTGACTTCCAAACTCAGAAGAGCTGATAAATAACATTGCTACCTCCCTGTCACGTTAAATTGGGACTCAAGTGTTTTCTTTCGTGTTTGATGGCATATTGTGTGCTGGGCTTTAGTCAATAAAAATGGCCGCCTTTAGATGGCAAAACGTCCTCAAAAACTCACAGCAATAGAAATTCATGGGCACTTTTTCCTTTTGGGGAGGTTGGGGAGGTGGAAAGGGCGGGGGGGGGGGGGCATCCTTGGGTCTTAATACCTTTATAAAAATTAACCATCGAAAATAATTGGAGATTCTGAACGGTACTATTATTTCTCTTTCTAGGCGCAATATATTTTGACAAAAAACGTCAAATCTTTGGGTGTAGGAGACGTAATAGAGCAATTGTTTGATAACGCCGTCTGGTGGAGCCCCTTGGTGCCTGCATTAAGGCGCAGAAAGGAAAGCGTGTCACCATCTTTGATTAGACCTTTAATAGGGAAATCGCCCACCCATGAGTGTAATTTCGGGTTTTTTAGGATGCCTAGAGCCCGTTGATTGAGTTATCACCATAAATTGACGATCTAAGAATCCACTTCAGTGCCCCTCTAAGGTTATTTCTTTCTGTTATTTTGCCGAAGAACGATACGTTGAAGCGTACTGCGGTCATTGGGCCCGTTTCCGTCGCAAGGCCATTTTAAAAGGCAAGAGCCACTGACCGCTAGAAATGAAAACAAAAAAAATTAGGAAACATTTTTTTTGCATAAAAAGCGAAAAAAAAAACGAAAACGAAACGATACCCAATTTATTTCAATTATTAAAGGAATTATGCAATGAATTTGTGGCTGGGGGATATATACATTGGAAATTTACGAACCGAAAGCTCTCCGCCGTTTCACTGTTTCACCAAGCACGTCGGCCGAACCCAGCTTACGCATTGGGCACGAACACCTCGTCACTCGGACGTATGCGCTCGTTACCAATCAATCCGTCGACGAGCATTTGGATTCGCGTTCGCGGCCAATGAGTCCCGTGACGGCACTTGTCATCACTTGCGAATGACAAGTTCCATGGCGTGATTGAAAAGCACGGTGGAAGCTTGGAGCCATCGCTTCCGGTGTCCAGGCACGTCACGACCACGTGATTTCTCATTTAATTTTTGAGTCGAGGAATCAAGCTAAGGAGGGAAGAAGCTGAGAAATAATTTCATGGTCCCTTTCACGCGCCTATTAAGCAAATTTCTGCAACGAACGGTAACATTGACAATCGTCACACTTGAAAACGAAAAATGACCCTATAGCAAGTCATTTTATCGACATTAGGTGGAGTATAAACACTCTATACCATAGTAGATTTGTTAGTTCATAAAAAGAAAAGAAGAAGAAACGGTGCGGTAAAGGAACAAGGGAGAAAATGAGAGGAAACACAAGTGCTCGTGGTTGTCTGCTTCCTCTATCCGTCGACAAACTGCTTGCATTGCCCTCAAAGCACACACAAAATGAAAATTGTTCTGCTGTTCACTATGAACTGTCGAGCAGTATAGCTAAAATGTTACAAATACATCAACATAAAGTTTCGACAACTTTAAAACACAGGAGTGATAACTTAGTGTTGCCTGAAACTTGTTCTTGTGGTGTGTGCATGCACGCGAAGAAGCCAATTTTTCATGTATCAGATTTCTCCCGGTTAATACATTGCCACACCCTTAGCCAACGAAAACCATGGGACTTGTATAATGCGCAACCGAGCCACTGCGACTGCAGCACCAAATGTACATGGTTTTGTGTAATGTAGTATCATACTTGCGAATTAAAACAGCCCAAAGGACGAGGAACCGGACGAAGATGGCCACAGACACAGCGCTGTGTCTTTCAGATCAGTGTTGGACAAAATACTCGATAAAAGTATTTAAGTTAAGTTACTAAATACCTGCTTCATAAAGTATTTAAAATACTACTCAAGTTACTTTCACTGTAAAGTATCCTGAGTAGAGTAGAAATACTTAGAAATGTATCTCAGTTACTTTTGAAGATACTTCCGCATTGCTTAATTTGTATCGACGTCATTGACAACGACAATTACGCAGCTACGCAAATCTGGGTTACCAGAATGGTTTATTAGCACACAACAACAGAAAACGGGGGGAACAAAAAGTAGGGTTCTTTTATGCAGTCCGACTATAAAGAGCAAAATATTGTCACGATAGATATATGATGAGGCGGCGAATAACTGAAGAAACAAAACGTTTAATGGGGCGAACTTGTTCCTAAAACAAAATAGAGAAAGGCTATAGTCGGTTAAAAGTTAAGAAGGTAGGAGAAGCTCCTCCCACAAGCGTGGTGCGCCGGTTTCAAATCCTTCCGCAATCGAAAGAAGAGTTCACTGGAAACGCTCCTTATTCCGCTTCAATGGATAGATAATGGCCACAGAGTGGTGCCAACTTATCTCCGACCCCCACGTTTTAAGAAAGCGACCTTTGTATTCATCGGAGAAGAAACCGAGCCCCTGAAAGCAGCCTTTGTATCAATCGGAAGGGGAAGCTAATCCCCGAAAGTCGTCTTTGTTTCCATCGGAAGGGGGAAGACTTAATCTCCCTCTCGTGGCTTCCACAATGCTAAGTCAAAGTCGAGAGATAAAGCAAATATGTACAGAAAGGCACGACCCTCCTCGCGTGTTGGCCGCAACGTCACGGAAACGATGGGACACTATTGGATGCGGAGGTGGCGGAGGGATATATGATTCCCTTTGAGGGGCATTTGCCGCTACCTTCTTGACTTGTAACCTACTATAGCGTCGCAGGCGTCGATGTCGGCGAAACAGCAGGATCGACCGCTGGGGCGAGACTGACTCCGGACCGCCACTCGGAGCACCTTTTGTGGTAACCGGACAGAAGCTCACTGGACAAAAGCTCACCGGACAGAAGCTCACCGGACAAAAGCTCACCGGACAAAAGCTCACCCGTTTTTTGACAGACCCGGACAAAAGCTCACCCATTTTTTGACAGACCCGGACAAAAGCTCACCTCGATTCTTTTTTTTTTTTTTTGCTACCCGGGCGAAACACGGGCTGAAATAAAGTGCGGACGCGATGGACATCAGACCATTTTTAGGAGAACTTGTACCCCATCCACGATTGAGTTGCAAATTTTTAAAAAAAACTTTGAAAGAACGGGAGTTGGGCCTTTTGGAAAAGTACAAGACAGATGACCAATTTAGAAAACTGTGCGAGATTTTAGACAGGCTCGCGTTCCTTCCACCACAGCTTGTTCCACAAGAACGAACCACCAGGGAAAAGCCTACCGGTGACATCGGCTACCTGCTGGACTAGTTTGATTGCACGTATGTCAACGGCCGCTTCCGTTATGCTTCTGTTCCATCTGCGGCGGCACCCAGAGCGAATTCTTCCCTTTGCCTGACTTTGCGCCGACGACGACCGGAGTTTCCCCCGTTACGGTGGAATATGTACGACGCCACTTTTCAAGATAAAGACCGGATGAACAACACCTGCGAAGGATGGAGTACCGGGTTCCAGAAGCTCGTCGGCCACGCCCATCCAAGCGTCTTGAGACTGATTGAATGCCTACAGCAAAATCAGGCGCTCGTTGCCACGGCATTGACACAACCCCGGAGAAATGAGCCCACAGTAAAGCGGGTGCGAAAAACCACTCTGCGCCTGCAGAATCGTTTTATAAATATTTGCGAGGGCTTGCATGTACATCGAGATCTACCAAGACTGCTGGAGCTAGTAGGGGACTGCATTCGCTCCTAACCAATCGATAAATAAACTTGTTTGTATTAAAATCAACAAACCATGCGCCTGTCAGATTTAATTTATCGTTGCATTTTTGTGTTGCACGCATGCACCTAAGTTGTCCGCACTCGTGTTAAGACCAACATGAAATTTTCTCGTGGTGAGCTTTTGTCCGGGTCTGTGAAAAAATGGGTGAGCTTTTGTCCGGGTCTGTGAAAAAATGGGTGAGCTTTTGTCTGGTGAGCTTTTGTCCGGTGAGCTTCTGTCCGGTGAGCTTTTGTCCGGTGAGCTTTTGTCCGGGATTCCCTTTTGTACCCGCGTGGGTTTCTGGAACATTCGGCGTTAATTCGGCGTAGAAAGTTCGGCGCGTAGAACATTCGTAACTCGATCAGACGACAAAATTCTCGAACTTACCAGAATGTCAAGTTGAAGGAATAAATAAAAGAGAAGTCCGCTTTCTGGTATCGAACCCTCCGCGCGAGAGCCAAGTGCGGTAACCATTCGACACGCGCTCGTTGGGCAACGCACGTGGCAATATCCGTGATAGATGTTAGAAAACAAAACAACAAAATAAAGAGGTCGCTTTAGCTATTGGGGAGGAGATCAGACCGTGGCGCCCCAAGCGGTTAAGTTTAGAACTAGATGGATGGAGACAACAAATACAATGGCTCAGCGCTCGGCTGACTTAATCGAACGCTGCGTCAGCGTTCGGCTGGAGTTCGTGTTCTCCGGTGAGGGGGAGGAGGGGCTCTTTTGTTTCCACTCCGCATGCACGGTGCCCAGCTCAGCACAAAAGCCCAGGTGGGTCAAGTTCGCATCCTCTGACGACTGCTTTCGGGGGAGATCCGGCACTTAACGTCACTTCCCTAATTGTTGGTATTTTTTCCTTACACTCTGCCCCGTGCTCTATTAAAAAAGATGACACGAACATGCCCACAAGGCCTGTGGGCATGTGCACAGGCCTTGTGTTTGGTTAAAACCGAGGTGTGGGGGTGACAAACGGGTAAGAGCGCTTCGCCAATAGTGCCATCGCTGAATATCACATCCTGCGGCGCACCTTAAATGCATCTTTTAACTAAAATTCATATTCCCTATACGGAGAGATCACTATAAACGAACTTGGGACACGGATATGAGTGAATGGATAGCAAAGAAAACCCACATAATAGCCACGGCAGTGGTTGCACCTTCTTCAAGTAGGTTGCGTTCAGAAAAGCACTCAACGTTGGGGGACACTTTTTTGGCATTTTGAGAGGTCATCCAGCTCCTAGTTCGTTTCCTGTACTGTTCTCTGCTTATCAATGTGTTCGCGAGAGCAATAAGTGCCGGACTGACAACACAAAAAAAGAAAAAAAAAATACCTCGACGTTTTGCTTTAGCGGGGTCAAATACTATACAAAAAGCAAAACAAAAATGTCTAATTTTTTGTGAGTCCTTTTTTAGTTTTCTTTTATTAGTTATTTTCTTGACACTCAAGTCTGCATTGTTCTCGTAGGTCGTTTTCCGGTCTGCGTCTCGCCTCAGGGTGGCATCTTTACTTCCGTAAAACCACACCTTTTGTTTAAGGATTTTTTGGGGAAACTCTATAGAATCAAAAGGCGCCTTTGGGAAGGCGAGGGGAGAACCTTCATTGTACGAACTTTGGGCTGAAATATGAGTCACAGTTGGCAAAAAAACAATATTTTCACGAGCTCAGTTAAATTCACCGTAACTAATCGGAGCTAGCAACAGGATTCGGTTGCTCAAAAGAATGTTCACGTTTGTTCGTGCCACGCCCACGCCACTTCATACCGAAAAACTCGGAAAATGGCGGAATGTCAAAAATGTATTTAAGATAATGAGTACAAGATACTCGGAATTGTAATTAAAATAGAGTATTAAATACTCTTCATCAAATGTATTTGCAAGATACTAAGATACTCCAAAAGGTATTTAAGATACAGTATCTTGAGTAGAGTATTTGAGATAGGCACAAGTCTGGGACTCATTCTTCATCTGGTCTTTCGTCCTTTTCTCCTTTTCAATTTCAAGTATGTACAGTGCCTGGCTGACAGTGCCGGCGCAGCGGATCCACTGGTGGAAGACGACGTGGAGTAAGTGGAGCGTGCGGAGCGGCGGACACCAGTGCACAGTGACGCCGGACTTCCCCCTCTCCCGTTTCCCCATCGAGTGGTGGTTGTGCACGCCTTGGCAGGACTGCAGGGTTGAGGCACCCGAGGATTATCTCTTTGTTGCAGTTGCTTTCGGAGCAGCACATTGTTGTCGGTTTGCACCTGTTGGACTGACGGGAAGTGGAGGCACTGGGGAATTCCCGATTTTTTGTAGTGTGATTGCAGAATTGTTGTACGAACATCGGAGATGTGGCACTACGAGGACGTTGCGAGCTGAGGAGGAGCTAGGGGCTCTGTATTAGCGATTCCGACGAAGCCCTTTCCCGACCTGCTTTCACACATTCATTTTTTTTGTTGCGCTGGGTGTGTGGTTTTTGTGGGGCCACAAAGGGATTGCTGTGACTGCACTGAGGGATTGAAGCAAACAGACAAAATTGATAGAGCCATCTACTTGTTAGTGCACCAGACTTCACCGTGCCTGGCAGCCAGAATATGAAGCTGTGAAAGTAAAATGAAGTGACAGTACTTAACATCAACTTTTTTATGCAACACGCAGGCAGTGGTCAGCGGCGTAGCCAGTATGCGTTTTCGGGGGAAGGGGGGGCGGGGGTCTGAGGTGGGTTGGATGTTTATGACTTGGGGTGTGGAGGGAGGGGGAGATCAAAGCACATGTGTATACCATAGGGTCGGGTGGATTCGGGTTGGGGGGGGGGGGGGTCTAAAGCCCCATCACCCCTTCCCCCCCCCCTCCAGACTATGCCACTGGCAGGGGTAACCTAGCTTTTCTAGTGTTCCAAGAAAAAGTGGGCTCAGAAAAATAGTTTTTCTCCTCTACAGCTGTTTTTATGGACTGCTAAAGCTGAATGGTTAAATGTGTAGGGCATTGGGGTTACTAATCTGACTTTACTGTACCCAGAGACAACTGTCCGGAGAAATTCAGTCAAAGGTACAGGAGCGTGTGCTTAAGCGCCAATTCAAGCTGGTCATGTGCACTCCTCTAAGGCAATGCCACAGGAAGTTGTCCCTGAGGGTAGTGTTCTCCAACAAAAGTAGATGCCAAGTTTGGATCTTGTGTGCAAAGAAAGGTCTTTCTGCCACCCTTATTGTACATGTTGGTGATGATGTGTTGTGGGTCATGATTAGCATTCTAGCCATCACTAATGAGGGCATCAGTGCATAGGCAAGGTAGTTAGCAATCGGTAATGAGCGTTAAGTTGGAACATGGCATTGATCCTGGGCACCTTTGTGATGGCAGAAGGGCATTGATTGTAGCTGAATGTAAGTGCTGCAGAATATGTTTAGGTTGGTCTTGGTAGAAAAAAAAAAACGCAAGCCAAACCTCTTTTTTGCTGTTGCGCAGGTATCGAGCACGACTAAGAACAAGGTTCACTTTTTGAGATGACCCTCGGAACGATAGCACACCTGCAAGTTTAGCCAATCACTGCTGCACCAAATCCCTCCTCTTGAGCAGCAAATAAATTTTTTCCTGCTAGTACTTTGTGGTGGGCAAGCTTATGGTGAAGAAGAAAAATGTGTGTTTGATTGATTGCTAATGTGCCTTGTGTCTCAATCTGCCATGCGTCCTTGCCCATATGTATGTGCAGTCATTGCAACCGCACGAATGTTGCTTCGAAATGCCGACAATAATAGTTGTCTACCTCCTTTCGAAATGCAAGCGAAAACTTCCTCGTTGACAGTCTGTTTTACATATTTGTGCATATTTTTGGCAGTGTTCGAAGCAGTGACAATGTAGAATGATGAAACTTTTTGGGTTCCTCGTAAATACAAATCTTTGAAGTACACAAGATTGATCGTAGACAGGCGCAGAAAAACACAAGGACTAGAAGAGACGTGAACACTGGCGCTGGCACACAGCGCCAGTGTTTAGCTCTCTTCTTGTCCTTGTGTTTCTCGGTGCCTGTCTACGATCAATCTTGTGCCAACTTGCCCAAATTGCCATATTAACACAAGATTGAGTCAGCCTTCTGAGGAAAAAAAATAAAAGCACTGATGCCGTTGACAACTTTTGTGCTGTGTGACCTTGACTGCAACTGGAAGCCAGGTCGGGTGGTTCAAGCTTTACTTTTGCATGTGTGCAAGGCACTCAAATGGAATTCTGCTGGTCGATATGGGACAGCCAAGGTCAATTCAGGCAATAAAGACGTATGAAGAACTCGGGCAAAGAAAATGCCCTGGGTTGAGACCTATGCTTGTAGGCCCGTCTTGCCTATGGACTCATGCAAACAGACCCTTCTCTGAGCCACACCCTTGTGCCTGTGTCTCTGACATTGCCATAGCCACTTCTGAGAGGGAGCAATACCACCTCTTGCGATATAGATGGTGAGAATGTCCCAGAAGCTTCCTCCCCCCTCCCCATCCTCATTGCCACCAGCCACTGTTCCTCCACGACGCACAAATAGCCTGCTACTGAGGCTTTTGTGTATTGATACATTGCATTAATGTCACATGATTCATGCCTACAGCTTTTCCTGGTTGGTCAGCAGAGCGATTCAGTGCCGTGGTTTGTATGTGGTGATGTTTACTTAGTACATTCTTGACTTGTACCTATTATTTCATTGGGATTTTGTACCTAAAGCACCTTTCCCAGCAGTTTGCGCTGTCCTTCATCAATCCTCATCTTGTTACCGTGTCTGGTGCTTCATGCAACTAAACAGCCAGTTCTGTGTTTGGGGAACACGCGTCTGCTGTGCAATCGATGCTAACAAGAGGTTGCACATTAGTGAGAAGTCGAAATATAGTCATCGCCTTTTAGTTATACAGAACCACACATAAATCTGAACATATTTGCAGTGGAATAAATGAAAGGGAACCGGCCATTGAGAACAAAGCATTGTGCTTTAGAAGGCGCCACTGACCAGAAGGCCGTCATGACGGAGATCGAAACCCGGGGGGGACCACGCAATAAACGGAGTTCCGAGGACGCGCTTGCAAACTTCAAAGAAACTCTCGGCCTGCTACTCTGAAAAAAAAACAGTGAGTGCGCAGGCGAGCTCGTGGATGTTGATCATGATGTAGAAAACCCGAGACTGTGGTAAAAGCTGGGAAACTTGGTCGAAGACAGGGGAATAGAACGTTGAGAAGTTCTTTTTCCGTCTTTCTTCTTCGACCAAGTTTCCCAGCTTTTACCACAGTCTCGGGTTTACTAAATCATGATCAGCTCAGCTACTCTACACTTCGATCTTAGCCAACAGGCCGAGAAGGGGTCCGCCGCTTAATTTTCGCTAAGAGGCCGAGAAGCGATACCCGCTCCATCTTAGCCGGCAGTTGAGAAGATAATTTAAGATCTGACTTTGGAATTCATTATTTTCCCCCAGAGGGGGACGGGCCGCTCCTGGAGGTAGTGCAATACCGGGGCAACCCTGGCGACCTCGAAGCAAGCTTCGGAGGAACACCCTTTTCAAAAATAAGTTTAATATCTTGGACCAAATAGGTCCATATCAGATATTAAGCTGATAAGAACAGATACTACACTTGATCTTAGCCAAAAGGCCGAGAAGCGATACTTTTGCATGAAGAAAATTTAGCCCCACCCACAACAAGCTTCCCACGATTGCGAAGTACCTCATAGTTTAATATCGTATTTCTCGATTTCTTGAAACGAACCAATAGCAATAGTCTAGACAAGAATCTCGCTACAACCAAGCTAGTTCTATCCATTAGTCACATTCAATTACAAAACGAAGCCTAGAGCTATACTTTCGATATTTGTGGGTACCAAAATGTGCAGCAGCTTTATGTTTTGATGTTTCCTTCTACCCAGTCTCGGGTTAATTCGACATGGTCAGTTTCTTCTGCACGTGAATCGTGGTGGGCAATGTTTCGTAATTTTTATGTTACTGATATTTAGCCAGAAAAAAGGGATGTGCGATCTCTCAGGAGCGGACCCACCGGGGCAAGAATATATTGCAAAACATCATGCAACTCCAGCCCGCCGCTCGCCCTCTCGCGGACGAAGGAAGAACCAGAGGAGCGGGGACGGCGGTGGCGGCGGAGACGGTTCTGATCGGCGAGTTCATGCGTGAATCAGTTTTAACGAAAAAAGTGAGCGCGTTGAATAGGAATTAGGGAGTTTTCGTAGACCGCGTTTCCTTCTCCGCTAAGCCCTCCGCAACGAAGAAGCCGCTACTGCGCCTGCGCGCCCATGGCCTTCACTGTAGAGTTCCGGGTATAGTAGCGGGCTGCGGAGGGCGTTGCGGGACGGCGAAAACGGTCTACGCAAACTCCCTATTACCGTGTTTCGCCTCGCAACAGCGTTGCACAAAGAGACCGGAATGTCTAATTTTACTAGAGGCTTTTCGTACATCGCATACGCTGTGGATTTTTGGTTTTTTGCTCGCCAGCGCTCAATTTGTGTTCAACGTGACGGCAAACACTCCCGCTAGTAGTGTAGACCTCTAGCGTACGGTCTAAGAAAAATCTATTCTTTGCCCTACGTACGAGAGAACTGGTCGCGCAACGGTATGTCGAGCGATAGACATCTGGAATGGGCTCGCGTTTTAAGGACGTTACAGGGAACATGAATTTGCTTCAAGTACTTAATATATATATATATGGTGGTTCAAGTCACCAGGCTCGATCTAAAATGGACCGTAAAAATAGACGCCTGCACGTAGCCATCTAAACTTTTCGTCAAAGGTGTATTTCACAGGTCGATTTTTTCTTGTAAAATTACAAAGCGTAGTTCTCTTTTAGGACAAAAGTGAACGAAGAAACTCGCCAGGGTCTACGGCGGGCGGCGACCCAGACGACCAAGTCCAGTAGCGCGGTGTGTTTGGCGTTCGTATTGATAGATGGCGTCGGGAGCAGCGTCTGAAGGTGCAGCCGACCAGCGAAAGATAGCAGACGACACGCAGACGAAATCTGTTGGCAACAAAAACGCCGCCGTTATGCAGATGCATTTTTTTTACTTTAAGTTTTGCTTTTATTGTTCGGATTTATTTTTCAACCGAAGGTACATTTCAAAAAGATAATATTCATTTTAATAAACCACGGTGTTCCCGAGCCTTCGTGAGAAGAAGGTAGCGCCATCTATCAATACGAACGCCATACAAACCCCGCTACTGAACCCCTGTCGTCTGGGTTGCTGCCCGCAGTATACCCTGGCAAGTTTCTTGGCCTTATTTTTTACAGAAAGAGAGCTACGCTTTGTAATTTTACAAGAAAAAACCGACCTGTGAATCACACCTTTGACGAAAAGTTTAGGTTGCTACGTGCAGGCGTCGATTTTTACGGTCCATTTTAGATCGAGCCTGGTGACTTGAACCACCATATATATATATATATAGGGTGATATATATAATAATAATAATATAATAATAATAATAATAATAATAATAATTATTATTATTATTATTATTATTATGACTATTCTTTTTTTTTATTAATATTTTATTATCTATTTCTTGGCGTGCCCACAAATCGCCCAAAGCCTCCTTTGTGATACGCAACATATTTAAATTAACTGTAAAAACAAACAAACACTGATATTCAATTATTCAAGTAAAGCACCATCAAGATTACGGCGAAATGTTGTTACATCACAAAATGTTTAAAGTGGGGACAATTACGCTTGTTTAGTTGAAGTTGTATTCTTATGATGCGAGACGGGGTAAAAAAACGCGCATCAGTAGAAAATACTGAGTAAGGCTAGTTCGCAGTGGGACGTGAAAACAGACGGATGTCGACAAACCAGGAGAGTCTACGATTTTATTTACAACCTTATACAAACACAAAATATCCCGACAACGCCGTCATTCCAGAAAAGAGCCTAAACCAAGTTCCTTCAGTAACAGATTATAACTGTTGTACAAGTTGTGTCTGAAGAATCGGTCGTACACAGTAGCAATAATAAAGCGCTTCTGAACTCGCTCGATTGAATGTGATGCAGTAAAACGAATAGCATTCCACACAAAAGATGCAAACTCAAGTTTTGTGCGGGCAAGTAAACAAGATAATAAAACTTAGCATGAGACTTGAGCATAAAGGAAATTGTTTTGCGAACCGAGAAATCGCCCTAAGGTTCTGAGCGAGGCGTTTCCAATGACCGATGCGTGATCATTAAAGTTTAACGCCGTAACAAACTGAAATCCGAGATCACGCAGAAGATTAACGCGTTTGGTGACGGTACTATCTAAAACGGAGCTGAACGCAAGTGGCTCTCGCTCTCTGCACATACTTATTATTTTCGTTGTGAGTTCAATAAACATAAGAACATTATCGGAACCCAACTTAGTCACTTTAGTAAACGTACCATTCTGAAGTATGGTGCACGTTCAGAGTGGGAACGAACCTGACAAAAAAGTTTTAGATCATCAGCAAATAAAAGAGCTTTCGAATTTTTCATGGGTAATACGATCTAATTCAGAAAAATAGGAACCAACAGCGTACGCAAATTGTGCTCCTCAGGCACACCTGAAGACGGAATAAAGTCAAAGGACGTAAATCTCTAAATACGAACAGAATATGTACGGCCTGTGGTATGCGGACCGCAAGTTCGTCTGCTTCTTGCACACGAGTTGCGATGATGTCAAAATTCCGAGCTCTTATTGGCTGATTGAAAACAACAGTGGGTCGACCTTAGTGCATCTTGCATTGAGGTCTACCCACTATCCTTTCAATCAAAGTCAATCATAGGTCGGCGTCGTTCTGACGGCACCGCAATTCCTGCGCAAAAAGCAGACGACTTGCTCCCCGCATAGCTTCTGACCTATCGGCAGTACGTGGGACACAGCCCGTAATCATTTAATTTACATTGAAGCACAATGTGATTCACCCTGTCAAATGGTTTTGATGTGTCCAATAAAAGCACGTAAATTCTTTGTTATTGGCCATGGATAAATGACAGCAAACTTCAAGAACGCTCACATATTTGTCTGAACAGACTTTTCTTTCAAGAAACCGTGCTGCTTGGGGCAAATCTTTTCTCAAAAATAATAATCGAGACGTTTGTGCAGCGTCATTTCAAAAACCTCTGAAAAGCTACGAAGAAACTTGGCGATAATTGTGACAATGCTGGGGTCATCACACTTAGAAAATGGCAACAATGACAGAGGGTCTCCAGATAAAAGACAGATTTCCAGACTAACAATAAGTTAAAATATGTACCAACACGTGGAACAAGCAAAGGGTTAGCACAGCCTTTTACGATAAAGCTTGGAATTCCGTCAGGACCAGCTGACAACGTCGACATCATGCGTCTAATGCACGTCTTGCTTCTAGTTCGTCTATTAGTGTTAGGGAAAAATATATCCGTGCACGGTGACGAAATATTTATGCGTGTTAAAGACGAAGAGCATGACTTGCAATGCTAAGTAAACTTGTTTGCAACTTCAATTTGATTCAACGTACACAGACGGAACCATTTTGTAAAAAGCGAACAGTACCTCCACGTTTGTATCTTTGATTGGATACAGGTTTGCAAAACAACTTAAGGTTAGAGGCAATAGCTGACTCGGTTCGTGGCTGGTTACATTTTTTCTCTCTCTTAAACAGCGACTTTTTCAAAAAGCGAAACTAGCTTAATCTTAAATATAGTTTCGTCAAACCCGAGTTTTTATAAAGGCTGTGATAATGGAGCTTTAGCTGCAAACAACACCTTAGCACCCAAGAACACTAAGGAGGCTATTTGTAAGGGTGGCAAAAAGACCTCGGGATAAACATATCGATGGCGCTCGAGACAACTTTAGTTAACGCTTCAGTTGCTGAGTCAACAGATTGGTTTCTCAAAATTGGTTTTCAGTCGTAGCATCGAAGATATTTGCACATGCTAAAATAGTTACCTTTACTGTACAAACATTGACTCTGGCTATGAAAGACGTGGTTACATGGTGATAAAAAAATGAAAGCCGTTTACAACTCCCTGTAACGCCGAATTGGAGCGCAGCTCTTGAGGAGGAGGAGGGAAGGGTACTGAGGGAAGGGTATAGTCCTCCTTTCTCCTCCTCCCCTCACAGGGGTCACGTGACTTCGGGGGGGGGGGGGGGTCACGCGACCCCCCTTTTCCGAGGTCGCGTGACCCCCCTCCCCCAGGTCACGTGACATGGGGCGGTCACGTGACGCCCCAGGTCACATGACCCCCCGTGCGGTGCATGTCCGAACATGCACCGCGCGGTTACGCCGACGCCGACGGCGACGGCGACGCCGCTCAAGTCGGAAACGGGCGCCAAAGAGCTGCGCTCTAAAAACAAACAAACACACATACAAAAAAAAAACAAGCGAAAGAATGAAAGGATGAAAATGATTGACACCTGTGATCAGATCGTCAGTAGGGCAGATGATATCAATTGACGAGGGCATTAACACGGGATGAATGTATTACCCGCCGAGTTCTGAAGCCCACTGCTCTGCGCGAACCCTTAAATGTTGATAAATTGTAACAATTATGACGCCTTATGTTTTGTTGGACATTGCTGTCCGACAAAACATAATGTAACGTCAAGACAATCCCTGGAAATGTGAAATCAATTTAAATATGAACACAAAATTTAGAAACATCCATGGTTTGCTCCGGAGCACGCATATGTCCTACAAAATGGTCGCTATTAAATTAGGGAGGAAAGTAATAGTTGTGAATTAAGTAATAGCTGCCAAAAAATTGATAACCATTTCGTCATCTGTGTCCCTTACACTGATATTAACAACGTAACGCACTGGTGCACAAAAATAGCTCATAGAACTTAACATATGTCTATGGGAGCGTGCCTTCGATATAAGTTTTGCCCCCCCCCCCCCCCCCCACACACTACTAAACGAACATTCTGCAATTATTGATTTGTTTTCTTCTTTAAATACGTCGATGTTCATATGGTCAATGACCATTTCTGGAATGTCCACACCCTTGCACCTTCACACTTGTACCTGCTCTTTAGTAAATTCAAAGATCGTCCTGCTCGTTTTATTCTTTGAAACTATGACCGCACAGCTGCAGTGTCACCTTTATGAAAACATCCATATTATTGTCCATACTCGTTTCACCTCAAGAACTGTAGTACAATAACTCTGGCTCCTCGCGGAGCCTTACTAATTTCCATTTTTATATAGAGAATTCAGATATGCGCAGGCGAATTTTGGATTAGATATACGTTATCAAGACGTACGCTTTTTCAAAAGCCAAAAGCATCGCTTCTTCCTCAGACAACCAAATCTTGAAAAACTACTTCGCGCGGCGCAGGAACATTGCGCAAAACCTCCTTTTTTTAAAGTGAACACGAGTATAGTTTTTTTTTTCCCGCACAAAAATATATCCTTTATGTTTATTTCACAAAATTCATCATTATTACCCGGCACTTCGTGGAACGTAATTTTTAGAACCATCTTACATATGATCAGGCATAGATCACCAACGAAAAGGAGACATCCCCCATTGTAGCACCTCTATTTCCAATGCTTCTCTCTTTCCCCAGACATCCATTTATTGCAATCCCCTTCCCGCACTAATAATCCTAATAACTAATGGCGCTAATTTTAAAACTGCAAATACACATGTTTTTAATAACGTTCCTTAGCAATGTTCATACATTTTTTTTCCTGGTTCGCGTATCTTTTTTTTTTCTTTTTTTGCGCCTTGTTTATTATTATATTGATGTATTTTTGCTTTGTTCATTTAGGTATTGATGTTTTTCTTCCCTTGATCATTAACATTAATGTATATTCGCCTTGTTTAGCGTTGCATTTTTGTATTTTTGAATACAAAATTACAAAAATACATTTGTAATACATTCGGGCCCTGAGAGTAAACAACTGAAATTGATATGAAATTAAATGTAATGATGTAATTGATACCATCATTAGAAGCAAGCTCCACCCATACGCATTTCGAGTAGGTCTCGAGATGATGCCTTCTTCGAGCACGCAATGATGCGTTCACAGCTGTAAATACTGCGCCGCCATACATTTGTTATGTACTTGCATAATCCAGATCTCTGCGAAATATAGCATAGGGGAAAGTATATTCAAGTTGTAAATACTTTCCTCCAAACAAGTCTCAGTGAGGCATATTACGGTAAACTGATTGTCTTCGATTTCAAACAAAACATTAGGCGACCTCTGTTAGAATGCCGCGAACGTTGTGATAATGAACAGTGCACTCAATTACCTTATTCCTCGAAAGATTTCGCGAAGGCATATTTTTTCTTCCATGAAATAAACGAAAATAATCAGCTCCCACATCTCTGCTCGAATAACAATAATATTGCTGATTAACAACTTCGTTCATCCTGACGGACTACATATCGATGGTTCGACGTCATAAACTACCCGCGAAAATACACTGGCGCGATTCCTGTGTCCCTAGCGCAACGTAAATTCAAAAGCTTTGCAGAAATATATATTTAAATAAATAAAAAAACACAAAAAAGATATAGGCTAATTAAAAAAAAAGAAAAACAAAACAAAACCATCTTTAAGTCAGGCTTTACAATAACTAAGCTAGAGACACATTTGATAAAACAAAAGTGGCAAAGCAACATCCAATCATCAACTTTCTTACGTCTTCGACACAACGCGCACTCCCGCAATATACACAGAAGAACTCTACCCCTTGACGTTCACAATCCGGGAAATTGGCGCAAGAAATACGAAAACCTCTGCTCTGCAAACAACAAAATGGTTAACATAAGAAACTTCTTTCAGGGTAGAAAGCCCTCGGTTAAAGCCAAAAAGGGCTGGGCTAGAGGCTGCTGCACCTCAACTCAGAGTAAACAGCTGAATGGTGAACATAGTAAAATAAAGCATAGCCCACGAACGAATAAGAAAGGGAAGCCAAGAAACTTCACATTTAATCTAGTTAGACTATCGGGGCGGACGACAACAATGCGTCAAAAAAAAAAAAAAAAAACCTTAAAGTGAAAGGCTTCGTTTTAAAATCAAGGCACAAATAAATACTAAAAAAAACAATCGCGTAAAAAAGAAAATATGTCGATAAAGTAGCGGAGACAACATAGGAGTGGAAGGGGGGGGGGGGGGAATATACACCACCAATTGGAGAGAGTGGATATTAGATATAAAGGAACTCAAACAATGGAAAGCGTTTGCAATTTAATGGCGGACTGCTTCCGCGCAGATAGGTCGCCAATGCGGATGCGTCGTGTTCCCGCGGGGCGATGAGGATAGCGGACGGAGATGCGGGGACGCTTGTGGACGATCGACGCCTTCGTCACCTCCTCTGAGGTTGTCTGTCAAACGGAGCCAATAAGCCACGTGACCTCGATCGAGCAGTTGGAAACAGTGTCGAACCGGAACCGAACCGAACCGAAAACCGAAACTGAACCGTTATTTCTAGCCGAACCGGAACCGAACCGAACTGAACCGAAATCTTTGCAGCCATTTTGGAACTGATCTGGAACTGAAACAAAAAAAAAATATAACAGTAACCGATTCAATTCGGTTTACGGTATTGTTTTTTAAATTACAAAATGCATGTTTGAGAAATAAAAATCGACAGCTCTATTTCTATGTATTGATCAAATTGTTATATACCGAATTGCAATTTATGAGAAATTATGGGTTTTCGTGGTGCTTTTGTATGGGCACTATGAAAAATCATGTGTCACGTGGTCACGTGACTACAGGCCGCTCAAGACGTGCTTTCAAGTAATGTCACGTCACGTGGCCCCGTGACGTAGTCACGTAACGCTCCGCGTCAAGTCGACTTAAATTGAGAACGTCACTAGATTTATTAGCATTGTTGACACCGTGAAGTCACATGACATCACGACTCCTCACCGCGAGTCACGTGATACCGTAATGTACTCGACTATCATGAGCGCGAGTCGAGTACTCGTATTCATGATAATCGGCATCGCCAAACAATCGAATAATGGCTCGTGTTCAATCAAAGACGAGAATAGCCGAACTCTAACAATGTCTGAAGCTTAACCCATGCTTAGTTATTTGCCAACCGCAGCGCATGACTATGAAGAACTCTCACGGTATATAATTAGCGCCAGATCACGTGGCCGCTTGTTCTAGTAGCGAGTTGAGGAGGGGAAAGCTGTTTCTTTTCTTTATTTTTCCTGCGTCTGCAATTGGGCGGAAAGCAAATCTAAAGGATGTTTTTGCAAGTTATAAACGTCAGGGACTAGCTCTTAGCGGTATTTACTGGAAGTTCAAAAATTGTTGCACTACCCATTTTACATGTACGCATACATCATACACATACCCAAACATGTTTTCGTTGCTGCTGAACTGTCTCAGAAAGTTGTGCCCATGAATAGAAATATTGAAGTGACTAAATGTGACTTATTAATCGACGATAAATAAACACTAAGTGTGTACGGAAGGAATACCTGAAAAGAATGATCCTAGTGACCTCAGACTCAGAGGGGTAGCCGAACGTTGACAGCCGCTTTAATTCTTGCAGGAGTGTCGTTATCAAGATCTTCCCCAAGCTTTGACCACCTCCGTATTTTGTTCTAACATCACAATTTTCGGGTGCAAAAAAGAAACAAACAAAAGGAATGCAGTTTTACTGTTTGCAATGGACACACAACATTGTCTAAGTAACGCCACCGAATGGAGGGGAAAATCCCTCAGCAATGGAGGTATTCTCTAGGGGAGAATCGAGACAAGAAAAAAAAAGGGAGGATTTTTTTTCCGGGGAATGGGGAGGGGGGGAGTTTATAAAAATACATACTGTGTTCTAAAGATTCCCCTGCTCCACATCTTCGTCAGAGATCAGAAAGAGGGGTCCCGAAAACTACTTTGTTTGCACAAGTACACTTGCCAGAAAGGCAGTTATCGTTGTGCCAGACGCTCGCGCCATTCCTTACCACGCTGCACTAAGCAAGAATAATTTGTGCCTCTCGAATACATGCTTGCACTGAGCGCGAACCTTCTGCAGCGTGCATTTCGTACCACCGGATTTCATTTTCTCAGCAAGAACAAATCGAAATGACCAACAGCATATAGGGCGATGACGTCACGTGCAAAACCATGTTAAATAGTTCAGTTTTATGTAGACATGCGATGTTCTCAACACTAGCAAAAGTGCATGTCAAAATTGTATAGTTGTGCAGTATATATAACAGTCTCGCAATATGATCTGCGGCAGCCTATTTTTTTACCCTTTTCATGGCAAACGTCACCAGGCGGTGTTTTAGTCTTTGACGTCCCAGAGAACTTCCGGTTCATGAAAATAATGAACAAAACCTACCTTGACACCGCTTCTTGATGTGTCAATGAAACGTTTAACCACAAATTTCCCAGGTGAACGCCAAAAGAACAAAGAGGTGGGATATCTGCTAGAAAGTTTTTATTATTCTTTTAAACCAACCTGCCTCCTCCAAGATGTTAAATTGTGCAGCCCAAGGCCCTCCTTAAATTTCTAAATTTGTTGTCTGTGTAGAATTTATGATTTCCAGCACTGGTGACGTAAGCAAGCTCGACAGACTTGCAAGCTCGACAGACTGGAAGTCGCTTGGGACGCAAGCGGCCGGTTCATGTTTGTAAACAGCAAAAGGGTATAAGATGTTTGAGCGCGCATGACTTATAAAACAGAGTTGTAACGCTAGGGCCCGAAACAAGTGCGCTTAAATCCGAATATAACATTCCTCCCGAGACAGTATTTTGTGAAGGTTCAAGCTCGTTCAAGCTAATGTCCAAATGTGATTCATATTAGAAATATATTGTCTGTCCCTCAAGCTATTTATGAGTAATGAGGACATTATTGCATGCATCTCTATGTATTTCTTTTTGCAGTGAGGCGTTGAGTATGGAAATTTTTAGAATATATAATTTATTATCTCTCCGCACATTTCGTGCATTTGCCTTCTTATCTATTATGTGAGCACACAGTCCTTTCGGGACTGTGTGCTCCCATGAATGACTGGTCTCCTCAAAGATATACGTCAAAAATAAATGCAGCTTCAAATTATTTAAAATATGATCTGCAAATATTTTCTGGCGTCTTTATTCTCGATAGCCGCGTCTAAAGTGATTTGTGAGAGCCTTAAAAAAAATGTCTGATTTTGAAGTTCATTTAAATAATTATGTATTTCTGACACTTATTTAACTTCTGAGTCTCTTATTGCCTCTTTCATGTGATGAAGAAGAATTGTATGTGTCTGTGGGCTGGAAAAAAAACTAAGTACACAGGGGCGCGTGCCGGAACCATGACGATTGTGCACGCAGACCCTCAGAAAGTGACGAATTAAGCTGCTGCAATGTCAAATAAAAAATGAAATACTGCTTTGTTTCCAAATTGAATTTACCGGCATCTCGTCAAGAACAAACGTCAACAGCCAAGCTGTTCCGAAAATGTTCACTTGATTACGGGCTATCTTACGCCAGCTGCGACCTAAGTACGAAGGAGGGTATAGGTGAGAGTAAGCAATTGGGATCACTCTTTTCTGCATGATTATTAACCGACATCGACGTGCTGAATGTACACAATCTTGGCCATGAAAACAAGCGTTGTGATTGCCGATCATTGTTTCTATAAACGGTAGACTGCGAGGGCTTGTCCGAAAATTTTCGCGACATTTTGAAAATAAGATTGTTTTTAGTTCAGCTGTCGTCATATAGTTATATTATAAAACGCATATCGTGAAATAGATTTCACGATATATATGGCAAGGAGGCAAGGAGGTCCATAATTTTATGCAGTGTAATTAATTTTTAAGTTCAACAGCACATTTAGAATGTGCAACTTTTAATACTTCAACGGAAAGTTGTACCAATCACGGGTATTTTATGCTACCTACCAGACTTCGTGATAATCTTTCGATTCAGGTAAAATATATGCGACTGAAGCAAACAACTAGATGTTGAGTCGTATAAACACGGCCTTTTGTGCGTTAATCTAGCTTTTATTTTACTGATTCGTCGAAAGTAAAAAAACTAATGTTTTTTTTTTATTTTTTGATACGTGAAAATAAAAGTGGATTGTAGGAATGATAAAAAGCTTTGCAGTTACTCGTTTCACGGTGGAAAAGGTGCCTTTTGCAAAAACAACGCAGAAAATATATTCTCAATTCCGCGGTTCAAACCAGGGTGTCGAACCGAAATGTTTTTCGTTCTGGTTTTCGTTCCGGTTCAGGAAAAATGGTTCAGCTCCGGTTCAACTCCGGAGTAAAAAAAAAAAAAATTACACCATCTTCCCGAGGGGAACCATGGGGTGATGCGGAGCATCGTGTTGGTTCCGAGGAAAGAGTCAGTTGCGTGCTGACGTCGAGAGATGGCGCCACCGACTGCCCTAGCGTTACCCCCTACGCGAGCCTTCGTCGCGGCTCGCGGCAGAGAAACTTGGAACGCTCGCCGCTCGCCGTTTATTTTTTTTCACACTTGAAGGAGAGGAGACTAAAGGAGGAGAGTTGCGCTTGCGCGCGCGGTGTGAGGAGAAGCGAATGCACGCGCAGTGCACGCAGCTGGTAGAGAGAGAGAGCGGAGAGAGTAACGCGCAGCTGTTGGAGAGAGGGAAGGAGGAGAGTTGCGCGTGCGTAGTTCGAGTGCCGACTACAACGCCGACGCCGCGGGACATAGACCCGAGCAAGAGATGCTCCGCATCTAAAATAAAGGTTCAAACCGGTTCGAACCGGTTCGTACTCATATGCTACAAAAACAATTGACGGCAGCAAAAGATAAACTATGCATATTTTATAAAAGTGTGACATGTAAAAAGAAAACGCTCACATTACTGTGTGGAACGAACGATCTAGTGCTGGGGCACCTCGGGACGTGGGTGAAAGCGCAGTTCAATGTCAGGCAGCTGACCGAAGAAGCATCGTCAAGCATATCCGGGGAAAGACGGCTCCTCTGAGAGGATAAAATGAACTTCAGTGCATAAATGGCTCGCTCCACGCTCACCTGGGTCGCAGGCACCCCCAGGACTACTTTTCGCCAATGCCTAGAGTTCTGGATGGCTTTCCCTTCTCTCCGCCCAAAACTACAACACGTTAGCGTCCCTTGAAAGCTGCGGCTCCTTATCTAGAATTTCCAGGAGGCATGCTATATCAAGTGGGCTACTGGTACCTCGAACGCGCACGCAAGCCTCAACCTCTCTTTCCTTGAGGACCGCTTCCAGGGCGTTTTCCGGATCAACTGGAGCCCCCGCTGGGTCAGAAGAAAGGGTAGAATCTTGCTCGCATTGCAGAGCTGTGATTCGCCTCCAAGTCTTTGTCAAATGCAACGTAGCCCGGTACTTTCGCTCAAGATTGAGAAGAAGGCGGTAGCAGGGATCCATCTACACTGCTGTACAAAAGACATTCGTGTCAAGAAGTAGTCGTTCCCTCTTTTTCATTGCCTAGACCAAGGTCTTAGCTAACGGCGACGATATCTTGGAAGTGTCCATGGAGCTTCTCAGCGATGCTCCGTAGAAATCTCCTACAGTGAGCTGTTCCGTCTGCAATGTCTTCGTCGCCACTTCTGACGGGCGAAGCGATACTGCGAGCATCTGGATTTCCGCCCATACGCCTTCAGCCAACCTGGAGCTTTCTTGTTTTTAGAAGAACCCTCCAGCGAAGCCTCTTAGTTCAAGTAGCTTGGTGAGCATATGCAGCGTGCACATTCATCGCATTGGACAATTAAGCACTGGTGTCTCCAACCCTAGCTTACACCCGAAATAGCCGAACCGCCGAGCAGACGACCTCGCAGAAAATCAAGTAAGAAAGAACACTGGCTCAGAGTTTCAAGCTAAGGTGGAATGCAGCGAACGCTGGCTGCTCGCCTAGCATGCCCAGTGCTAAGAGCCTATATTCCCGGTTGAGCAGTGACGCAATGAATGTGAAGTTTCTTTGTACGATCAGAGCGCTGTATTTTGAGGATGGCTCGTAGGGTTGGCCGCGGTTCATGTCAGGTTGAAGCTGAGTATAAGCAACGAGAGTCGTCGTGTCTCTGAACGCTCGTGAGTGTCTGGACAGAGTAGCGGCAACTCGCGAGAAGCGTCGGCCGCCCGCCGTTTACTAAAAAGAGAACAAAAAAGAACACGAGAACGCATTTGGAGGGTGGAAAGGAAGCGATGCTCAGAAGAGCTGTGCGTCTTGAAGTTTGTGTTTCTGAGGAAAATATGTTTCGGTCCTTGCTGTTTCTGCTACCGGAGATCGAAGCCGTTTTGCTGTTTTCTGTAGCTATAACTTAATAGAATCCCCCCTTCCCTTCCCGGTGTTAGACTTCAATTTCGGTCAGATTATTAAATCCGTTGAGTTATTTTAAAAGCAGATTAGATGCGCCACAGTATGGCAACTAGTGCAGGTTCTAAAATATCCATCGGCCTTTGTATCGCTTTTTTATCCGATCAGTTATACAATGAAATCAAGGCGTTTAAAGTAAATTGCACACAACTCTGCAAAATTAAACACCGAAAAAACAAAACAAATGTCGAACTGAACGCCAAAATAAAAGGACAAAGAGAGATATAGGCAACACTAGGCATCTTGTCTATACCTCTCCTTGTCCTTTTTTTTTTTTTTACGTTTAGTCCGAGATGAAAAATCATCCAGCCCAACTCACCGTTTTGCCATCAAACAGTGTCTTTCATTGGACACTTTAGCTGACGTGCCAATTGGGTATGTTCTAGTGATAAATTTTCTTTGATGAACCATTTCCGGTCCCCAAGAAAAGGTTCGGACGAATGTGGGTATTTTTAAAGAAATACGTAAAACCAGAAATTCCGGAGAATTTATAGTTACAGTGCTCATTTTGTTTGAGTTCTCGAGACAAAGTTTATAAATTATCAGTACGACCGTTATGTAAAAACCTGATAATGGAATGTTACAGAACTTTCCGTTACCTATTTTTCTGGCTTTTTGACTTCCCACATGAACGAAACACCGCAAAAATAATTTATCAGTTTTGCCCAGGAACGAAAAGATAATGATTTCGGTCCGGTCAACTCAGGTTTGCGCAAAAGTAATACTTTTGTTCTTGCATTTTTTGGTTTATTATTTAGGTTACTGAGTTTTTCGCCACGCACTTCTCACGTGACCTGACTTCGCGTATGAACCGAAAACCGCATGGAAAAGATAGCGGTTCCTCTCCGGAGCGAAAATAATTATTTCGCTTCGGTTCAACTCCGGTTCACACGAAAATAACGGTTTTTTCTAGTTTTCGGCTCACGGTTCGGGTTCGGTTCAATAACCTGGTTCAAACCGGTTCGAACCGGTTCGAACCATTATGTTTGCTCCCCGGAACTGAACCGGAATTGAACCGAAATTCGTGAACCCGAACCCGAACCGAACTGGTACAAATTTCGGTTCGATACTCTGTTTGGAAACATTCTGAAATTGAGGGATTCTACCTCCGCCGAAAGCGCCATCTAGTGAGAGACGGAGGCTGGAAATGGAGGGGCTGCGGCATTCCGCATGGGGTTACAAGGGGGTTAGGGAAAGGATCGCAGACTTACCCAATACCCACTTGGAAACATGTCGGAGCGGCAGCAGATCGTTCGTCCACCGAGATCCAGAAGGTCAATGTGGAAGCTTGGGCAAGTTGGTGATTCATGCTTGGATGGAACAGCGCGGATGAACAGTCACACTCACATGCACACAGGAGGCAAACAGACTCGCAGCGCTTACTTTCAACTCAGTTCTATATTTATTCTTCCTCAAATCTTCAACTTCTTCACCTTTGCCATTAATGAGAACAATTTAAATATTTTTACACACCATAGACCAAATAGCCAAATACACATTAAAAATAACTAATAATTAAATAAATATTAAAAACTATGTTAAAAATTAAAAATTAAAGCGAAAAATTTCTCATCCCTATTGGTGCTTTGATGATATCTCTAGATAATCCAATTCTTTCTTTGACAAAGCTACGGATGATACACTAACACATTGTTTGTCCAACCTGGCTATTTTTTCAGCTTTGATGATCTCTCGTGTCAGCTGATTCCCACTTCTGGCTATGACAGTGCAACTACTCAGGTCCGCTGAACACCCGCAATCCCGGCAATGGATACCTAGATTCCCTGATATCACTCTGGTTATGTTATAATGATGCTCTCGTAACCGGTCATTGAGACACCTCCCGGTCTGCCCGATATACTGTTTTCCGCATGAATGGCATAAACCACCCCTTCAGAGCATGGAACGAACCGGGAGTGGTGCTTTTTGGTACAACCTAAGGTCCTATCGGAGGAAGAATTGACTTTTTTACATAAACTAGAGAGCTTGCATGTAGCAGAAGGTCAAGCCACGTCGAGGTCAGAAAGTACGGCGATTAGATGAGAAGAAACGTAGCAGAAATAATAACTGGAATGGTGAAAAGCTACATTTAGCTCCCAAAGCAGACCCCCCCCCCCCCTTCCCCCCCGAACTCACTCATTTGTTCTATTGGTTTCTTTATTCTGCGGCGGGGCAAGTTTCTGTCACTCCAAAGTTGTCGTTCGCTCTTTGTATTGTCCGACATGCTTTGTTTTCTATCTGCGGCACTTTGATGATACGACGGTTTATGCTGTGCGATGTTTCTGAAGTTTGCCGGTTAGTTTCCCACGTTCACACGAGTGCGAAGTTGTTTGTTTTGTACCTAGCTCTCTGTATATGTTTCCTGTTTTTTTATTATCTTTTTTTTCAGTAATAATGTTCGCGAGTCATACTATGGCGCCACTTCAACTACCGTGTACTAAAAAAAAGACGACCGGAATAAGCAAGGACGTGAATCTCGACATCTGCAAACCTCTTTTTTTTTATGCAACACTAGTTTGGATTAAAAACATGCATGCAATCTAGCATTTGTTTTTACGAAGCAGAAATTAAACGGATAACTTATGTTTTCTACAGGCGGCGGAAGTATATATATTTTTAACTCTTTGCATGGACGAGCTAAATGTTTTTATTTTTGTGTATTTTTATGAATGTATTTTGTTATTAAATAGAAAGAGGTTACGCCAAGGTGTTCGGGAATGATTTTTTCTTAAATATAAGTTCGTCCGAATGCATGCGAGACGTGGTAAAACATTCACAGCGTCTCTTACGTCATTATTAACAGATCTTGTGAGTCTTTTTAGCCAGCTTTCAATTAAATTTAATACGGTTATGTTTACCCAGACATGGTATTTTGAGGAAGAAGATGTTTTTAGTCTGCCATCTTATAACCACTACTGTTTAAATCGTGTTTCTTAACGTGACGGCGGTGTATGTTTGTTGATTGAAGAAAGCATCGAAACCGAATTATTATCTATATTTTGTATTATGACAAGGGATTATGAAGTGTTATCTCTGGTGGCAGGAATTATGCTTAAACCTGTGGTTTACCACCTACCGGATGGCAATATTAACGAATTTCTTGCATATTTTGAGGGGCTTTGGGGATTCGGTAGTGATAATAACTTGAATGTAATCACTGAAGGAGATTTTAATATTAATATGCTACTCGATAATACGTCTAGAATTGAATTTGATATATTACATACTACGTATGAATACGTATGGATACGCTAATATAAAAACTTGACCGACAAGAAATACATTGCGCACGGAAACTCTTATTGACCTTTCTACTACATACATTGATCACACATGTCTGAAAGGTGGTATACTTACCACCCATATAAGCGATCACCTACCTATATTCCTATGCGTAAATGGTAGTCTTTGTCACAAAAATGCAGAGTCATTTAGACACTTTCAGCATATCACCGCTTATAATCTGGACGTGTTTCCTAATTATATTGAAAATGCTGACTGGAACAAATTTCTTGCGGCAATAGACCCTGATGTAGCTTACGATACGTTCCTAGAAAGTTTTAAACGCCTCTATATAAAACAATTTCCTTACAAAAAAAAAAAAAAAAAAAACTTAAAAATCACGTAGAATTCGGAAACCATAGATTACCCCAAGTCTTTTATTGAAAATTAATTTAAAAAACAGGTTATTTCGAAGATATAACAAATTAAGAAATCAAGATGATTTGACAAAGTTTAAAGCTTATCGCAACCAGTTAACGAAGGAACTAAGAACCGCTAAGGAACTGTATTATCACAATAGTTTCAGATCTTGAGCTGGACGTATTTATGTTATTTGGAAAAAAGTTAATTCAATTAGACAAAATAATCAGAACCATGACAGCATAGATAGACTGCATATTAACGGAGAAGAAGTTAAAGATATTGCTTTAGCTAATGCATTTATTGATTACTTTGTAAATCTAGTTTCTCTAACTTACGACGATAAGGCTTGCGAGTATATTAAATATAGAAACTTAAATTCAATATTCTGTGATCCCGTTAGCGATTTCGAGGTTTTTAATGTAATTATGAACTTATATATTACATGCAGTAGAGATGCGGATGATATCCAAATTAGACCCGTAAAATATGTATTAGACTTAGTCGTGCATTGTTTAACTCATATATATAACTTGCGTTTATCTGCAGGTATATTTCCGAAATTTCCGAAACGTATGCAGATTGCCAAAGTTTCTGTACTGCATAAGAAAGGTGATAAGAATGACATTAATAACTATAGCCCTGTTTCAATACTTCCCGTGTCTTCAAAAGGGCTTGAAAAACTTATTCATGTAAGGCAAGTTCCGTAGAACGATGTTTTTGAAATCCAAACTGCGACCTTGTAGTGAGTTGATACTTGTCGAAAAAGTTTGACAATCTTAAGATTGTCAAACTTTTTCGACAAGTATCATGGTATTGTATGGTGTTCGTGGGCGAGCCTTTCATCTACTACGTTTCTTTATCGAAAATCGGAAATAATATGTGCGTTGTGGTAACTTTTGTTCTAATATAAAACCAATTTTCTCAGGGTATCACAGGGAAGTTATTTAGGGCCATTTCTTTTTAACGTCTATGTAAATGATATACTAAATATTGACCAATCTATTAAATTTGTAATGTATGCAGACAATTCAACACTTTTTTATGCTGCTGATAATGTGGAAGAGCGATCGTGTTAAAAATTAATTTAGTATTAGATAAAATATCATCATGGACCGACAGGAACGCTTTAAAAAATAAATACTTGCAAAACTAAAGCTGTTATATTTCGGACGAAACATAAAACTATTCCATAAATATGTAGGATAACCTTAAACTCAGTTGACATCGAATTGGTAGATGATTTTAAAACACTTGGTGTAGTGTTTTCCCATAATATGACCTGGGACCATCATATTGCGTATTTAAATAAAAAGCTATCTAAGGTGGTAGGGCTCATATGGCGGCACCGGTATATACTTCCAACATAAATTAAACTCTTGTTATATAAATCGTTATTTTATTCTCATTTCAATTACTGTTCCTTAGTCTGGAGTACAACTACAATAACAAACTTGGAGAAAGTACACTTAATTCAAAAAAGAATGCTAAGAACTATTGCAAACGCGCCATATTTGTCGCATACAGAAAACTTGTTCAAAATTTATAACATGCTTAGTATCAAAAATATGTATCTATAGACTATCCACAAGGCTTAGAAACGAATTGTAACATAACACCTCTTCCTTGGTAACTTTTTGAAATTTACAAAAACATGTTGTAAAGTATCAAACTCGTAAACCCGATTATTGGCAAATACCGACGTGTCAATTGAATGTTGGCAAAGAAATGTTATCCTACCGAGTCCCAAGACTTCTCAATACACTAATTTTTTACAATATTGATATAGATAAATTGAGTTTAAATGAATTACGTACTGTAATGTATAGCTTTGATATAGTGTACTGATATTTGGTTCTGTATATTGTGGTAGGGTTGCCTTGCTGCATGCCCATCCGGGAGGAACAACACGAAGCCGGGGTTTCCATAACGAGAAACTACATTTATTAGAGTAACAGGAATGGGTTGTTAGTATCAACGTAAAACATTGCCGGAGCGTTCGAACTGCACGTCTCCGTGACCACGGTCCGTCTTCTCCCTTCTGTGGGCGTGTGCCGTCTTTCATAGGCTTCTGCATCATAGGCATCTGTCCTACGTGTGCTGTTGCGCGCCTCAGATGTTGCCCAGTTTGGGCGGTCGGCAGCGGCCTCTGGCCGTGGTGGCAGACTCGCTCCCACACCCCCCACCCCTCCCCCCTTAAGCGTCTGGCATGTCGATGCCAGGGTCGTCGTGGTCGTCATTGGGAGGGGGTCGTCGTCGAGGGTGTGGACGGCGGTGCTGTATCGGCGCTAGGGCGCGCTCCAGGTCGCAGTCGTCCTTGGTGGCCGGCGTTCCTGGAATCGCCGGCAGTTTCAGTTTTCGGTGCCTGTGGACCGTCTTGCCCACTGGCCGCGGTTCCATGGGGTGAGCCTCGCCGGTTGTCGCCGTCGGTGAATGGGACCGCCACGTGTCCTGGGACCCTGGCGTCCAGATGCTCGGGATTGGTGGTGGCGTTGCCCGTGATCGATCTTTGTGAATCAGAACGAGCAATTGCCATGGGTTACTCTCATGTGTAACCCCTGGCTCTATATTGCATATAAAAAAAAAGGATAAAGGATCTGGGGTGGGCACACAATCGCGCAATATTTCCCCCCCTCAGAAAGGCGATCAGATCCGTGGGATGATATACGATCGAGGTACAACGCTCGAAACCCGAAAGAAAGAAGAGAAAAAAAATAAGAAGAATCTTGTCCACCGCTATACAACTCTCTCAGCCGTCACCGACGTCGCAGGTTGTAGCGCCTGTGTGGCGGCGAGGGGTGGTCCGGGACCGGGCCGTCGTCGGCATCTGTCCGATCCTGCGAAAAACCATCTTCCGGGACGTGGAATTGTTTAAGGTCGGTGACATGAGTTGGTCCTCTGGACTCACCACTGAAATGGTGAATTAGTGTGTATGTAAGCGGGGATAGCTTTTTGACTACACAAAATGGACCATCACACCTGTTGGCCAGTGAGGCCGTGAAGCCTTTCGCCGCGTCACTCAGGGGGTGAGTGCGCCGGAGCACCAAGTCTCCCACCTCGAACTGCAGGTCTCGGCGTCCCTGGTTGTACTGGTCGGATTGCTGCAGTCTGGCAACGTCAAGGTTCTCCCGGGCTTCCTTGAGGTTGATAGTGAAACGCTTTCGCAGGTCGTCTGCGAACTTTGTGTAGTTGCGGTCCTGTGCCCTGGGCTCTGTCGAACGGAGAGTGTTAGCGAGAGGAAAGGCAAGCTCCCTGCCAAAATTGAGCTGGGCAGGGGTGAGCCCGGTTGACCGGTTAACCGTGCTGCGGGTGGCGAAGGCCATTTCTGGGAGCTTCGCATCCCAGTCTGTGTGACGCTCCGTATGCGCAACAAGCATCATCTTAAGGTTTCGATTTACCCTTTCGGTTATATTTGCCTGTAAATGATACGGCGAAGTCCGCTTATGTTCAATTCCCAGAACCGTGCATGCATCGATGAACACTTTGCTTGTAAAATACGAGGCATTGTCCGAAATTAGGCTTGCCGGGAAACCAAAGCGCGCGAAAACTTGAAGTAGGCAGTCCCATATTTTCTGCGAGTCCACTTTCATAAAGGGAACAGCTCCACCCATTTGGTGAAATGGTCTGTTACTACGAACAAGTACTGGTTTCCGCGTGGGCTTCGTGGAAATGGACCCATGACGTCACAGCAACAGATCTGCCAAGGGCTCTGGCTTGCGCATGAAACCTGGGGGTTGACCACCACGTGGCTTCGCTTTCTGGCATGACGGGCAACTACGCGCATACCTCAGTACATCTTGCCGCATGCCGGCCCACGTCGCAATATGGGACAACTTATCGTAAGTTTTGCTCCCACTGCTGTGTCCGGCTAAGGCAGAGCTGTGCATGTATCTGATGAAGGACTTACGTAACTTCCGAGGTATCACTGTTCGAAACGGAGAACTGCTCAGATCATCATCAGCCTGAGGGATGTAGCGCAACAGGAGTCCGTCACTGCTCAGTAAGTAAGAGTCGAACTGTTCATCACCCTTGGTGTTGACTGGGCTGGACTCTGCCAGCCAGGCAGTAACTTGTTGGCACAACCCATCGTCGTGCTGGGCCTTGACAAATCCTCTCTTGAGACCAATGTTCCCCACCGTGAGTCAGGTGGTCCCTTTGCTGTGTTAACGACCGCAACCAGACCGGGAACTTCCTGCACGTGCTCCTCAGGAAGGGGGGCGCGGGAAAGTGCATCAGCAATTTGGTTTGTAGCACCCGGCCTGTACACAATAGTGTAATCGTATTGTTGCAGCGTAAGTGCCCAACGGGCGAGGCGACCAGCGGGGTTCTGAAGTCTTTTCAGCCATGACAACGCTAAATGATCACATTGAATTTGGAATGTTGCGCCATCCAAATACATGTCGAATCGCTTTAATGCATACACTATGGCTAAGCATTCCCTTTCTGCAACGCTGTAGTTACGCTGTGCGGAATTGAGGGTCTGACTTGCGAAAGCAACCGGGCAAAGTATACCGTCATGTTCCTGCAGTAAAACGGCTCCGACGCCGCAATCGCTTGCATCTGTCTGCAAAACGAATGGTTGGTTTAGGTCGGGAAGTTGCAAACACGCGTTTTCTGTCACTGCCTTTGATAAGGCTATAAATGCGCTTTGTTGCTGTTCGCTCCAACACCATTTGACGCCTTTTCGAAGGAGGTGATTAAGCGGCTGAGAAATGTCGGAGCAGTAAGGAATGAAATCCCTATAGAATGCAATCATTCCGAGATATCGCTGTAAACGTTTCACGTCATGGGGGCACGGGTACTCAGTTAGTGCGCGCAGTTTTTCCTTCGTTGGGACGAAGCGTGCCGCTATCGACAACAAATCCGAGGAGGTTAATTTTGGGCTCGGCCAATTGAACTTTCCCGGATTGATTGTTAGGCCCGCGTTCCGCATCCGCTCAAGCACAATAGTCAAGTGTTCGAGATGCTCCTCGAATGTACGCGAGAAAACAACAACGTCATCCATGTATGCCATCGCGAATTCGTACTTTGGGTTTCCGAGCACAATGTCCATCAGACGTTGAAAGCTCGCTGGCGAGTTGGACAAGCCAAAAGGCAAGCGGGTGAACTCGTACAGCCCTCTGTGGCATATGAAAGCGGTTTTCTGCACGTCTAACGGGTGCACCTCGATCTGAAGGAATCCGCGGCTGCAATCCAATGTGGTAAACACTGTCGCGTTACCGAGCGCGTACATTATAGAGGAAATGCTGGGTAAAGGGTAACTGTCCCGTACAGACACTTCGTTAAGCCGTCTGTAATCTACGCAGAGTCTGGCAGTTCCATCTTTTTTCGAAGCGAGTACGGCAGGAAATGCCCAAGGGCTTTTTGACTCACGTACTGCGCCGGTGTCCAGCATCTCCTGAAGGGCCACGTCCAGGAGTTCTCTTTTGTGCACGCTGATGGGGCGTGGATTGCACCTCCAAGGCGGTGCGTTACCGTTTTCAATCCGATGCAGCAGGATTTCTGTCTTTCCTGGTCGCTCCGTGAACATCGAAGAGAACGACCGCAGGACGTCCTCCAGCTGTCTCTTTTCGAGGTCAGCATGCCCGGACACTTCTGCAGGGTATCCGAGATTTCGGATGGTAAGGCAGCTGCAGGCGTTGTGAAGTGGGCTGGGAGGGTTGGGCCAGTGATGCAGTTCTCTCGTCTGGTGAACGGAGTCAGGTCCGCCTGGTTTCCCAGATGATAGCCGCCACCAGGGAAGTCGAGCGTCATGCTTACGCCTGTGATAAAGTCTCGACCCAAGATCACGGGTACGGCGAGTCCCGGGAGATACAGAAAGCGCTGACCCCGTTTCTTCTCATTAAATGAAATTTTAAGCCTTACGGCTCCGTCCGCCGATATTGTTGACCCGGAGGCTAACTGCAGACGTGTGTCCGCCGAACGAAAGGTTATTTTTTGATTTTTGCATAGTTCATAGGCAGCGTCCCCCATAAGCGAGATAGCAGCACCGGTATCCAAAAGCGCGGCAAAAGGAAAACCGAGCAAAGTGATCGTCATGCGTGGCTCGATCATTTTGCTGTCAGGCTGAATTCGACATACCGATGGAACAAGTGACGCTGCGTGCGTGATCCCGGCTGTGATAGTGGCCATCGGCGGCTCTGCAGTGGGGCTCATTGCCGCCGGCCGTAATAGTTTCCTGATTGGGATGCCACGTGACCTTCCGGATTTTCACGGCCCATAGGGCGCGCGAGGGTTGACCGGATTTCCACAATCCCTCCGCTCACTTCCAGCCCTTCCGCCATTTGTTTCGTTCTGCCTCGGGTTTGTATTTGGGCACTCTCTTTGTTTTCCAAGGCAGCGGTGACTCTCGCCGGTGAAAAAGCGGGGAATCTCCGACAGACGCAGTAAAGGTAAAGCAGCCATCGCTTTGACTAGCAGACGTAAAGCAGGCGACGTTAACTGCGCTAACCCACCGACGCCGTTAAAGAGTGAGGAATCTCGCCGCACACGAAAGGAGGGGAAAAGTAGTTGGGAGGGAACTTGCGGACATTAACACGTTCGCTCTCGGTTCTTAGCAAACAAACCTCGGCGCCTCGGGACACCTCGCCAGTGAGTCCTTTGACTTCTCTCCTTGATGCGCGTCTGCTAGTTGTTAGACAAAAACAACATACCGCTCGAGTTATTTCGTCTGCCCTCTCTAAAAGGCGAAGTCGAGCTCGCTCGAAAGTCGCAGGAAAGGTAAGACAGACGCAGACGACGTTGCGAGCAGACGACGTTGCAAAGGAGCAGACGACGCTCAGATAGGGGGTCGCGATCAGCCAATCAGGGCTCGGCGCTCTGACGTCTCCGGTACTTCCTTTCTCATGCGCAGAAGACGAAAATGAGCCCACTTGCGAGGCGTATAGATATCCGCGGAGTGCCAGCCCCACGAAATTCTTTTATTATTGCTTCGCTGAAACGAACAGCATCATTAAAACGAAGTTTACGTTGAACCTGTTCACTCAGGACACACAAACCATGTTTTCGAAATTTCCGTTTTCAAATGTACTGCGTGCATTGCATTCCTCATTGGTGAATACCTCCTAAATGTCTGACTGCACCTCGAAAGTGACTTTTTTTTTTTTTTTTTTGGAACTGCAGCAGAAAACAGAATTTTGTCAACCAACTGGAAATATTTCTTCGATACTTGTCGGTATAGACTACCACAGAGCTCTGACGTCACGGCGCTGTTGTGGCGCTGCTGTCGGCACGGCGCAGACGCTTTACCTCACGTGAATCTGGCTTTTGCTAGAGAGCTTAAAGATTGTAGGGAGGGTCCATCTCAAGCAAGGAGGAGCGTTAGCATTGAAATGGCGGACGCCTCCTATGCCGATCGGTCTGAAGTGTGCACGCGCTGCGTTGTCACATGGCGAGGAGGAAATTAGGCGGAAAGGCACAGACGCTCTCGCAGACGATCAAAGCGTTCGTCACCTTGTCCCCTCGCAGCTCATATTGGAAACGCGGTCCTTTAAGTCACGTAATTCCGATCAAGCAGTTAAACTATAGTGCTGGAACGCGTCCCCAACAGCGGTGGTGGGCCTAGTCATAGCCTCCTATATATTGACAAAGCCTGGCAGATCGCCACAAGAAGTGGCCGCCGAAATGGAAAAGGTGGAACGGCAAACAATGAATCAGAGGAAAGCCACGTGACTGGCACCCCACTACGGCTAGACGCCGAAACGCTGCGTCTCGCCGCTGCCGCGAGACGCTGAGGCGAGACACGAGGACCCGAAAGTGTGTTTCGGGTCCTCGCTGCTGCAAAAGATGTGCGCCGACGTCCAGGTTTTCCGAGAAAGGGCTTTTTGATGTTCTGTGCTACCAGATCCTCGCGTTCTAAATCTGTGACCGGGCACTCTATGGCTCCGTCGTCGAACTGCAAGGCTTTGTGAGTACTGAGGAGGCTATGCTTTGGCAGACACCTATTCTTCTACAGGCCGCTCTCTCTAGCTTCACAGTCCACGGAGGCAGCGAGGAGTGGGGACGCCGCGATGACAGCGACACTCACGTTCGCTCGTGCTTTTCGTTACCATTTTTCATTTTTCATACCAACTATTTTCGGTTAAACTGCGGCAGCGTTCTGGTAGATACCGACAATGTACGCGTCGCGTCCTCTTAAGCCTTATTGATCTCGATTTAGTCGATTCGGGGCCGCCATGGAAAGATGCAGAGGAAAGAGAAATGTTATTCCCCTGCTTTCAGGGTCAAAATTTCTTCCCTTTCTAAAGGATCATAAGTTAAAGGATGGTTCCTACCTCAACGGATTAATATATGGGCTATTTTTTCTAAGAGTGCGGGTGTTCTAAATACACCCCCTGCCGTTCGCGTTCTGGCAGCGACTGTAGGTTCGTAAATTGTTTCTTTCATTAACGTAAGCAATTTTAGCGCACGCTATCGCCAAATTTCGCGCTTGCGTTGGCGCACGCTTCGTGAGAGAATTTTAGAACAGCGTTTCTCAGCTGCGAAGCAAAACCCCAAGCATCTTGTGTTTTCAACTCCACTAAGATACAATCACCATTTTTATTTCACACATAAAATGCTGTAACAAAAAAAAAAAACATTTTTTTTTTACCAAAGTAATATTTTAGATGACTTTAAATATGAGAACGCGACGGGAGCGGTCTGCCGGTTGTCTCCGCTTGCATCGCCTCGGCAAAAGGGGTCTCGTGTACTGACCTTCGCACGTGCCTTCGCACACCGTACCTTCGCCGAGAAATGTTAGCGCGTCGTAAGTATCAAGATGCCGGCGATCGTTGACCACCTTACTTGGTCTTCCAAACAGAGTGCAATGTCGTCCTCTGTTGAAAATCCCAGTCGCGAAGATACCGCCGACGTCAGGCTCACGACGCCGCCAAAGCGGCCGCCGCCACGGTGCTGGGAACCGCCATTTTCTTTTTTTTTAAACTGTGCTCTTCTTGTCTTTAGCCAACTTCCCATCACAAATCCTCCCTGGAAGAGCGCAAAGACTCTGCGTACGTGCGCCATTTCCGAGAAATAGCGCACGCAAAAATGGCGAGCGCAAAGTGCAAACCGCAGTTAGCGTTCGGCGCATGCGCAGTGGCGACGACGCTTTGTTTTGCGTACGCTGTTCTGAAACTCCCTGATATTTTCGAAGAGCGTAGCGGTCCCTCGAACGTGCTGATTGATGTCTTCGTTTGCTTTCGAGACTGTTCATTTATACGAAAATGTATAGCATTTGTCGGTGTGCGCGATTAAATACCGAGAAAAAGAGAGCTTGACGTTACGTCTTTATTATTTTTTTAACTTTATGATTTGCTAGAAAATAAAACACGAAGTGATGTCGTATCTTGGCGCTGCGACGGGACACGTCTGCGTTTCAGGTGCCGCCGCCATGTTTTTTGCACTTCCCCAATTCACGCTCTGCGGACTTTTACGTCTTTTGAGACCCCTTCAACAGCGCACACTACGTGGATAGCTGCGTGCGGCATCAGTGCGTCGCAGAGCAGGACCCGACTGGCACTATCTGGACAGCGCCTGACGACGAGGATGCTGGACACTCGCAGCTCAGAAAGCGTCGACAGTGTGTACACTATACGGAGAGAAAGTCGTCTGCTTCTTTATCGGGAGTTGAGATGACGTCAGAACCACGCCGAGCTCTGATTGGCTTCCATTGAAAGGATAGTGGGTAGAGGTTACTGCTAGATGCCTCGAGGTCTACCCACTATTTTTTTTTTTTCAATCAGCCAATCACAGCTTGGCGTCGTTCTGACGTCACCTCAACTCCTGAGAAGCAGACGACTTGCTCTCCGCATAATGTCGTAGTCCCACTGCTCGTACATCGTAATAAAGACACAAGGGTCACTACAGACATGAGGGCAGAATTACATGCGGACACACCTCAATCATGTTCAAAGCATGCTTCCTTCCTACTCATGTATGCTCCAGACATCTATAAATACAGCCTTGTATGTTACCGATGTGACGGGAAGGTCAGACAAGAAAGCAACGTGCCTTAGACATTGTATGCAGACTGTCTTTTGTCTAATATGTCAGCAGTGGGACTTTGGCTCTATAATTTCGCACTTTTGCAGTCCCCCCCCCCCCCCCCCGTAAAAACTTAATAATAAAAAACGAGATAGAAAGAAATATTGAGGATCTACGAATACTTGGAACCGCGTGCACTGTTTTAACCCCACCGTGAATAAAGAATAAAAACAAAAGTGGTAGAAAGACAATAAATAGTTTACGAATACTTAGAACAGCGTGCGCGATTTTCGCACAAAGAACCCGATGGCCATTTCCGAGGGAATTCAAGCACGCGCGTAAATTTGCATAATTTCTTACCCTCTTTCTTTCTATAGCACAGCGACGCTCGTACGTCGTCGCCTGGGCACTCCGCCCTCCGCTCGAGGCACAAAACAAAATGTCCCTCATTTAGATATGAAAGGTCTGCCGAGATAGCGATAAATTCTTTCTTCCCAATTTGCTCCGTCCTTTTTCCCCTTTCGATCCTTTTTGTTCCGGGCGGCTTGGCCGAGTTGTACAAGCCTAACTTCGTTTCCTCCTCGTTCGCCTCCGCGCGGGAGTCGGGGGTTCATCTCCCTGGGAGAAGCGACGCGAAAGAACGATCGCTGCCTCTCGTTAGCCGACCCTGCTTTCTGTCGTAATTAACCAAAGTGCACTCGTCGCTTCGTTAAGTGCGTGCCGGTACGAAACTTTCCACGACACGGATCCGTTCGACTTTCGGAAGAAGCAAGCTTACGCCTCGCGGCCCGATTCCCGCGATCGACAAATAGGGACTGACGGTGGAAGACCTCTCCCCACGAACGGAGAAACGGGCTAGAAGTTATTAGGAAGTGCAGGTTCGGCGGCCGTAGCAAAACCTCCTACGGTCACCGACAGCATAAAAAAAGTAAGGCGTGGCTAAAATCGCGCATCTCATTATAACTCCGCAGCCAATGAGAATGCTGCATTAGCTGATAAGAACACCGAAGAATCAATCGTGAAGCGTAAATATAATAAGACCCACCCTTCGGTTTGTAAGCTCTCGGTAACTAGGTGTCGTCACTGATGAGTTACCCGAACTAGAAACATTTTCGGAACATGATGATGTTACTCTTTCCCTTCATGCCTTTCCAAGTCTCTAAATTTAAAAGTCATCGAGAAAACGGCAAATGAAGATGATGCCAAACTTAAGATTCAAATTTTCGCTGTGCTCTCGGGTAGAGGGACGTCACATGTTATATAACGTGCAGGTCGTGGAAGCAATCTAAAAAACGCAAAATATTGAGCGTTTTTTTTTTTTTTTTTTTTTTTGGCGTGAGTTTAACCGTTATTCATTTCACACCATCGAACGTCGTGTAACCTGTAAGTAACAACCTGAAACGCCTCGTATTTTGTTTCGTAATAATAATGTTGATCGCGAATCTTTAACACAATATGTGCATGCAGCCGTGCAAAAGCATAGGCAACTTGTACGCGGTACCTGGCGATTCAACAGGCTTCAAAATACACTACTAACTAAGCATGCTTTGTTAGCATAGAACAAAAACAAAACATCAAGAGAGAAAAGGAAATAAATAATAAAATAACGTAAATTCAATTACAGCTGAAACTGGAGACACCATGTTTCCATTTTATATTTTACTGGTTTTGCTGTGTCTAGGTCAAAAAGCGTTTCTGGAAGCTTACTATAATAGAAGGGAACGTAATAAGACCTTGTTTGTTCTTATAATTTGTATAAACTTTCAGAAGGACAAAGTCCCTCGTGTTATACTGCTTTACCAATAACGCACGAGTGCAATATTTCAGCAGTAAATATTCTCAAAGCATGCATTTTCAGTTTTTTTTCGAACTCTTCATAAATCGTCTCATGAGCGATATTACTAACAATTCTTTGACGTATATTATCCAGTATTTGCGTTTTATAGCTCGAACCCATACCATATGACGAAATGCCGTAACGGAGGTAGAACTCACCCAGCTCATTCGTACATATTTTGTTTCTCAAAGAAATGTCGCCACGCTACGCATCCTGAATAAATATGCAGAAACAACACGCCTTCTGTTGGCAATGCACTCCGCATCTTCATTTTTTCCCAAAATAAGTACATATATATTTGAACGCATCATAGTGCCTGGTTGTTCTATCGTCACTTGACAACTTCGGTTAAATCACCATACCAGCACCAGAATTAGGCTTCACTGCTGGTTGTTCAGTTTTAACCTGAAAACTTTGACCCTAAATTGCCTAACAAGTGCCGGATTTAGGCTTAACTTCTGGTTGATTCGTTTTAACTTGGCGAATTTAGGCCTACATTTTCAGACAAGTACCAGAATTAGACTTCACTTCTAATTGTTCGTTTACACTTGGTAACTTTGGGTCTAAATTGTCGAACAAGTGCCGGATTTAGGCTTAACTCCTGGTTGATCCGTTCTAACTTGGTGAATTTAGGCCTACATTTTCAGACAAGTACCAAAATTAGACTTCACTTCTAATTGTTCGTTTACACTTGGTAACTTTGGGTCTAAATTGTCGAACAAGTGCAGGATTTAGGCTTAACTTCTGGTTGATTCGTTTTAACTTGGGAATTTTTGGGCCTAAACGTCCGCACACGCCAGATTCGGACAGGTGTTTATATACACCTTTTCCACAAAGGCGCAGCCATCTTGAATGTTGTCACTTCTGGTATGCAGTAAAACATGGTTTTGACCTCCTCCACGCCGCTGGAAGGTGTTTACGAAAAATGCGTGATTGTCACTCATTCTTGTTTGGCCTCACCTATATTTTCTCGCGTATTCCAGGTTGAAACGTTTTATTATTTTTTCGTCCCGCATACCAGATACATAACTCACGTGACTGAGAGCGACAGGAAGCAGCAAACGTCTTTAGACAGCCCGATACTTCGGGTGCAGACCGGAACGAAAGTGATAACGATGATAGCTACACTATACACCAATTATTTATGACTGCGTGTTTCGCTTCACGTCCACCTCCTTACCATGAGGTGACCACATCTATTTAAGTTATCTCGTTCTGAAGGTGCCAGTTACCAAAGTTTTATTATAAACACGAGCTACCCATTGAGAGTGCCCAACTACAAGATGACTAGCGACTGTCTCTTTTGCACAGCGTAAAAAAAAAAGAAGAGAAACAGTGGACGACTGTTTTGGACGTGCGACATGGCCATGCTGTTCCGCGGATAAAATGCACATGCCTGACCTTCTTTCTGTCTCAACATCTCCCGCCGCACAAACCACACAATGCAAAACGTCTATAATGATCTTAGAGAAAAAAGTAAAAATGTGAGGCAACAATGAAATATCGATTCATGGGTGGCCGCTCAATGTCGCGGTGGCTTGACCAGCGCCCACTACCAACGCACGAGGGGACACATCGCGACCGACATCGCGTGTAATGTGGCCAACACAAAGGCGCAGAAGCAAAGGAAGTGTCCCGGAGTCTGGGTGGAACATTATCGCCCTACAAATCATGTCGGGCACTCCCGACCAATTCCATTAGAAAGCGTGGATTCCGGCGTGCAGGGGGGGGACAGGGGTGGCCATCGACATCCCTCCATGGTCCCCTTGCGGAAGAGGGGGAACTTCTGCTCAGTCATTAACCTCAGTATCTGACGGTTCCACTCGATACGTAAGGGAGACGTAGTAAAACCAATTGTGGCCCCTGGTGTCCCTTTTCTTTGTTGGTCAAGCCGTGAGGGGCTTCTTTGTTTCGAGTTGATTTCTTCGGCGGATGTGCGCATTGCTCATGAGCTACCCAGGCAGACGCGAAACGACCGAAACCACGTCACAGGCACTAAGGAACGTCTGATTTCCCCAAAAAGTGAACCAAAACTGGTCTTGTAGCACTTGCATTTAAGGTTGCTACTCATGGGTAGAAATATTACAATTGGACATCCCGTTTGCTTCGTAAAATATTTTTGTAACAGAAGTTATTTATGAGTTGAACGATTTTAGTTCGAATGCTCGTTTAGTCTCTAGTAATTTGTATAGTTTGGTTAATCGCCAGTGTTCGCTGCGCCACCACAAAATCATTTCTAGAAAAGAGAGAATTATTACGAGGAAATATTTTATAATGGCTCATTAACATACTGTGAAGATAGGCGGTTCGATTTCAGGGAAAGGACCTTTTGTTTTGCCAGACTGCACAAGTAATGCACACGTGTAAAAAAAAGAAGTTAATTACAAGCCGGAGCGCGAAAAATGTTTTCACATAGTATATAAAAAAAGTGAAATCGCGTGTATTTTTTGTACAACAAATTGCAAGTCAATTTGTTAGGAAAAACCTATCTGCAGTAGACACTGCAAATACCTTTAAAAGAAGCATGGAGCGATAGTTTTGTTTGATTTGCGCTCGCTATTACGTTGGTTGTCCGTGCATCTGTTCCAGCATTAAAAGTTAAAAGAGTACTTCCTGGGATTAATTTCTTTGTCTTCAGTGAACACGCGAAAGTTTAGAAAAACTCTTAACGGGAGAGGTGATTAGTGAAGCCTGCGCGTGTCATTGAATATGCAGAAAAATTTAAAACGATTGAAAAAAAAAAAGAAAACAGAGCACTAAAGATGATTCCTTTGCTACGTATGGTTTTCTTTCGTCTCTCTTGAGTATCATACCATCACTATAGACCCCCGTATTTTGCGGACGTCACTGTGGTTTGCACTTAGATATGATGGAAAGAAACAGAAATTGCTTCGGTTTTCGCCCTCTGTTGTCATCTTTAAATCCCTTCACCCGCTTTCTCTTAATGCTAGACGAGCTAGGGGGGATCGGTGGCCGAGTGGGCTAAGGAAAACCAGCTCGGAGCACGTGTAGCGAAAGCTCGCGCTGCAGAACCCAGGGATCGAGGGTTCAATACCCACCCCTGCCCATATCGACCTGAATGAGAATCGTGCCGGCTTGCGGTCGTGTTTTACTACTGCGTGATACACGTTAAAGAACCTAGGCTAGCGGTTGTACTGCACTGGCTAAATTTCTCATCTACAGTTGGGAGACAAGTCGCCCGTTGAGGCAGAGTAAGTAATGGGCTGTATAAACATACAGACACCCCCATTTCTTTTTTCTCGAAGAGCTCCCGAAATTGACTCCCTTAACTCCCTCTAGCCCTCCCATTTCCGTACTTTGTTGACGTTTATTTTGGTCACGGCCCTCAGAACAGATTTTAAAGTGGGCTTAGTAAAAAAGAACTAAAATAAAGAGTCCCATGTCCGCTCCCGCGTGAGCACTGCGGACTTAAAGCCAAACAAACAGAAAAAAATGAGGACCAATGGGTCAAGCAGAAATTTAGAAGGAAAAAGCCAATGAAAGGGAAAATAAATATCTAGCTGCTTCCGGCAACCAAGGGGACGGGCGTGGATCAGCGGGCATTTATTGAATCCTAAGGATTGCCTAGTTGGATTCGCGAAGATTCAGTGTTGACTTGATGGCCATCAGGACAATGAGCTCTCAAAGAAACGGCAGCTCTCACTCCCCGATCTCGGAAGGGGCGGAAAAATAACAAGAGCAATCAATATCAAGTACTTGTCCGCCCTTGCACGCTTCTGAGGTGTTTCTTCCTTGTATGGCGACCTGCAGACAAGTTCAAAGCATGTATCGCCTGCAGACAAGTTCGAAGCATGTATACGCGCATGTATCAAGCAAACATGCTCGAAACATGCTTAAAGGCGTGTCCGCTGATAAATTTGTCATCATGTCTACAGCGAATGTATGATATCAAAGCAGCTTGATTGATGCAGTAGGGTCTCAGTCAATAACATCTCTCTCAGGGAGAGCGCAGCGCAGTTCCCGGCCGGCAGCGCTTCCCCTCAACAGGGTTTCGCAAAACGAGAGGACAACATAAACAAACACAAAACAGCAAAACAAAAAAAAGGAACTAGGGGGACTCTGAACCGACCGATAAAAGGTTACCAGACTTCTTATTTCTTCCGTACACGTTGCCGCCTTTTCTCATTGGCAGGGGGGGGGGGGGGGGATACGACCCACAGTAGCTATAGTTTGCATCAGACACCAGTAAGGTAAACCAGTGACAGTAGTCCGTCTCACCGTAACTTGGCAAACGGCGAAGGCTGCGGCCCCAGTGAGCCAATCAGCGCGTCGAATGGAGGCACGTGTCTCTATACTCTATCTAACTGCTCGCATTGCCGTCGAAGCCGTGGGCGGGACAGGGAGGTAATTCGACCCTCGTATATTAGGTTAAAAAAAAAAAACTACGTATTATTGGTGGTGAAAAGATTAATTTTACTAAATGTTTTTCATTTAATTTTTTTTTTGGCGACGCCTCGATTTTTAGCTTCAATAAACAGGCCCCAATAAACACATTTTCTTTTTCTATAATAGGTCAATAGTAGCAAACAATATTCTTCTAAATGATCCAATACGTTTTGCCAGGCATTTTCGAGCGTTTTTAAGGGTGCAGATAAGTTAATTGTTTTAAAGTTGATGTTCACCTTCTATTTCTCAAAACACGCTACCATATGAAGACTTCTAACTTGTTTGTTAGTAGTAAAATAAACAAAATGTATCTAAAAAGAGTTGATAAGAAATTTGTTGCTCTTTCCCAATATAAATGGACACAATCGAACATATAGCTAAATAATCAGTTTTCAGATAAGGCTGGAAGCAATGTCCCTGTGCATGTTTTATTTTTGTGATGCAAACCTAGTTAAACAAACAAACGAAATTGTACTCTCTGGACAATTATCTTTGTTTGGTCGCTGATACATGATGAAGGTTGTGAAAAAATTTCAGAAAGATCCACAGTAGGATTTTTAGAGAATGCGTTGCGTTTGAATGACCCTTGGAAAAGCCACACACATCTCCATTTGGGAAGCGCTAACGCTGACCCCTTCACTCTTCTCGTTTGGTTTTCTCTTTTGCTTCCTATATTTTTGCTGCCTCTTTTTAGCCTCGTTACGGGGTTCGTGTTGGCGTTTCTCAAAGGAGGACGTCTGTGGCGTTCACCAAGGGTCATGCTAACGGATTCACTTCAAATCTATCAATGAATCTTTCTGTACTTTTTTTGCCCCTTTTCTGTACTTTTCCTGTCAGAGTACGTCGACGACCCTGGATACGATCATGCATATCACTTGTGGAGGGAACCGCATCCATCGTTTTAACTACAGGGTGTTCGAAAAAAAAATTACAGGGTTTTTTTTTCTGCAAAATTAAACTATGCATTGCCAAACGCTCATTCTCTGCCGAAAGGTAGTGCTAGAGGTTCGAACCAGATGCCAAAGTTTCGGCACGAACCGATATCTTATTTAAAAGTTATAGGTGATTTCCTGAAACTTTCAATGGAAAAATGGGGCCAATTTTCGCCCGTTTTCGGTTTCTGGCGCCACATTGCACCATGTCTTCGAGAGCTCCGTCGGCCATAATTTTCTCATTGACATTTTCAAAAAATCATTTATAACTTTTGAATAAAATATCGATTCGCGCTGAAACTTTGGCATCTGGTTCGGGCTTTTGTCGCTACCCCTGGGAGGAGAATGAGTATTCGGCAATGCGTATTTTATTTTTGCGGTAAAAAAAAAAAAAAAAATACCTGTGGGTGGTTTTATTTGAAATCGAACACGCTTGTCGGGGAGCGTCTTTTGACTTTTTTTGAAAAAATATATGTAATTGCCCCATTTCTGGAAAGAACAAAACCGCTTTTCTAATTTTTTTTAAAAAAGATTTCGCTTCACAAAAAATTATTGAGTGGAGCAGGGTGAAAATCTGCTTTTTACTCCGTGATTTTTTCACCCAGTTCTGCGCGCTGGTATGAATACGGGAAGCATACAAACCTCACAGTACTTTTTTGTGCTCTTATATGGTATTTCGATTGTTTTTTAGTTCAAAAGAAAATACTTTTGTACTCTTGTTTATTGAGGTAAAAATGACAAACATCGTCTCTTTGACAATCCGATGACATCTTCAGAGCCTTGTATGTAACTTATGAGTTATAATATTTGTCGCTTACCAAATACTATGCGCGTGTAGCCCTATACATGGGCTATCGACGGGTATAAGTTTAGTTTATTTTAATTTCACTGCATTTTTTATATAAAATTTGAAATATCGTCGAAAATGAAATTAACCGATATTTTGAACCCACTTTATAAAAAAGGACATTTTTTATTTCGTTCAATTTTTTTATTATTGCTGCCGATCATATGAACTTTCAATTGGCTCGATGCGATTTCCCCCTTTTTTTTTTGTTGTATCTTCTCGAGAAGTGATCGAAATCGCTCTCACGTTCTCAGAACGGCCAAACGCAGTTTCCGCAGGTCGGCTTCGCTGCAAAGACTATACTGCTTATTTGTGTGTTCAATGCTCTCTACAAAGATGCGCTCCGAAAAGAAATTACCCGCTTTTCAGATCTCCATTACCCATTCTTGCCCTCTCGCCATTTTGTATTTGTTTTTTCCTGCTCCCGTAATATTTCTATACTCGATGACAGGTTAAGAGATCAGGGGAAGCCCCTCCCAACTCTTAGCACCTTTAATAGAGCGAAGCGTGTAGACGAGGTGACCTCCTCCCCAGTGTTTGCTCTGCTAAACTGGAGAGAGGTGTGAGGAGCTTCCCCTGAATCCTTAGATGTGCTCTTTGCTTGTGCTGTTAAGTAAAATGCTTTTTTAAAAACGTGATCCCATTGAAGTCACCCGTGGAGCTTCGCCACTTGTATTCCAACCTGAATGCAACAGGCGTGCCAACACACTTGTACTGCTGGAACAAGCACACTAAAGCTATTGCTCGCAGCAGACGACACGACGCCCGATTCGCAGACAACACGGTGCCGTTTGGTTTCGTTTTTAGGTTTTCTCCGTGTGGTTTGTTTCCGCTTTTGTTTCCGCTTTCGGCCACCTCGACAGGTTACTGAAATATTTAGGAAGTGTTTTCAGGCATTGTGCAGATCGATGATACAACTGGCACATACATGCCTGTAGATTGTTGCACCCGACTGCAGGACGCTTTTACAGCGTACGGCAGGCCTCTCGACCCCGTCCCGCCGAGATGCGCATTCAGAAAACGAAATGGCAGCCCTACTTGGTCAGCGGGTGGCCTTCGGTGCGGTCGGCGTGGCTCGCAACAGTGGCCGGAACGGATATCAACTTCCCGTGTGTACAGCACAAAACCCGACGCGGAGAAGCGGGGCATCGACTGAAGCAGAGAGATCCGATGCGGTGTGGGCGTCGCGAGATTTTGCAACCCGACATCACTCCTCTCTCCGTGCAGCCATTATCCATGCCAAGCGCTCTTTTAGAAATGACGGTAATAAAACAAAAGCCCGCGAGAAAAGGAAAGACGACTATAGCAAAGGAACTCTTTGAAATGATTTTACAGAAAGTAAAAAAAAAAAGAAATGTATGGATACAAAAAAAAAGCGTGGGGGTGTGCTGTGTCACAATGTAAATTGCCAGTTTTTAAAGACGCATTAAGGGGCCGGAACTGTACACCATGAAGAACATCACGTCAGAATTGCTGATTTTTTTTCGTTCTTTTTTACTTCTTTCGTCGGCGAGGCACGTGCAAAAGCAACCTTCTTAAGAGTTTATAAAAAAATACTGATAAAAAGCACGACGCGTTCGACGGAACTAAAAGCGTAAGCGATAAATGTAGAAAATTGATGGATTACTGTTGCCTTTCAAGTTCGAGAATGTCTTGCCATAGTGCCGTTTCTAAGTTCTAACTCAGACATTTATGTTTTGTTTGATTCATTTCGCGGCTTGATACATTACATCTTAAAAGTCTTAACTGTTTTTTAACAAAAAAAAAATTTAAATTCACGTTGATTCTTTTTTTTTTTTTTTTTTTGCGCGCCTATCTCATTAACGGATACCGACGGCGTAAGAACCGCGGTGAGTGGCTCAGCATTTCCAAGCTTGCTGTTTCGCGATTGGTTCCTCGGCGTTGTTAACGGCTATTTGCTGCAATCTGATTGGCTGTGGAGAGATAAGGAGATACCCGGAACGCTCCACGCAGTGACTATACGGCGCGCAAGTTCGTCTGCTCCTTGCGCACATCCAGCGTTTGTTTACACGTTCCCCCCCGCCTCCTCCCCTAAACGTGCCAACGTGCGTGCTTTTGAGCCTTCCCTCTTATCTCTAACAATGACGGTGAGGTTTTGATACCTTGTCATCGCGCGTTCCCCTCGCCTCCTCTATATATACGGCGCAGCGCAAGTTTGTCTGCTTCTTTGCAGGGGTTGCGATGATGTCAGAACGCCGAACTCTTATTCGCTGATTTAAAAACAAATTGTGGGAAGACCTCAGGGCGGCTAGCATTGGGGTCTACCCACTATACTTTCAAGCAAAGCCAATCAGGCGTCGGTGACGTCGTTCTCACGTCACCGCAACTCCTGAAGCAGACGACTTTTTCTCCGCATAGGTTGCCCCTTGATTGGCGTGGATCCCTCCTTGCAGTCCAATGCGCCAAGGGCGCATTTCGGTACACTTGCTTGCCGTATACACCTTTTTCGTTTAGCCTCGGACCCAGCCACGGCGTCCCCATATCCGGTATGCGTTCCGAAAAAAAAGCAAGAGATTACAACACCGAACAAGTAAAAAAGTATAGAAGGGTCATAACAAGAACGACTTACGGTTGCAATTAAAATGTTAACACGTTCTACTGTCGAGGCGAGAAGAAAGCGATGTTGTCACGCATACCGGAAGTGCCAGAATTGAAGATGGTGGCGCCCACGTAGAAAAGGTGTATAGATCGACTCAACTCTCTGACGTCACGCCGCTGGGGTGGCGCTGCTGTCGGAACTGCGCATGCGCAGGCGCTTCGCCTCACGCACATCTGGTTTTTGTGCACCGGTTTTCCCGGTGTGAAAAAAAAAAAAAAAAAAAAACGCGGGCTTGTTTGTAAACCGTGTGCTGGTGTATGCGGAGCCAAAGTTCGTCTGCTTCTTTTAGCAGGGGGTTCTGGTGACGTCAGAAGGACGCCGAGCTTTGATTGGTTCTGATTGAAGGATAGTGGGTAGACATCAAAGCAAGCTGCCTTGAGGTCTACCCACTATCCTTAAAATTAGAGCCAATCAGAACTCGGCGTTCTGATGTCACCACAACCCCGCATAGATATTGTATCGGCGGCCCCGTTGTGAGCGACACTAGGGTGTTACGCGAAGTGGTGAGTTACAGCTGAAAGGTTGGTGTATCGATGATGCGATGGACTAAAATAGGGATAGCAGCAACTAGCTCCCTCCTCGACTAGCGAAAAATAACATTTGACAAAGCATAAAACTTGTTTCTTCTTTTTTTTTTATGCAGGTGGACATCCCGCAAAGAAAAACAAACTAGGAAGATTGAGCGTCGTGTTATATTTCTGCGAAGTCATTCACCGGGTTTATACGCCGCATAAACCAAAGTGAAACACGTTTACAAAATATCCGCCTCAGTTAGTTCGTGACAGCGCCATCGTTATATGTCTTATCCGCTCGAACGACGGCATGCTAACAAGTATCCAAACCTAAATTCTGGAAATCTAGTACAAAATCAAAACCAAGAAATACAACGCGTAAAAAAAAACGGAGTAAAGGAATTTGGGCCTCATTTTAGTAAAACACAACTCCTTACCCCAGCAGTGCCATTATAAAATCCAAACACAAACAAAATACGTTTACTTTCTTAAGACCTTCTTTTTATGCATATACGATTTGTATGCGCATTAAAAGAAGAAAATCATTTTGACAAGCTGAATATATATTGCTACCACTATTCCCGAAATCTTAGCATATTACTTAGGCTAGTAAATAAGCAAAAGACAGTTCTCAAAGTTTTAACGGCTTCGTTACTCAGACCGTACGAGAAAGTCGCCAATATTTTATCAATACTTTTTCAAAATACGCAAACAAAAGTTATATATATATATATATATATATATATATATATAAACAAACATATGCAGATGAATGAACCGTACTTCATCTAATGAATCAAAGAATCAAAGTTTTCAGGAACCCGCCGAAAGCCAAAAATTGGCGGAGCCAGGATTTGAACTCTGGGCCTCCCAATGTCCGGTCGGGTGTGCTAACCTCTACACCACTCCACCTTGGCTTTCTGGCGTTTCCTATCTGTCTTATTAATGCACAAGAAACGAAATGTATCCAATTGGAGGTGTTCTGGAAACACACGCCGCCGCGTGGAACGCGGTACGACGCTTAGTGTCACGTGGTACGTGCTCGTTTGTGCTCCAGAAATCCTCCCACTGTTTGTCTCGTCACGTGTACATGTAGTAGTCTTCTTTGTTTATGAGCTTTAGAGACACGGTATCATCATCATCTGCGAGAATCAAGAGCCACGTTATTGAATATACAATACGGGCACTTTCACGTCAACGTACGTGGTCTCCGAGGGGATATAAACAAACATATGCAGATGAATGAACCGTACTTCATCTAATGAATCAAAGAATCAAAGTTTTCAGGAACCCGCCGAATATATATATATATATATATATATATATATATATATATTTGTGTGTGTGTGTATTTAGGGTTATCAGAAAACGCAGGCCGAATCGCTCCTGCGAAAACTAAGCATCGCACAGAAAAGAGGTTGATGCCGTTTTGGTGTCTGCCCAAGAGCCTCTTTAGAAAAAAAATAATAACGTTTAGAAAAAATAGTTTTTTAAGTTTTTTTACAGAGTAACTTTTTATTTGTTCATTTAAAGGCCATAGTATTAATTAGAAACTTACTGTGCATCATCAATGACCCCTATGTCAACCCTTTTTAGACAAGTATAAAGCATGCCGAGCATTTTACCATGTTTTGAAAAACGCTTCAATTTTGACGAGTACTCTGGTTTCGGATTCTTATCCAAGCGTCCTGCCTTCCTACGGCTGAAGCGCGGAACCAAGGCCAACCCAAAAGTCAAAGCTCAATCTTGCAATTTCATGCCCTTTCGAACAGCGAGGCGTTCCTTGTCGCCTGGCCACGCGCGCGCGCTACAGTTCTTTGTTTTTTACGAGAAAGGGAAGAGAGGCGGGCGGGCAAGACTATACTTCGTTTCACCTGATGTCCGAGCGCTGCCGATGTTATAAACCGAAGGGTCAATCAAACAGCGCAAAAAGCGCAACGTCATGGCGTGCTCTCTGCGCTTGATAGGACTAGCCGGTGGAGGAGCACGCACAGAGAGACGGCGAATGCCGGCTAGTCCTTTCAACTGCAGAGCACGCCATGACGTTGTGCCTCTTTCGCTGTTTAAGTGACCCTTCCGCTTATAACATCAGCCGCGCCCGGACCCAAGCTGAAACGAAGCATAGCGAATTGTCTGGCCTTGGTTCCGCGCTTCGGCCGTCGGAGGGCAGGACAGCTGCCGCCAAGATGCGCTTGGATAAGAATCCGAAACCAGAGTACGCGTCAACATTTAAGGGTTTTTCAAAGCATGGTAAAACGCTCGGCATGCTTTATAGTTGTCTAAAAAAGGTTGATATAGGGGTTACTGATGATGCCGAGTAAGTTTCTAATTGAAGCTATGGCCTTAAAATGAACAAGTAAAAAGTTACTTTCTTAAAAAACAAAACAAAAACTACTTTTTTTCAAACGGTATTATTTTTTCTAAATAGGCTTTTGGGCAGACACAAACACGGCATCAACCTTTTTTCTGTGCGATGTTTATTTTTCGCAGGAGTGATTTGGCCTGAGTTCTCTGAAACACCCTGTATATAAGGTAGCGGTTTAATTCCGAGCGAAAGACGGAACCGCTAAATGCCATGCCCGTGACTCAAAACAACGTCACAAGGGGACCGCCAACGGTTCGATATCCTTCCCTCCTCTTGTATTTCTTGTTCTCTGACTTACCGCTCGACATTCAATGGCAGAAAGACCAAAGTCGAACCAGTGCGTCAGTCACCATTTCAGTGGTAACAAAGAAAGAAATGCCCTTCTCAATTCCAGCCTCGCACATTCCCCATCTCCTCCGTTTACTTTCCAGCGCCCCCCCCCCCCCCCCGTGCTTTATTACGCGTGCACCGTTGGGAAGCTCTCCAAAGCGGCGCATCCGGAAAGGACCAGTGTGCCTGGATTACAGAGTGTTTCCAACCGCTGGAGCGGGATTACGTGACTTATGGGGACCACGTTTGCAATGCGGGCTGCGATGCGGGCTCCTCTCTATCCCCTTTCCCTTTCCTCCACGAAAACGGTTCGCATGCGCACCGGTCTGCGCAAGTGGCGTCTGCCATTAAATTGCAAACCCTCTTCGACAAATTGAGTTGCTTACTATCTTAAATCTTGGCTCTCTGGACAGAATCATGACGATTGTGCTCTCTGCTGGAAACGGCAGGCGCCTCGTCCAGCTCCTCGGAACGAACCGCGGGTTTGAACGAGATTTGAGTCGGGGGCACCCGAGCGAAATCGAGCTCTCACCGGCGATGCATTTAAATCCGGAGAGTTTCCTGTCTCTCCGACCGTGAGCACGCGGATAGAATCCGACCAGAGGCAATAACCCCATGTGCACCCGTAAAATATTCGGGTTCCGTGCGATAACAGTCAAAGACTGCGCGCATCTCCTTCGCAGAAAGCAACGTTACTAGAATACTCAGTTGGGAAACTCGCCGTCGAAACCTGGGCCGCTGGCGTCCACCGAGACCGAGCTAAATGCGATAACAGCGCCACTCTTTATCATTTGTCTGTACTGTGGTCACCTTGAGCTTTTAGAAAGCATGTTTTTGCGTAAAAACAAACGAAAAATACTTTTTTTTTGTATGATATTTATTGGAGATTAGTACAAAATGAAGGGCGCGTGATGTTTGTAAAATCTTTAGTTTGCAAGGTTTTGCGGCGTATTTAATATTGTTTTTATACGACCATGCGTCAGCGGTCCTTTCAGGTAGCGCGTCCCGACCTAGGTGCATTTTAACTTCGGTTATTAAGACGCGGCGCGTCCCCTGGGGAAACGGGGGTGGCACCCCTGTAACCTCTTCCACTGTATCTGTTCTGGCCGATTATATTCAAAATGGAAGTAACGTGCGGTTCCTCGAGTGGCCGCTGCGGGAGAAATGGCGGCGTTGAGTTCGCCATTAGCTCGGTTCGCGAGGACAGATCGGGGACACTTTTTCAGGGCAGTCTCTATGGCAGTTTCCCAACTGAGTGTTTTAGTAACGTTGGCAGAAAGTCTCGTTTGGACCGTGTGCCTCGATTCACCTCAGATATCGCATCAACATCGACATCGCTCTCCCGCCCCCTCCCCCCTTCGCCCCTGGATTCACTCATTGTACGAGCGGCTCGTTTCCGCGTTCAATTTGCATATTTGACAGACGCCAGTCAACGGGGAGCGAAGCAGCGACCGACTTCAATCTGTGACTCGGAAAACGGTGTTCATGCATGCAGGCACATATTAAGGATTTGAATAGAGGGGGACTCTCGTTGTTGCCAGACGTCCCGCCCTCCACATGCGCCGCACTCGCAGAAAATAAAGCAGAAAAGTGATTCTGGCTCTCCCTTGCGAAGAAAAGGGGTACTAGTCCCTCTAGTATTTTTGTGGTGTGCTCGCTTTTTGTTGCTCGTAGGAACATAGTTGCCTGTTTTGCTTCCAAGTGTACCATACTCTAGTAGTAATAGTATCGTTGAATCCGGTGGCCCGATCGCTAAAGCAGTTCTCCTTTCAATCAAATTTATTGCTGCGGATTCGGGGTTTGCGGAGTCTACCCTTCCATTTGTTAGCAAAATGAATAATTGAGCTAGTTGGTACATCAAAAAAAGAATAATCACCACAAAGACAGGTACACACAAGGCCAGATTCGTCTTGTGCTTTGTTCTTGCCTTTAAGGCGATCATGCTTCTTTATCTTTGTTAGCTTGTCCTGTCTACAGGAGCACAAGGCGCATGAAGAAGCATGTTTGAAATAGACGGAGTTGCAGAAAAGTTGAACTGCTTGCTCTCTGAATCAAAGGCAACGTTCATGTCTTTGTTTCGCTTTCTATTTGAAACCTCATGCACTTACAGCAGCATTCAAAGGAGGGAAAACGTTCTTGGGATTTCTCCTTGGCGCGCGTATCACGCGACGAAAACGTTACGCTTTTGCGATTCGCCGCTATGACGTTACCTCAGTGGAGGGGAGAGGGAGGGATGCTAGGCACGGTTAATCAACCCAGGATTGGCGGCGGATCAGTTTTTTGTTTAATGATGGTTTGTCATTAAACACTTTGGTGTAACGGATAGAGACCGCTAAATTCGTCTGGGGTATTGTCAAGAGTGGAAACCGCTAGATTGGTCTGCAAACGTTGATATCCCTCTTTTCAGCACCTAGTTGCTGTAAAATCGGCGGCCGCGTTAAAGCATACGCTACTTTTAACTTTAAGTTCGACCGCGCGGTTGAAATTAAGGTGAAAGGAAGCGCGAGCTGCACACTGGAAATGCCCCTTTCGATTAGAATCTACGTGTTCACATTATTCTTCCTACAGAAAAAAAGAAAATGAAAAAAAAAAAAAACGGCGGTCATTTTGAGATGTTGAGGACGTGAGATATAGGAAGTCGCCTAATCAATGAAAAGAAAGGGTCGCTGCTTGAGAGAGTCGAGCGTCTAGTTAATTCAGGACGGGAGGTTTTCTTAAGAGAACCCAGGATTGCCTATCCTAACAAGGGCTTACACATGGCTCTTTCAACAGCCTTTATTGTTTTTGGATACGTATCTTTTCAGTAGAGGTCGCCGGCTACGTTTAACCCTGAGGACCCTCGACTTGTACGTTTCGAGCGAAAATATCGTATTTAGTTTCCGGAGCATCGCTCAACCCTGTAAGGGCTGCAGCAGTTCAACGATCTCATACACATCAAAAATGTTTACACGCTTTACGGCTATAAATCAACTTGTCCCAGGGCTAAGACCTTAAGGTGTTACAGCAATGCCTTTAGGTGGCTGAACACCAATACATTGCATGCTGGCAATCTCAGCAGCCCCCTGCGGGTATCCTTAACGAGCAACAAGTTCAAAAGCAAAAAGAAGCACATGCAGGTCTCACGTGCACAGGAGCGGCCAATAGAGATACCTTATATACTCAACAGTTTCAACACATTCATTCCCAGGGGACCGTCTTCGAAATTGCGAGGATTTCATGTGTGTTGCTTTCTTCTCGGAATGTACAACGTAAAACATAATATATGTAACTCCAAGAAATATATTTCTAAGCCAAAAGGATTGGTAGAAGCAAATATTATTCGATATATTTGATGAAAGAACCTTTGCCAAAGTTGCTTTTGAGGGGGGAAACCATCAAAAAGGGTGTTTGCCTTTCTTTACAGTAGCTCCCTTTTCAACAACCTTTTCATACTCTTGAAAATATCAAAGGGGATTTATAAAACAGCACCCACTTCACCTCTGGAATGTATGTATAACCCTGAGCGATTGTGCTGAAGGGCTGTAATTAGGGCTGTAAGTCTCTGCAATAATACTTTTACAACCTCGATGCTGTAAAAAGGTTTTGATTTGTGCAATGAGCGAAATATGTCTTACAAGACTTGGGTGTAAAAATGCCATTGCGTTTAAAAGGTGTTAGTTTTAGATAAGTTAGAAATAACTGATCTAGAAAACGCATACAAGTAGATTCGCCCCATAAGAATGAAAATTAGTAATGGTCCATTCGCAGCCAAACTATGCTTACTACAGTTTTTACGGTGAACACTAGCACAGTGCAAATCAAGTCTCGTCAGCATGCAGCTATATATGAAACAAACCAGAGCAAAAAAAAGCTTCTTTCTTTTTTTCTTTTTCTTTTTTGTCTTGCTATGTTTGTTAAGTTTTGACGACGTGTTCCATTGCAAAGCAAACTAGAGATCACGCGTGATCGCACCACGCTCAGCTCAAGCGGTGGAATGATTACAGCGGTTTGAAGCCACAATATTGATAGTGAACACAAAAAGGGGCCAGCGTCTTTAGAACCGAGCACAGGGAAAGACACGTTTGCAAAAATTGCTCACGTTGTCACAACACGTTCTAAAGACGCTTTATCAAATTTTTCTTTTATCCTCACGCAACTTAGCCAACACTGCCTATAGCTCATCTCAGAAGTTTCGTGTAGCATTATGGAAGTTTCAGAGTGCACGCAGGCTAAGTTGAACGCACCGCAACAAAGCTCTGTGGTGCGCGCCGTGTTTTCCATGTATACCCCTCAAAAGGATAGAAATGTACATCCTTCTAAACTTGAAGGTGAACATTTCGGCAAGCGTCTGCCTGGTTGGGTTAAACGTTATAAATAAAGGGCAAACGCCAACCAAACCCTAAAAGATCGTAGGGTCCCAACGTTTCGGTGCCGGCTCGGCACCTTCTTCAGGGGGGCTATTTAAAAGAGAAGCAGCTTCTTCCTTTTCTTCTGCGGTTAATGTAGGGCAGTATCTTCGTGTTTTTTTTGTTTTTTTTTACGGTGGTTAGTTTTTAAACCAGGTGCGGTACCTTCGTTTTCTTCAAAGTTGGTTATCTACAAACGAGGATCAGCATCTTCGTTTTTCTCTATGGTAGGGGCCTGTTTCTTTGGTGTCTCCTCTAAGTGTCGTAGTCCACTGACATATGCTGAGGACAAGGTGCCGGAGGATCGATTAATACTTCCTGGTGTGGTCCGTATGCGCCATGACTCAATAAAGAGCCGTTGGCTCCAGTTGGTTTTTACATCCAGGATTCGGGTATTTTGAATGTCGATGCGGTGATCATTGTCGTCGCAGTGTTCCGCAACAGCGCTACGCTCTCGGTCAAATTTGCGTACGTCATTCTTATGTGGGCGGATTCTTTCTTTGATGTTTTTTGTTTCGCCGACGTATGAAGCGGAACACTCAGCACAGGGAATTAGGGAACAGGGAACACTCAGCACAGGGAACACTCAGCACAGGGCGTTCAAAAAGTTCTAAGCCAAAGTATGATGGAACAGATTGACGGTATTAAAATGTTGCATGCACATTGCATCATTCATCGGGACGAATACTGCAAGTCACGTCGCTCTCCACGCTTAGTCGATCTCGCGTCGCTCTTTGTTGAAGGTCGCCAGGTGGCAATGGCTGAAGCGAAGGGTATCATCAAGCACCGTGCTGTGATCTAATTCTTAGTGAAAGGGGGAACGTCGCCGGCCAGCATTTATGAGTGCAAGAAGAGTGTGTACGGGGACGGTGTGCCGTCGTATGCTACTATCAATAAGTGGGCTGCTTTGTTTAAGCACGGCAGGCAGTCTTTGGATGACGATCCACGGGCCGGTCGTCCATGTTGAAGTCATCACTGAGGAAAGCTGTAGCAAAGTGCAAGATAGTGTTATGATGAATAGGCGTGTTACGATTATCTAGGTTTCTACTGAACTGGGAATTAGCACTTGGTCCGTGGAAACGATATACGACGAGCACTTGGGTAGGTATAATGCATGTGCGCGTTGGGTTCCCAAAATGTTGAAATATTAAATGAAGAATCGAGTGGAATGTTGTTGTGAAATATTAGAAATAATGAACGCTGGTGAGAGCTGCTTTGTTTGGCGGTTAATGACGGGGGATGAATTCTGAATCTACCACTGAGACCCCGAGAGCAAGCAAGAGACCATGGCCTGAAATTGCAAGAATTCTTATTCTCCCTTAAAATTTAGGACAACCTCTGCAAGCAATATCACTAGCGAAATTTTTTTTGTTAGGTGAGGATGGTTTTTAGTCTTTACTAATTAAAAGTCTGATTACAGGGGCCCATCACGCCTAAGTGCTGGTTCGGTTCCATAAAATCACACACACACACACAAAAAAAAGAAAAAGAAAGCTGGAGAAAATTGAGCAAGGGGATTTTAGTTCTTCACGACAATGCTTCAACGCACACGTCCCACATTGCACAAGACACTGTACGAGAATGCGGGTTCGAAGTCGGCAACCATCTAGTCTATTCAACGGACTTTACTTCCAGCAATTTCTCCCGGCTTTGACATAATACAAAAAAAAACAAAAACCTTCGAGGACACTGATTTTTTAATGATGATGACCTCAGAACGGTGGTTGAACATTATTTCTAAGATCGTGACAAAAGCGTTTCTCTTCAGGAATAGAGGAACTTGGAAACCAAAATGTAAAGTGTGTTGACGTTCAGGGGAGCTGAATTAAAAATATGAAACTGTGTTTTTGGTCCTAGAGTTCTTGCTTCTTTTTTAGGTTCAGAACCTATTGAAGGCCCCTCGTACATTACGGTGGTTCCGTATCAACGTTCCGTACGACATTTTGGATTGTCGAGGTCTTCGTACCTTCACTACGTTTTGCCGTTGTCATGAAACTGGAAAATATATTTTAAGTAACTGCATTTTTACTTAGGCATATTATTCAATGAGTATCTGAATACGTTCCTCAGGTACTCTTTGTATGAGTAACTATACTGTATCTTAGGTACACTTCTGAAGTAACTTTTAAAACCCTGGTCATCGGATGAGAGGATTTATTTAGTTTTGAAAAACCCTTGCAGCCCCGAGGAATCACAGCAAGGGAGCGAGTCGGAAAAACAAAACTATATATAGCACACAACAACAAAACACAAAAAGTTAAAAAAAAATATTGCTTATAGCTCAGTACATGACGAATCAAACTTTTGCCTATTTTAATCGTTTTTATTAATTCCACCCTCCTCAATTTCTACCTTTCACACTGTTTGCTTGCATTAGTTTCTAAGCAGACTGAATATTTTTGCTTTATATTATTACGTTGCTTTTTGCGATAAAAAAACATGCATTTATATGAGAGAAATTGATCGTGTTTTGTTCGTGAAGACCAGCAACATTATACTCTGTTTTATACTTAGCGTGCAACGCTGTCAAAGCTACTGGCGCGAGCGCGTGGCTTCATCTATGGTTTTGTTTGCGCGAGAACGCGTGCAAATGATCAACGAGATCAAGCCCCACGCTCGCGCCAGTAGCTTTGACAGCGTTGCACGCTAAGTATGAAACAGAGTATAGTGAGCCTTTATGAAAGAAATATCGGCGTACTTTAGGTTACACCGAGCTCTCCATGAACCGAGCAACGTTTAAGAGCTATCGAGTCTCAGGTGAGCGAGGCAGAAGGAGTGTTTATTCAGTTTCTTTTATAAGAAGTGCTTTCAATTTGGGACGGGAAGTAGGAAAGGGGGAAGGGGAAAGGGGGGGGGGGGGTATCGTCAAATATTAAGCGTCCTAACAAAAATTTCTTGGAAAAAAAAAACCTCTCTTTTTTACATTTGTGGCGAAGGCAGAGGTAACACAGAATGTTGTGCATCGTCGAGCTATATGCGATCTCAGCGTCGTCGTTTTTTGACACCACAGTAACTCCGGTACAATAATTCTGGGAGCGAGACATAACAGAACAAAGCAGTGCTTCCAAGAGTTCGACCGGGGTCACGCTGTCTACGGGCTGTGTTTGCAGCACAAGCTGCGGGGAGGAGCGTGAAGGTCCGCAATCGTCTCCAATCTACTAAATCGGAAAAGCTCTCCACGGTCTGAGTTGCTCCCAAGTTTAGTCTTGGCTGTCTACAGGGAAGATAAGGTTCGAGCTACCTCATCCAGTCGTGGCAGAGCGAGTCCGCCTAACGTAGAAACTGGAGCTCTGTTACTCTCTTTTGCGCTTTTTCTTTCGGGAAGCCTGGGGCTCGCCCGTTTAGCATCCCAAAGTGTCACTGTACGTTTTGACAGATAATTTGCGATATGGCAAACCCTTGTCACACTATTTCGACACCGTCTACGCCCTGCTTTTCTCAACTCGAAAGTTCAACACATTAGGATACGTTTTGGACATCTCTTGAAATCGATCACAGCGTTGACCGAATAAATACGCAAAGGAGCACGGAGTACATTGTTTATATATAGGAGAACTGCAGAGGTTATACGGTCTGAACACGAGGCCACTCTTACACCCAGAACCCACTGCCTGGAACACTTCATCGTATCATATACAAAGCTGAAGTGTTCTCGAAGCTCTAACCTGACAGAGTCGCGTGGGCGAGTACTTCAACTGAGAAAGCTCGGGACCTGCAACGGACTATGGTGCCTGGAGCGCGTCTTCGACTGGTGTGTTGAGCGTCTTATGTCGCCCATACATCAAAAGTGGTCCCGAAGGGGCACCAAATGACGTCACAGAAGCCGGAGTGTCATACTGTCGGATGTCGCCATCCTGGCCGTTGGTCGTAGAAATGCTGGCGGAAAGCACGAGCGAACGCGAGTGTCGCTGTTGTCGCTGTCGTCGCGGCGTCCCAACTTCCTGCTGCTGAAGCTTCCGTGGACTGTCACAGAAAAGAGCGACCTGCAGCAGAACAGGCGTCCGCCACATCCTCCACAACTGCCGGGACACCGGCAGGATCGCGACTGGTGACAGCACGACACTCGTATGACGTCATCAGGCGGAAATCGAGGGACCACTTTTTGGAAGCGGTAAACACACCTGTTGGACACGTTCCAGGCACCATAAACGGACGAAGCCACAAAGGGGACCCGCCCACCGTTGCCAACTGTTCATTAGCTGTATCACCTGAAAAGCGCTCCGGAATCAGCAAACAGAACAACTACGTGCGCCGTCTGGACGTAAATGTAGAGATGTCAGCTTTCTTCAACTTTATCCGACTGACGCCCAGAGAACGGGGTATACATCTCTCACGAGTTGGGCAGCGTCGTTTTTGTATTTCTTCCTTCGGCCGGCATTCTAGCAATCGGCCTCATTCCCATTCTGCTGCCCAGTGAACAGAAACGCCCACTGAAACCGCGAGAGGGCGTGGCAACGCTCATGCCCCACTAGAGAGCCTATGTTTAAGAGAGGGGTCAAACCAAACCATGGAGTGCGTTCGCAACTTCATGGAAAGCAGGCGGTAAGGCACGGAGACTCGCAGACGACCAACGCGCTTTCGTTCCCTCCTCTCGGCTAGATATTACAAACGGGTATCATAAAACCACGTGTCCCTGATCGAGCAGAATTGAAAGCACTCTAAAAAAGAGGCGCACTATGCTCCACACGACGGATCCACCCATCTGCCAATCAGAGGCGCGAGCTTTTCCCCCCTTCTGCGCTGCCACGGGCAATTTTTCTTTCGTCTTTTTATTATCGTGTGTGCTTTACTGTATACTTCGTTTCAGGTTAAGTCAGAGCGCAGCCGACGCTACAAGCCGATGGAAATAATGAAGCAGCGGCAACAAAATCGCCACATCAAGGCGTTCGTCAGCTTTCCTTGTGTGTGCTATCAAATAGCTGCTACGCCAATCAGTCGAAGTAAACTCGCTGAGAGTTTTAGGAACCCAGGGCGTGGTTAGCCCCGAGTAGTTTATTGTCCCTCCGCAGCCATTAAGATGGCGGCACTAGAGAAAAAGAACGTCAAGAGAGGAATCAAAAAACAAAAAAGCATGAACACATTAAGTCACTTCTTGCGTCGATTAAGCTTTCAGTGACGGTTTTGGCCTTGTCCTTAAGTACGTGTCTGTGTTTCGTGAATTCTATTCGCGACTCCAGCAAAAACGAGGGTCACTTAACGGGAAAACAGTGTACTGGCCGGAACAGGTCCTTTCGCGATTTCTGCCCGTCCCTCGTGGCTTCCGTGATTCCGTGTTGTGGGCGGTTGGCGCGACGGAACAGTCGTGCCGGTGACTGTTGTTACTGTCAGTATCAGCGTGTGGCCCAGAGTCGCTCTGAACGCCACCTGCACTAGCGTGCGAACCAAACAATGTGCGATTATCAACGTTCATAACTTCCCCGAAAGAAGGTCAAACCTCTGGAAGGTCACTAACGCTATCACATCGCCGCAGGTTTAAAATTCTATCTCAGCTGACCTCGAACGTTACCTTGCAACCTTTAATCACAAACCAAGCTTTGTCGATATTCACTCCCTGTGGGTCATTTTTAAAACAAAAATAGAGCAACTCGTTGAAAAATATATACCAAGTAAGATAATAAAAGATGGGAAAAACAAAATAAAGCCTGGGTCAACCGTAATGTTATAAAATCAATCGCCGCTCGGAGAAGAGCCTATGAGCGCTATTGCAAGAATAGAACCACCTCCAACAAAGTGAAACTTAAGACAATGGCAGCACGCTATAAAGAAAAAAAATAATCATAGAGTGCAAGGACTCATATTTCAACAGACTGAGCAATTACAGCCTTTCGGATAACCATAAGGAGTTTTGGAGGTTCGTTAGGAGCAACAAGAAAACTGACACCTCTATCCCGACATTGTTTCATGGTGATCTTTTGGTTAACGAAGAATTAAACTAGGCAAACATTTTTAACAACAACTTTAAATTAGTTTTTAGTGACTCGACACCTCCCGTAAGTGCCCCTCTTCTATCAAACCTAATTCGTGACGAGATGCCTCGAATTGACCTACATGTGAACGGAATCCAAAAACTTCTCCAAGAAATAAAAACCTCGAAAGCAACGGTCCCTGATAACCTCTCGGCACACGTGCTGAAACATTGTTCCCGGATTATGGCCGGTTACCTACACCTCATATTCTCGAAGAGTCTATCCGATCACATGCTTCCCTTGGACGGGAAAACAGCTCATGTTGTTCCCATTCACAAAAAAGGAGGTAAAACCAATGTAGCAAACTACAGACCCATACCTTAGAGTTGCATAGCTTGTAAGCTGCTGGAACATAGTATATACACCAACGTAAATCGGCACCTAGATCAACACAACTACATTACTAAACATCAATAAGGATTTAGGGCCACAGCGTCATGCTCGACGTTACTAAAAGAATTTTATCATGATATGTGTGTGAGCGTGGAGTCTGGTAATGTTGTAGATTGTATTTCCTTGGATTTAAGCGAAGCATTCAATAAGGTAGGCCACCAGCTCGTGGGAAATCAATTATGGCAACTAAAACTTGATCTTGATGTTACACTGTGGCTGGAGGCATTTCTAAGTGACCGATCACAATCTGTAGTTTTGAAAGGATGCAAATCAAACCCTGTATCTGTGGCGTCAGGGGTACCACAGGGGTCGGTGTTGGGACCGTTGCTATTTCAGATTTATGTTAATAGTATAGTTGAAAATATATCCTCGCATGTTGGGCTGTTTGCCGATGATTGTATACTTTATAGAACAATATGCGATCACAATGACCAATACACATTGCAGCGTGATGTGTCTCGGATTAAGGAGTGGTGTACAGAGTGGAAAATGGAACTGAATGTAGGAAAATGCAAACATATGCGATTCTCTAGAAAAGTAAAATCAACACCAGGACACGTGTATCGAATAGACAACTGCGCATTAGAAAGCGTGCCAAGCATTGGCTACCTGGGTGTCATTTTTTCCCGAAAATCTCATGTGGAACTTACATGTTGATTATCTAAATAAAAAGGCTAACAGAATGTTGGGTTTCCTTAAAAGAAATTGCAAGTATTGTTGTAAAGAACTAAAAACTACCCTTTACTTTGCGTTTATTCGATCAATGCTTGATTATGCATGCATTGTGTGGGGTCCCACTACAAACAAGCTAATAGATAAAATAGAAGCAATTCAAAACCGGAGCGCTAGATTTGTTTTAAATAACTACCAATCCCGTCAAAGTGTTTCTAAAATGAAAGACGAGCTAAACTGGTCATTGTTAATTACCCGACGAAAAAGCCTCAGGGTAAGATTCTTCTGCACTTTTTTTTATGACCAGACCATCATCCAAAAGGACAAATACTTAACGTGTCCGTACTACGTGTCCAAGAGATTAGACCATCCTTAGAAAGTGGAAACAGTGTCATCCTGCCAATCATCATTTTTTGATCGTACAGTGAGACATTGGAATTTGTTGCCATCCTCGTCATTTCCTGTGAAGTATTCGCCTAGTGTATTTTATACCCGCTTAAGTAACCCTCTCCCTGCTGTAATGCCCTAACGAGCGCAGCAGGACCCAATGTAAATAAATAAAAAAATAAAAATCAAGGCGAACCGTTGTGGTTCCATTGCTTGCATGCTGAAACCCGAGCGCTGTGCGTTGAGCTGGCACATGGCGTGACATGACCTGTTTTAGACCTCTCTGCTGGTCCTATAGTGACTACCCCTATAGATCGCTGTAGTCGCGAATGTGAATGTTTTCTAATATATATTTTTAAAGTGTATGGGTCAACGTAAAGAAGCATTCGCAAACCGTTACCATGCAATATGAACTTAATAACATTAATAATATATGCATTATCATATTTAGCAGGATGATAAAAATAGCACATACAGAACGAGACCAAATAGTAAACAGCGTACAACGCAAACAAGCACTGTTTGTCTCAGTTTTCTTTTCCCGAATGTTTGTCTCCGTGCCATACAAGCTTTTGTTTCCCTATGTTCAGTCGGTATCGAGAAGACCAGGCACCTTATCAAGAATTATAGCAAACTCGAACTGACGCTGCCGTACCCAGCACCCTTCGATGCTCGATTACAGGGATTTGCTAGAAACAGCGATAATTGTCCTTCAATGAGGGCCTTGTCACCGCACCGTGCTCGGTTACACTCGGCTTGCAACAGTGATAGGCCTCGTAATACATTTCGCTGCATCTACGAGATTAATCTTGGACCAAAAGTATCTAAGCCCCACTGGGTTCCAACACCACGCTTTGTCTCCGCCCGACCGACCTCCCGCTCACTAACTATACTTCGTATTATCATAACGCGGGGCAAAGAGCGAACGCTTTAATCTCCATCGAGCCAATCAGAGCAACGGAACGATCACGTGACGGCTCTCCGCAGGAGGTTAGCTCGCCTTCGGTACGTTATCACGTGCCTCTCTTCAACACGCTGATTGGCTCACTGGGCTTGAACTCTTCACAGGGTGCCAGGTTGGAGTGAATGGGAGTATACCCTAGGGTCTGTCCAGTCAGCACAAGGGGGGAATCGGGGAATTGAACGCTAGCCGGATGTCCGAGCTTGTTAGTGATGAAGGACGGACGCGTGCTCCGGCCAGTGGACAATCTCCCCAACGACAGCCCGGGAACGTTACTGGCCCTTCGACCCAAAGTTCGGAAGCCGGTAGGCCTGACCGCTGGACCAGCCACAGTAATCCTGTTTCGAGGCAGCAGGCCAGTTATTCCCAAATCTTGCTCCCGACGCCCAGAGACAAGCAATAAACTTGGAGAAACCCAAGTTTCGGGCTCATGAAAACAATTGCAAACGACCACACAAATAGGTTCTTGGTATGCGAACGCAAAAGGAGACAAGGGACACACAAAAACACGTCCGTGTCTGACGTGTTTTTGTGTGTCCCTTGTCTCCTTTTGCGTTCGCATACCAAGTTGTTTAACCAACACGCTCTCCTAATTCTATCTATGTACAGACTAATCGAGTTTTCGCAAACGTTTGAGCCGCCTTGTAGCTACTAAGCCAATCGTCTGAGCCCACCGTTGCTAAAAAAAAAACGTCTTTTAAGCCTGCATTGGATACTAGGGCTATGTTAGCATTCGGTGAGAAATCGGCTCAGTTCGTATCAAAAAGGAGTGCTGCGTTAACTTTCGGACAGGTCTCGTGTCCAATGACATGCTTCGTGCCCAATGGATGGATGGATGCCAACGGTTGTATCCTTTATATTGGGCGGTAGCTTGCGCCACCTATTCTAAAAAAATAAGAACTAAAAGCAGGATTTCTTCCCTTCGCCAATTCGCTTACCCTCTGCAGTGTGGCCGCCAATGTTGCTTGATGGGTTTTTCAAAAGATTATTTTGTGCTGCGATTGGTAGCGGCTGCTGTTGCGTTGTTTATAGACGTGTATAAATCCGTAGTCACATTGATAATACATCACACAAACGAGATTCTGCAGACACTGTCTGGGGCATGTTTATATCTTGAATGGCGGTCGTGTCACATTGGTAATAGAAACGTTGTATGCAGACGTGTTGGTAGTACAGATGTGTGGAAACTGGGGGTGGGCGAATATCCGAAATTTCGAATACGAATCGAATATTATACATTTAATGTTCGTATTCGATTCGTAAACTAAGTCTCTGGTATTTTTCGAATATTCGTCATAACACGAATATTCGAAATTAATCGAATATCGAGAACGTATTCGTATCCGCCGCTGCCAACTTGCTTTGGCAGCGGCGGCGGCACGGATTGTACACCACGCTAAGAATTGTCTTCATTACGCACAGGCTCGGCATCCAGAGGTTGAAGATTTCGACCACCGTGCTGATATCGTCGCCTGGCTATCGCTGCAACAGGCTGCCTCGTGTCCCTGTGGTCTTCAGGCCCGGCTGCATCCTCATTGGACGCAAGAGAGTGACGTCATCGTGAAGAAGGAAGAAAAGAGCCTGCGGAAGACGGCTGCGGTCTTTGGCAGCGGCGGCGGCACGGATTGTACACCACGCTAAGAATTGTCTTCATTACGCACAGGTTGGTTCTTTTTGCATACTAGTGTGTGTTCCGAACTTTTTTTTTTTTTCTACTTCCTTGCTGCTGCCGCTGCTGCCATATTGTTGTTCGCTGTTGGCTTTGATGTACGAACATGACATGCTTGGTGTGTAACGAATCGCTACCAGAGGATAAGTTTTATCTGACTTGTGTGGACTGCAAATACCAGTATCACACTGGTGATTGTTCTGGCGTTACAAAGACAGAATACAGGTCAAAAGGTGCATCTTTCCGCCAGGTCTGGCAGTGTCGAACGTGCGCCACGGCAAGGGCACGAGGAAGCCAACGCGAGGAAGAAATAAACGAAGTGATCGGTGTGGCGAGCATGCTTACTGCAATAAACAAAAAACTGGACAGTCTTCTAAGCCTCAGGGAGACAGTGGTTGGCATCGAGAGCTCTGTTCAAATGATGTCTAAACAATACGATGACCTAATGGTACACGTCAAAAATTAAGACAAAGAAATGAAGGACCTAAAAAAACGCGTAGTTAACATTGAACAAGCTGAGGCGGCTTCTAATGAAGAAATGAAGTCACTCAGGGCCGAAGTGAATGAATTGGAATGGCGCAGCAGGCAACTTAACCTCGAGGTACATGGCGTCCCGTATTCAGAAAAGGAGGACCTGCTTGCCAAGCTAAATGAGGTGGCCCAAATGATTGATGTGCGACCACTGACTATAAATGAGGTTACTTCCGTTCACAGACTTGCCGCTAAGCCAGATAAAGTACCTATTATCATTGTAAGATTTTTGAGGCAGACTACTCGCAATCAGTGGTTGCACAACAAGAAAAAGCTTGATCGAGACAACAACATCTATTTACTGGAAAATATGACAAAGCAGAACAAAGCACTACTGTGGACGACAAAAGAATGGGCGAAAGAAAAGTCTTATCAGTTTGCTTGGCATGTGAATGGCAAAATTCTCGTGAGACGAAAGGCAGGTGATCGGGCGGTTGTGATTGAGTCTGCAGATGCTCTGCTAAAACTGCGTTAGATGCCACGTGAAAGATTAAAAGAAGGATCCGTCTTTTGTAATGCTTTATCATGATAATGTGCTTCCTCGGGACCTGAAACAGCTTCTTGGTCACGAGGACGAGTGTTTTCTTAAATGTTTTCACGTTAATGCACAATCTGCTAAAAATAAAGCGCTTAGTCTAGAAGTTCTTTTTGCACAGTTTCAATTTTCATTCGATATAATAATGCTAACCGAAACGTGGTATGCAACAGAAACCGAAGTACTTCAAATGCAATAAGGTGGATAGTTGGGCTAGTTGGTAATCGTTGTACATATTGGAATAAAACAGCGCACAGATACAAAAAGGAAGAGACAAACCGGACAGGACAGCGCTCTGTCCTGTCCGGTTTGTCTCTTCCTTTTTGTATCTGTGCGCTGTTTTATTCCAATATGTACTTCAAATGCCATTATACTCCAGTTACGTTTTGAATCGCACATCTCGTCGCGGAGGAGGTGTGTGTTTACTTGTAAATAAATCAATAAAATGTGAACTTTGGGTTGATTATTGCTGTATCACTCAAGACTATGAAGTGCTTTCTGTGAGAACAGGGAATACTGTTATAAGTGTCCTTTATCGACCACCAGATGGCCGCAGTATTTTCTTCTTTCAGTTTTGCGAGCGGTTTTTACAGGTCGTAAATGATAACCATTACGATTTAATTTTGGGGGGAGACTTCAATATCGATATGTTGAAAGATAGCGCTTGTAAGCGTGAATTTAATATTTTAATCGAAACAAACGGATGTGTCAGCGTTATTGAATCTCCCACTCGAGTCACAGTGCGTAGTGAAACAATGATCGATCTTTTTATTACGAACGCACAGCCTGATAAGATTACATCCGGAACGGTAAGTTATGATATTAGTGACCACCTTCCAATATTCCTATGCTTAAATACCAAACCATATAAAAACGTTAGAAACACGGGAACATTTGTATTTCAAGACATAACAAACGACAGATTAAATGCTTTTAAAGCAGATATCTCTGAAATTAATTGGAGCCCAACATACAACTGCGAGGATGTTAATCTTGCGTATAATATATTTCTGGGGGAAGTTACAACTATCTACAATCGTCATTTTCCTTGGAAAACCTTGAAAGTGTCTAAAAAGATCCGCAAGCCATGGATAACGCCTGAATTGTTGAAGAAAATTGAGAGAAAAAATATGCTATACCAGAAATTCCTTAAAACAAGAGAACCGTCTCAGCTTTTAAGTTTTAAGGTATATCGAAATCAATTAACAAAAATACTACGAAAAGCTAAGACAGTGTATCATACAATCTCTTTTCAGGCGCAATCTACACGTGCGGATGTGATATGGAGGAAATTAAACTCCGTTTTAAATCGCGTTCCAAATCGGCAGCCTGTAGATAGCATTGTCCATGAAGGGGTGTACTTGGATGGTAGTTTTTTAGCTAACACTTTCAGTGACTACTTTGCGGGCTTAGTTAGTGACAATACTACCACAGATGCGTTTTGCAGTTACTTAGAGTATAGTAATAACCATTCTATTTTTCTTGAACCCGTCACAAGTTCTGAGGTTTGCTCCGTCTTTATGCAACTGAAAAATAGCAGTAGTTGTGACTGCGATAATTTGCAAATTCGACCTATTAAATACATACTTGACTTGGTAGCACCCTGTCTGTGTCACATTTTCAATCTGTCCTTAACAACGGGGTTATTTCCTGAAAAGATGCAGATGGCGAAAGTGGCAGTGTTACATAAAAAGGGTGATAAAAATATTCTCAGCAACTACCGACCCCTTTCTATCCTCCCGTTATTCTCCAAAGGTCTAGAAAAAATAATACATACTCGTCTAGTTCAATTATCTGATAAGCATAACCTGCTGACTCCCGCTCAATTTGGTTTTAGAAAAGGTCGATCGACCGAATTAGCATTACTAGAGCAAAAAGAATATATTTTGAAAAATTTCGAGGAAAAAAAGCAGGTTCTGGGTGTATTCGTGGACTTCACGAAAGCCTTCGATTTTATCAACCATAATATCTTGCTTAAAAAACTTGAGCGCTATGGTGTCCGCGGGTTACCTTTAGAAGTTCTACGCTCCTACTTGCGACACCGTTGCCAATATGTTTCTATTGGCCAATTCTCTTCTGACGTTAAACCTATTCACTCAGGTGTCCCACAGGGGAGCATTCTTGGACCGTTTCTTTTTAATATGTACATTAATGACATTGTAAACATAAGTCCTGCAAAATTTGTCATATATGCCGACGGACAGTAGCCTATTTTTTTCTTCAGATAATAGCGATGATCTTGTCACAATCGCCAATGACACTTTGTCCAAACTTGGGGCATGGGCAAAAGATAACTACTTAAAAATTAATACTGATAAAACTAAAGCTATCATATTTCGACCCAAGATTAAGTGCGTAAATCTAACGGGCAGGATTGTGCTTGACTCTACGCCAATTGAAATTGTCAGTAATTTTAAAAGTCTTGGAGTCATATTTTCGGAACATATGTTGTGGGACAGTCACATTAACCACTTACTTGCAAAATTATCTACCATCATAGGTCTGACATTCCGTAATGGCAAAACGCTCCCAGTCAGTGTGAAGCTATTAATTTACAATTCTTTATTCTATTCTCATCTGAGCTACTGCAACCTCGTCTGGGGTAACACCACTTTCACAAACCTGCAAAAATTATTTTTACTGCAGAAAAAAATGGTTAGAATATTATGCAACCTGCCTTATGATTTCCATACAGGCAGTTTGTTTAAGAAGTTTAGCTTATTAAAAATTCATAGCCTTTATGAATACAGATTGATTCTGAGTTTAAAATCAGAGAAAATGAAACATTATAAATCGTTGTCAACTCTAGCGGCATTGACACCAAATCTACACGTTCACTTAACTAGACACATGGAGCATTGGAAGGTTGTGTACTGTTCTACTAACTATGGTAGGCAAATGCTGCGATATACCATACCAAAACTGTTAAATTTCCTTCTAGAAAAAGAAATTTGTATTGATACTATCTCCTTCAAGGCTTTGCGTTCTCTTTATCTGTAGCAGTGATTTACCTCCCCCACTCAAATGATTCTTTAATTTGTTTATGCTATATAGAATGCACTCTTTTTGTGTTTTTCGGATTTTTTCTGCAACGACTGTGCATACCATCTATTTAGGTGATTAATAACTGTTTTTTTTAATCTCGTGCATATATATATATATATATATATATTTTTTTTTTTTTTTTTTTTTTATTTTCTGCTGCAATGCCAATGTTCGGGGCCGAGGGCTGGTCAAGCCTCCTTTGAGGCTTTTACCCTTTGTTCCACAATGCTTCATGGAAATAAACTATTATTATTATTATTATTATTATAAGCGTAAGTTTAGGTTTCGGTAAGCAAGGCACATTGACAGCGACATAGCTGCATGGCCCCTTCAACCTAAACTGGTGGCGTCGGTGTCGGCAGCGGTAATCAGTGAGTGTCTGTTCCCTTGTGACTCGACGTTTTAAACTGCGCTCACTTTCGCGTTCGCTCACGCGTGTTATGGCGGGTGGAGGTGATTGCGGGGAACCGCCTGCGAAGCGGAGGAACGAACGCGAAACGGCACCAAAACGAAGATAGAGGAGCGCTATTTGGAAATGTTTTGCGAGGGTGACGGCATCAATGGCGCAATGTACTTCATGCGAGTCAACGCTTGAAACGCCCACAGGTACGACAACGCCCCTTGTCAACCATTTCAAAGTACATCCTGCGTTGTCGAAAGAGCATCGTGAGATTACCGCTGGTACGCCAGGAAAATATCAACCGATGCTAACGGACTTCGTGCGCCGCACGGAGCCCCTGCCAGAAAAGAGGGTGCGTGCGCTAAATAACAAGGTGGCCGCCATGGTGGCGCTTTATTTACAACATTACAGCATTGTGGAAGACCATGGCTTCAAAGAACTTCTGACAGAAGCCGTTCCCAACTATCGCCTTTTATCCCGCTCTACACTGTCGCGCGTGCTCGTGCCACGGATGTATGACGACACCCGAAAAAAGGTGAAAGCAGGGCTCATCAATGCATGCCTTTGAAGGCGGCACCACCGCTCTTGCCTTCACAAGCGACATGTGGACATCGCGCGCTAACGAAAGTTACGTGAGCTTCACCTGTCATCTTCACACTCCAAAATTCATGATGAGCCGGTTCACACTGAACACTCGACACATGGCTGCCAGTCATAGTGCTGGAAAAATCGCAACTATAGTGGACGAAATGTGCGGGGACTTGGAGATACCCAATGAATGTGCGAAGTTCACCGTAACGGATAACGGGAGCAACATCCGTGCTGCGGTAAGGAGACTTCTGTGGACTGAAAGAGCGTGCTTCGCGCATACACTTCAACTGGCGATTAATGACGCGAGATTCCGTTCGCCGGCCATTTATTGCCTGTGCAAGGGAGTGAGGCATGTTGTGGGATATTACAAGCACAGTTCATCCGCTCAGAAGAGGCTTGAGAGGTGCCAAAAGGAGATGAGAAAGGACGCACTACGTCTGGTGCAAGACGTGGAGACGAGATGGAATATCCAGTCCCTAATGTCGTCTCGCCTTCTCGAACTCAAAGTAGTCACTGTGGAGCTTGCTACCTCGGACTGTGACATCGATGGACTTGGTTTATCAGACTGGAAAGATGCTTCTGAATATGTACAAGCATTGAAGTCATTGTTTGATGCCACTGTTATTGCCAGTTTTTGAGAAGTATTCGTCTTTGTCCTCCCAAGTTCCTATGATTTTTGGTATGCTCCACTGTTTAGGTAACTGCTGGGGCATCAGAGTTTCCCGCAGAACTAATAAGATCCATCAAGGCAAGGTTCACTCTGTACGAGGAGGACAAGGAAGCATGCCTTGCTATGTTCTCGGACCCACGCTTTAAGTCCACTATTTTTAAAGCCGAAAAGAAAAAATATTATGGCTAAAAGCTCTGGTGCTGAAAAAGCTAGCCTCACCTGATGCTACTGAAAAAACCCAACCGGAAGCTGCAACACAAGAGCAAGGCTCAACGCCGTCAGCAGATGTTCGGCAAGCATTTGACCATTTGGCCAAAAGTGCAATGGAAATCAAAGTGGTTTCAACTTCAGAATTGGAATTTGTAGCGTATGCGGACGAGGCACTGCTAAAGAGAGAGAAAGTGATCCGTGTGAGTGGTGGCGAACTGTCGGGTGATGAAAGGGACCCTGCAGGGACTGTTTTACTGGTTTTTAATTTGCACCGAACCTAAGCGCACTGAACGCAGTAACTTAATGAAACTTTTCTTTTCTCGAATTTCGCTTTAGTTTAAAAGTTATAGGCAAATTAAGATTACAAAAACAAGCAAAAAATAACCTTCTTCATGACGTCCTTGGTTGCTTGAGTGGCCGTGAACTAGAGGAGGGGTAGTGAGCTCAGCGAGCGCTTACGGCTGCCGCACTCCGTGTCAACGGCGCGAGAGGGTGCCACCACAGCATGTTCTGGATAGCCTGTATGAAGCGGGCAGCCAGGGCGACTCGCATTGCATTTGCTCCGCGATCAAACACTAATTCCGCATGACACTTCATTGGCTCCAAACGACAGCAAACACGGGGTAAAGATCAGTTCAGAACGGAAGCCACTTCGCGCTGCCACACCGCAAAACGGCCAAACCGCAAGACAAAGCTGCTCGCCGAATGCCTTCGCTCGGAGCCGGTCGGATCCTTCAGTCCATACGACCGCAGCGCCGCTGCGTACATCCGGGACCTTTCCGTGTCGGGGCCTGATCCCACTACTCCTTTCTGGTATGCGCCGTCTTTTCCACCACTTGGGGGCGGGTGTGTCGACGGGTCATTTCTTGTTTCCGTACTTTATAAATAGTGTTCGAAAATTTCGGATTAAACCGATAAAAGTACGCCGAATTCATTTTCGGAAATTCGGTTTTAACCGAAAAAGGTCAGTTTTTAGCTTCGGCATTTTCGATTGAAACCGATAAAAATACTTCGAATCCATTTTCTAAAATTCAGTTTTAATCGGAAAAGGTCACTTTGATCTTCCAGTCGTACCGCAAAGCCGAGGCGAAAAGTGGAACGACAGTGTCTATCGAAACGTGTCTGAATGTATGGGATACACGGGTGCCATCACGACGTTTTGGTTTAATGTGCGCATCATCGATCGGAACGTGAAGTCCGAAATGCACCATGACTTTGCCATGTACGAGCGTGTTTTCAAACTCGTTGTAAGAAAGACTGACTTGATGCAAGCTCTGCATACTTGAATACCAGCTGAACGTAGAGGAAAAGCGATGGAGAGGAAAAGCAGAGAGAAAGCTCTGCATGTTGTGTTGTGCTTCAAAACGTCGCACCGTGTATCTTTCGGCGGTCACAATTGGTTGATTGGCCGTATTTTGGCTCACCCTGCGCTTCTCTCCTCAGCCTGCCAGTGTCCAGTGTTAGCGTTGAGAGGGCATTCTCGAAGCTCAGGGTCATGTTAACAGAAAAGAAAGAGTGCGGATCAATGTGGAGATCCTGGGAAAGTACATGTGTGTGTACTATAATAAGATTACGTAATCCTGATGTACAGAAGGAGAAGTTCCATGTTTTTTTAGGGCATAGGCTTCATATCCGACTCACTGACCTTTTTTTTTTGTTTCTCGTTTCTTTTACAGTTGGACAAATTTTCCAAATAAACTGTTCATTTCTCTTTCAATGTATATGTGCCGTTATCCTTTGAGTGAACACAAATATCAGAGCTACCAGGATCATCTGATCCGGAGTCCGTTGGTGTTTATTTTACATTCACCGAAAAAAGCCGATAAAATTTCGTGGGCATAAATAGACGCAAAAAAAAAAACTAAAATTGAATTTTAAAATAAACACCGATACAAGTACGCCGAATTTCGAAAAAATAGAAACCGAAAACGCAGAACCCTATTTGTAAACCGCATTTGTTTCTTTTCTGATCTAAAATACTGAACAAAAACTACTTTTACAAATAATTGAAACGGTTCGCGCCGTTATATTTTGTATTTCGACTAAAAAGAAGCTTTTAGTGGCTCTGACCAGTAGTAAGCCCAGGACCAAAGACGTCACATATCGCTGGCTTTCGGCACCGCGGGTCGCCCTCGTCGGGGGAGGAGGTTTCAGCGTCGTCCGGTTAAAATATGACGCACTGATATTTAGTTACTCTCTCCGTGCCCGCTGGCTTGCCCGAACCCCAAGAGACGTAGGAAACCGCAAAAAAAAAGGAAAAAAAGTAGTCGCTTAATTATGATTGCAGGGCTGCTTTAAGATATCCGAGTCTGACGAAACTTTGCATCAAACACCCTTCAATACCTGTCACCTCAGTGCCGTGTGAGAGAGCTTTTTTTTTTTTTTTTTTGTGGCTGGGGGTGTAGTTTCCTCTCGAAGGGAGCGCCTCCTACCTGACCATATGCAGCAGTTGATTTTTCTGCATGACAAGTGGTAATCTTCCCTAAAACTATAGTTTTTGTTTTTGTGTTTTTTTTTTTCTCGTTACCACCAGTGAGGCGTTCCGACATGTGAAAATAAAAATGATGTGACTAAATGCACCTGCCCTCGACTATTTGATATTCGATGCGATATTCGAAGCTAACTATTCGTATTCGATTCGTATTCGAAAATATTAATATTCGCACACCCCTAGTGGAAACATACTCCGTGCATGCTCGATGGGTAATCTCTAATAATTACGTTGTTGTGTCTGCAGCGAATTCAAACACCGCGTCTTTTTTTGTTTATATAATAAATCAGCAGTGTGACTGGGGCTCTAGGAGATGTGCTTTTAGTCGATATGGTTTAAGATATATGCTTTAGAAGCTTTGTTTTTAGTATAATGGTTCTTAGAGATGCTTTTGGGTGATGCGTGACATGCACTCACGCGCTGCCCTCTCAAGGCTCGTTCACACTCTTGCGACTGAGTAAGACCGAGAGAGACCAGACCGGTTTTCAAGCCTTTTGCGACTTCTTAGGACCGGATGCGCTGCAGCGGAGCTGGTCCAAAGAGATTGCAAGAGGCTTAAAAACCGGTCTAGTCTCTCTCGGTCTTACTCGGTCGCAAGAGTGTGAACGGGCCTTCATGCGTGATAGCCAGGGTCGTACCCACTCTGCTGTTCCCGTGCTCCGCTCAACGCAGCGCGCTTGTTACGCCCGCCCTCCGGACGGAGAGCTGCGAGAAATAGGTGTCCGGGTGTGTGAGAAAAAAAAAATGAGCGAGGGTAGCGCTGACGTACCGATACCCCTGCATTTAAGACCAGTTTAGTTTTTCCCTCTAGATTTAGAGCAGGCACGCTTGCCGCTGGAATCACGCCTCCGCCACATGGCAAAGTCATTGTCATTGCCATCAAATGACGTAATGGGATTGGCGAATCAGCTCGCGATCCTGACTACGAGCGTCGCGCCTTCATCGAGCTCCTCCAGAAGTGGCGCACGCAGATTGCCCGATCAGATAATATCGTTCGGTGGAAATGACATTTACTTTGCCGTGAGGTGGGGGTATTAGATGCAGGAGAGTCCGCTAAATATAGCGTGTTGTGCCTCTCCATCCCTTTTTTCATTACACTGCGTGAAAAAAAGCAGAGTATGGTTCCGTCACGCAACCCTCAATGCCAAAACTCGGTTCGTGCATTTCCCGCTAAATTCAGTGGGGAAATTAATGCACTTGACCTGAAATTTTGTGACCTATACACCAATCTAGTTTTCCAGCCAACTTTAGAGGGGAAGTTGATGTCACGTGGCCTATGGAGCATCAAATCAATTTTTCCGCTAACTTTAGAGGGGAAATTGACAAAATTATAGGTTCTTCCCCATTCCCCAAAACAATAATTTATTTTAAAGGCCAACTCCACTCAAAAAGTGGACCCTATCGAAATGACTGATATCACTTTAGGGGTCAAAATACGGTTATACCCAAAATACCACTTCATACCGACGCCGCATTACCGATTAAAACCAATATTAAAAATGTTCTCCCGGCTCGGTTAGCGGCCCGAAAGCGGGTGAGCAACGCTGGCACCGGGTGGGCTAGTGAAGCAACACTGGGCAATGACGTAAGTTTAGTCCTACGCTCTCGTACGGACGCCGCAGACGCTTCGTTTTCCGTGGCATTCTGCGATTCTGCTGACGGCAAGAGGTGCTTACCGCGTTATCATGTGTTCTTCTACTTTTATTAGCGTCCAGGCAGTTAATTTGACTCCAGCATTTCTTCCGCAACAGCGCGGAAGAGAGCGAAGCGGTGCTGCTCGCTCACGCGCGTATCGTGGAGCCGGAGAGACTCGCCGGACTCGTGTTGGGCAATGTCGAGCACGACTTGTAGTCTGTGGGTTGCACCAACAATCCGGTGCGCAACCCGGAGCTGCGGTTCCACCAGTTCCCAAGAGGCCGGAAGAGGCACAAGGAGTGGGTCGGTGCCGTTCGCCGGATAGATTTCGGAAGACTGTCGACTCCGAGCCCCAACGCTGAGCTCTGCTCCCAGCACTTTACGTCAGACACCTACACACGGGATCTGCGGCTGCTGACTGTTGCGGGTTTCTCCACGAAACATGAGTCTTTGAAGAACGATGCGGTGCCGTCGATGTTCGCGTACCGTCCGCCGGCTGCTCCAGCACGATCGGCCGGACGCAGCAGGTCGCGGCTGATCTAACTCGCGTGCACATAAAGGCACCTTAGCTTTAACAACTTAGACCGCTTGTGGATACATCTGTCCATCTATCTCCCATTATTTCTTTTCTCTTGGTCCGCGAACAAGAAACAAATACAGTCACGCTGCGCCCACACTGACCGCGTCATATTTATAGCAGTCGGATTCGCTTTTCCGCCGGCAAATTTATAAATACACACGAAAAGTTACTAGATTTGGTACATATTAACAAAGTGAAGCGGGAAAAAAATAAAATGTGAAAGTTGCCTTCTCTTTTGAAACTCCACTTGCGACTGAGCCGACATTGTCGGTGCGTCGGCTCAGAAGTGCGGGACGGGAACTAGGGCATACCGACGACGGGCCACATATACCAGTGTTGCCAAGCTGCTTCAGCCGGTAGTTTTGGTTTCGCCGTGCCGCCGGAACGATACTTGGATTCGCGATATCTACAAAACTATACACACTACCGAAAAACAAATTATATCTCGCGATTGAGGGTCACCGACTTCGACTTAACAGATCATAGCCCAAAAATTGTAAAAATGGAGTGGAGTTGCCCTTTAAACAAATTTAACCGATGGCTCCCTAAAATACTTCATGTTATTATTTTACCTTCATTTTTATCTTTTTAGTCCTTGTCCTATACAGATTAGATGAAAAAGGTACCGTGCATCTGCACGACAGGGAAAAGCTTCCATTTCTGGTTGGCAGATGGACAGACACGTCGTGGTGAACATACGCGTTGCAGCGCCCTGTCGCGGTTTTAGTGGGCGTTTTCGGTCACTGGGGATAGAAATGGAAAGGCAAGCGGGAGAGCAGGAATATGACAATAGCCGGCGGAGAAAAGAAATAAAAAGGCGGAGTTGCGCATATCAAACACGACCTGCGGCGGTTTCTGGCCATCACTCTGACAACGTTGAAGCGAGGTGACATCCCTCTATTTATGTCCAGTCACCGCTCAAGTCTGCTAGCTCGCTGTTCGTGGTTCTTAGGGTGCGTTTGAGCCTCGATGTGAGACCGCTAATGACGAGTTGGAAACTGCAGAGGGTTCCCTCTGTTGGTATGTCCATTCCTGGTCCCTACGTTTGGTTGTTGGAATTCCTGTAGACCCATCCCATCTAAAAGACAAGGGCCGCTTACCACGTCATCGTAAATTGATCCCAGACCCGCTAGAAACGGCAAACACGCTGAAACCCAAGGAGAGTTGCCGCAAACCGGCTGACGCGCTCGCTTTGCGCGGAGCGCAAGTTCGTCTGTCTCATGCGCTGACATCAGAACGCGGAGCTCTGATTGGCTCCATATAGGGGGGTAGTGGGTAGACCTCAGTGCTAGCTGCCTTGATGTCTACACTCTGAGAAAAAATATGGTATTTTTTTACACCCTATGTCCCCGTATAAGACACCCCAAAACTTCAGTTCGACGTACGGAGCACTGACGTCGAACCGACAGCACAAACTTTCAGGAAAGCCTTGATAGCCGTGTGGTACAACTTTTTAAAATATATATAATTGCGTGTTACCGAGTACAAAAAAATAGTAATGGGGGTTTACTTCACCCTACTGCAAAAACCTCAGTGTTTTCTTTCTGTGGTCTTTGATACGTACTTTAGCTATTAAATAAGTTATATCGCACCGTTATCAAACCACTCGTAAAATTTGGGGCCGTCGGTTTGACTATTGTGCGCTGTGTGTCAAACTGAATTATTGGGGTGCATTAGATGGGACAAAAGAGTGTAAAACGATGCCTTTATTTTCTATTTTTCTTTTTTTAGATTGCACTCACTATTTTTTTAATCGAAGCCAATCAGATTTCGGCGTTCTGACATCACCGCCACGCCTGCTGAAGAGGCAGACGAACTTGTGCTCCGCATAGCGACGCTGCGTGTTTGCGTCGGGCTCGTTGCGAGACGCTGCGAGACGCGCTTTCGGCAGCAATGATAACGCAAGGTAGGCGATGCTGCGTGTATCCACAGGTGATGACGTTTGGCAGGGGGAAGGGGCGCGTAGTCTAGGCCTTGTTTTTTCAGGTGGTATTGCGTCGACGCGTCCCTGTCGAGCTCGAGTTTCAGGACATTCGTGCTTCGCATATAAGGCTTGTGGGACACCTGGGTATCCAAAGCGTTGACCCAGGTTGCCCAGCTGCCAAATCGTCACTGGTAATTTCCGCTGCGAGTGGGCCAAAAGCAATTGGCCACGCGAGCGGCGCTCCGCCGGTGATATGAAAGGCCGGCAGCGCACGCGTGGGGGTTCTTGGGATCGCGGCGCGGGCGATAGCGGAATAAATGACTGCGTGTTGTTGAAGCAGTGCGTTGTGTCACTCTCCGAAACGGGTAGCTTCAAGGAAATTCCCACAAGCTTCACTGGAAATCTCTGAGGTGGTGGGTCCTGTGAACGCTGGAATGAAGTTGCGTTCAAACCGGATAATTTAGGTAGTTTCGTTATATAAGCAGTTGCGTCACTGCTCCTGGATTTTCTTACGTGGCCAATGTTTGGGCGGTTTCGACGGATTTCCAAAATATCCTATAACGTTTAAGGCCCAACCACACCGACCGCTCTTTCAAGCGCTTCTTTGGCAGCAACTCTATCGGTGTCATCACGCGACCGTGGAGGGAAAGGGCGGTTAACCCCATGGGGAACCGCGTGGGGAACAAAATGTCATGAGGTGGGGAAAAGGTCGTTAGATATGTATTCTTGGTAAGACAATTTACGATACAAGCACTAAGAAATAGTGTAACAAACTGAAAACCAAAAATAAAAAAAAAAGAGTTTTGTTATTTATTTCACAGATACTCGCCCATTTGTATTGTGCTGCGGAAAGGACGGGGCAAATTCGGATGTTTCACGTCTCACGATATGTCTTCGGCACGCACTGTTCACATGCTTTACACCAAGAAGACACTATTCACAAACACGCCCGTGTTCACCCACACCGGGTGTGGGCACTTCTTGTGCGCAGAAAGAGCAGTCGTCTGAGGCGAAGCTTCTGCGCGTGCGCAGGGCCGACAGCAGCGCCACTGCTGTGAAATGACGTCACAGAGTCGAGTTAGTCTATAGTGCCCGACAGTTTTTGAAACGCGGGGGGGGGGGGGGGGGGGGCGTCTTTTGTAGCCTGAGAATCTTATCGCCCCGCAAGCAATCAAATGGCGGTAAGAACGCAGAAGAGTGAATCGCGAAGCAAGTCACGTGATTTAAAACGCCCACCCGGTGTTTTTTAAGCTGTCCGTGATAATAATACGGGAAAAAAATTCCGTGTTTCAAAACAAATAGCACGTTTATACGAAAACTACAAGGTCAAGATTATTGGACAATCAAGGTTCGCCAAAACTTCTGACCGAATTTGTTATTTTTTTCGCGCCTTTTATGGGATAGCTGACGTCCCTAAATTTAGGGCGTATTCGGATGACTTTTAGTTGGTTTTAGCTCTTTTCGTCGATAAAGCCTAACATAGGACGATACTTGAACGAAGCAAAATATTTCACTTGAAAGACAGCGAATGAACGTTCATTTTGCTTCGCTCACCCGAGGCACGATAAGTTTAGATGTCGTCCAGCTTTGATGAAGTCTGATATTAATCTAAGAAAAGCTGATCACATTTTATAAAGCTCGAGCTAATCGTGCCTCCTTCGAGAAAAAAAAAATATCAATGCGAGATACTCGCTTCGAAAATTTGACGTTCAAAAAATGAAAGCAAGTAAATTATATTTATATTTTTATAAAACAAAATTGAGTTTATAAATTGTAGTAATTATTCAGAAATAATACACAAAGACAAAGTATCGAAACACTAAATAGTGAAGACCGGATATTACAAAATTAAAGGGACCATGAAACGATTCTGAAATCGAATTTCATCCACCGATCGTCGTAAAAGGTGTGAAAAGAAACACAAAAACACAAAAATAGGGAGCCAAAAAATATTCTTCGCTATAGAACTTTTAAAAGAAAACTGGACTCTTTTGCGCCTTCTTTCCTTCGAAAGCTCTCTGCCTTTTCACTGCGATGCATCCGCGGAAACGCAGCACGTCAGCCGAATCCACGTCGCCTATTGGGTAAGAGCCTACCACACCAGCAACGCGATCGTAAACAATAGATGGCCGGCGAGTGTTTCCTTAAAGTTTAGTTAAATAATATACAGATCCACATTTTGTAGCATAATTAAAGATGTGACGAAAATTGCCAAATTTGATAATGCTGAGAGCCAAGCGCCATCTATCGTGTGGTAAACGAAGCAACTACTACACCTGCGCAGTAGGGCCGACCGGGACGACAGCGTCGTTCGGTTACTACTTCGCGACGACCAAAGAACGTTTCTTTTTCCACGTGTTCTTCTCGCGCGTCCCGACTTCAAGCAGCAAGAAAAAAGTACTTGACACAGACCACGCCGAACAAGAACACTGGATCCACAAACACCCGAGAAAAGCTACAACGGCGACGAATCCACCGGCTCCGACCAAGCGAGCTTGGCGGATAGGCCTAGCTGCGTAGCACGCACTCCGACTCGGAACAGCGTTGCTTCAACGGTACTTGGCCAAGACCGTCTGCCCACGACCGGCTGGCGTGCTGAATGGAATATGCCCGGGCGACCCTTGTGAACCCTTCCCGTATTATAGTTTGATCGCTGACCTCAATTTTAGATTAAGAGGTGAGGTCAATCTCTTCCCCTTGTTTTCCGAGGCAGTGTTGATGAACACTGTCGTCGAAAAGGGACTCTCGTCGATTCTATCTTCTTGTGTTGTGTGATATAGAGCTCAAATAAACGCCGTATGGATTACCTTCGTAACACGGTATGTACACTTTGTTATTAGTATGCCATTTTTTATTTTGACACGACTGCACGTCACTGTCGAGCTATAACAGTTCGTGGGAGCTACGTGCAATGCCGGTCCAACCTTCCTTTGCCGAGTGTCACGTCAGTATAGAGTTGCAATTGTAAAAGATCGGTCCCGAAGCGCTTACCAACAGCGCGAATACAGCACTTCCATCAAACGCGCGCGTCCGCTCCGAGTGTGAACGGGTATTTACGTGGCTCTTGCTGAGACTGTCGTAGTTCAAACGTATCTTTTTTTTAACGTCGGCTCGCTCCTGCATCTCCGAGGCCGCGAAAAACGCCGCGGCAATTTGTTTCCATCTACGTCGCTTTGCAAATGACTGACACGGGCCGCCGTTTACCAACAATGACAGTTGGGCTGGAGTCTTGACCGGAAGACTCGCCGCACTTCCCAACAGGCATACCGGCGTATGGGACTAGTCCCATGCTGTCGCTGTAGCGCAACATATCTCATTGAATTTCGCTCAGCAGCGATGTGTCCATGCCTATCGCGGCGATGAGAGGCGCCGATTCCGAAAATACGTCGGTGACATCAGCGCAGTAAAACCTACCGGCACACCGCCAACTCGCCGCCGCTAACGCTCCCATCTCCTACTGCCGAGAGAGCTTCCGGTTCCGGAAACAGGGTACGTCACGACCGTCAAAATTACGCCGCAGCTTGTTTTGCGGTCAGTTGGAGAGAAAGAAAAAGTCGATATCTCATTAATTTTTTGTGTAGAAGTTAATAAATCGAGACGAAAACGGATGCCTGTTCGGCATTCAGTGAACATTGACGGTTTGATGTAAAAGTTATCTGGCAAAAGTAAAAAGGTCATTTCATGGTCCCTTTAAACAAGAACACTTTCACATTTGATTCAAGTATTCTCCTAACTTCCCAAGACCATTCTCGATGCTTGACAGCATAGAGTTAATATAACAACCGAGAGGAAAAATGGCCCACGCATTGTGGCTTTGCGCAAAAACGCCGCCATCCCGCATTGTCTACAAATTAAGTTAACCAGCACTCGAGCAACTTCGACTCGTCACGACCATACTTCTACCGTGTTTTCCGGACTGTAGTCCGCGCCTGAAGTATAACCCGCAAAAGCGAATTCGGGGTCAAAAATAAAAGCTTTTGCTTTCATAGTCCACACCCGGTGCATGGTCCGCACGCGGGCATAGTCCGCACTTATACTTCGTCTCACCCTACGATGGACTAAAGGCAAATGCTACGGACCGCCAAATCCAATCACGAGCCACTTAGAAATCGCGTATTGCGCTTTGATGCGCGTATCAGTGCCCGCGTCTCGGATCACTGATGGGGATGGCCGAACAGTAGTTCGAATCGAAATAGCACTGAGTGACTCAACAATTTTACATCGCAAAAAAAGAGGCTGTTTGCAGTGTCGAAGCTATAAAAATGATGCAGCGTTTTGGGGTTCGGAGCATTATTCGTCCACACCTAATCAATGCAAGGCATGTCATAGTGTAGCGTGGAACGTGATTGGACCTGGCGGCCCATGGCTTTGGCCCTTAGTCCATCGTAGGATGAGACAAAGTATAGTGCCTAGTCCGAACGGTAAAATGATCATACACGGCACACCTTGACAAATTCCTGCTGTATTATCTCACAAAGAAGGTTGTATCATACATAAATCCCTATTAATATACTCTGTTAGTCATAAAATCCTTCGCGGCTTGTCACAGTGAACGATCTGAAGATATACAAGACCTTGTATAATCTGCACCAGTAGGTCGTCCGCACAAGGTAAAATTTAAACTTTCAGGCACGTATAGTCCGCGGACTAAAGTCCGGAAAATACGGTACTTTCTTTCATTGCTTCTTTGGTCGCTCTCTGTCTCGTTCCTTCTCTCGGAACAACCAATGCCAGCGCTTATGATTGGCCGCGTCCTACTTCCGTCTTAACTCTCCCCCTCAGTTGGTAAAGACCGACGCTGTTCCCGTTGAAATTGACGGACGGCTGTCGACCTTTATGCACTATAACTCTAGTATATTCAGATCCCGAGTCGACTCAACCCGGCGGGTATTTGCACAAGGGCCACGTGCGAACCCTTTGTGCCGGCCGTGTACTTTTTGCATGTCTCCCCGCATCCCCTCAGTCGTCGTGCCGCCGGTCCTTATTCAACCCGATCCCCGTTCAGAATCCTGCCTTTATTTTTCTCATTGAAATCCAGGGGAAATTAATCGCTTTTTTGTTTGTGTCCTTGACATTCGTCAAAAATGCAACGTGGGAAAGGTTATACATAAGACCCGATACATTGTGTGTTTTTGTACTCAATTTTTAGACATATCCGTTTTACGTCTCTCAACGTGAGGATTTTGGCATTTAATGTTGCATCCCGCGTGGCTGCTGTCCAGTGTGGGGAGCGCGTGCCTGCCTTAAAAAAAAGAAAATTAAAATAGAAACAAAAAAAAAAAGAGAGAAAGGCGGCCGAGGGTTAATTTATGTCGACTGGCAAACAACTGATTGCGGAAGGTTGCACTTTATGGGACTTCCGTTTTGAACCTCTGAAAGAGAAATTATGATTTTTTTTCACAATGACTTTTGTCATTGTGTTTTTTTTTGTTTTTTTTTTTTGGGGGGGGGGGGGGGTTATTAACTCGTGTGAACGATACGACCCGACTTGGACTGCGTGGTGCCGCAGATCACGGGACCTGTTCTGAGAGTGGGTAATGAGTGTGTGTATACGTAAAAAGAATGGAGCAATTAAAGGGCTAAGAGTAACGTTCAAGTGTGATACAGTTTACACTCATCGAAGTCAATACTGGCTTAAATTGCCGTTCCCTTATGTTGTGTTCGTTATTTATTTTTTTTTTTTGTATAGTCTGTGACAGGTCAGGATTGAAGTCGAAGCTCCTCCCACCTCTTTCCACTTTAGTAGTGCGAACGGTGGAAAAGAGGCAACCTCCTCTCCACCGTTCGCTCCGCTGAAGTGGAAAGGGGTGGGAGGAGCTTCACTGCGTGTACTTCGATCTAGGCAACTTTTTGTTCTCGCGCGCTTCAATGAAGGCAACGAGAAGGCCGACAGGCTTGCAGGGTCTGCGGGAAACCTTGTCCAATCGTCTTCCTGTTTACTATATCAGGATATAAGTCCTTTAGTAAAGTCGTCACTTTTTTGTTGTTCGCAAATGGAATGGGACAGGGAGTGTGAAAACAAGTTTCACGTTACAAAGCCTGTTCTTGGAGCCCGGGAAAGCCCTTCATGCAAGAGTCGTCTTTATTAAACCTTGCTGTGCCGTCTGAGAATTGGACATTCTTTTATCACTCATAAGCACCTACTTTGGGGGGAAAATCCACCTATTTGTGATCAGTGTGGTGATACTCTTACAATTTTACATATCTCGTGGTCCTGTCCCGGTCTGGAGTCAAAGCTTCAAGAGTCAAACTAAAACGCGAAACGAGTTAGCTATATTAATTTTTATCAAATGACGGACTATTTCAGCGCGTCGCGTACTTACGCATCATCATTTCATGGAAAAAATTTAACGTTATGGTGTCCATCAAATAAATATAACTCCCACATGATAGCGACAAAGGCCAACACGTTTTGTGTGCTTGGTGATAATAAATGAGTACACGGTTCAAAAACTAGGTCATAACCTCTGCACTTCATGTATTCAAAACGAATGTTTAAACTCGCTTTCCTGGTCGATATAATACGTTCAATTTGTTACCGTCCTTTAATTTCTGAACATCAAAGAAGTCGTTTGTACCTTCTTTCTTTCTTTTTCCAACCGAAAATCAATTGTGCTAGCACATTTCAAAATCATCTATAATCATTAGTACCAATATGAAACGCGAAGCGAGTTAGCTCTTTATGTTGTACCAAATGACAGACTATTTCAGCAAGTCGCAGACTCCCGCATCATAATTTCCAGGAAAAATCCTATGTTATGGTGTCATTCAAATAAATATAACCCGCACATGATTGCGACAAATACCCAATACGTTTTGTGCACACGTGAGAATAAGTAAGCACATGCTTCAAAAAATTTGTCTCAATGATATTCTTTTGATTTCAAGGGGTTCGTAGCTGCCCTGCGCTTACGCTCACAAGTCGTACTTGGCGTCATGCTAGTCGTAATATGCAGAAAAAAAAATATAAATTAAGAAAAAATAAAATGCAAGGTGTCATGGTGTTTTGAACGAATGTACTAAGGATGTAATCGGACATGTTTGCTCGTCTGATGTTTTGACACGTGAAACTTCGTAACTGCTTCCTGTCCCCGCTAAAGTTAGCGGGAAAATTTCCCTGCTAAATTTAGAGGAAACAATTTCCCACTAAATTTGGCGGGGAAATGTTCCCGCTAAACGTAGCAGGAAAATGTTTCCGCTAAATTCGTCGGGGAAATTTTCCGCTAAATTTAGCGGGGAAATGAAGTTTTTGTTGACGTACATGAAATATCCACGGAACTCTAGCCATATATTTAGCGAAAAAAGTTCCCCGCCAAATTTAGCGGAAAATTTTCCTGCTAAATTTAGCGGCAAAATTAGCAGGAGAAAGGAGGAGGAGGGAAGCGCACCGCCCGCTCTTTGTCGCAGTTCCAAGCGCTTGCGTGCCTAGTTTCCTTCCCTTCCGCCGGGTGGCGGCCCCGTCGCGCGTGTCTAGTTTCCTCCGGCTCCTCGGGGCGGCGATAGTCGTCGACATGTGTGCGCGTACTTTTCGTCACGATGACCACCCATTAAGACAATAAATGTGTTCGTGCCGTTGTTCAAATTTCTGTGTCACGTCTGTGTCGTGTGCTAAACAGCTTCGCTGGGCATCCACCTTCACAGAGTGGAATGGCTCATGATTTTGTTATGAGGAATTAGTTACTAAATTTAGGAGTTAAATGTAAAGTTATTTATTTACTTATTTTTTTAACAAGTCTTCTCTACCTGGCTTTATTTTTTTTTATTTTGCTATAAAATCAAATCAGAAACTGGATCAAATTTACCGAAAAACTATTTCAAAGAAGGACGTTTTGATTCTGGGATAACGCCTAATCTAAACAACCAGTCTGTAAATCCTGTTGATGCGGGGTACCTCTGAAAGGGGACACACTAGTTCGTAGCGTTTCAATAGTAGAGTCTTTGTGAGCTTTGACGTTGCCTCAATCAAATGCGCACGTAAAGGAACAAAAAAAAAAAGATTCCTTTTGTTTTCCATTTTTTCTTCGCCCGAAGTTGCAGTCGAATTTAGAACCCTGTACACAAGGGTCTCAAACTCATTGGAGTGATGGAACGAGATAGTTAATTTTAGAGAAGTCGGAGGCCAACTTAAGGGGGGTAACGTAATTGCACAAAAAAGGGACCCAATTATGCTTTCTGCTTTTTGTAAATTTGCAGTTTCGACAGTTACAACTTTAGCTTTGCTCTGTTTCGGGTCCTTATCTTACGTGATAACAAGAACTCGAATTGCACCGCCCCGCCGACGTGCTGTCATTTTTTAATAGAACAATATGACAAACACTCTGTGCTTTACGTTGCTTAATTCACTCGAAATGTAATCAAGCTAGACACATATAAAACAAATTTGTTCTGAGCTGTGAGGGCCCTAACAACATTATTCTTCGACGCTGTTCCAGCATTTTCGTTTTAGATCCGGTTCTGCAATGCTCGTGGCCGCAATGCTCGTGGCCGCACAGAACTTTCGACATACGGCAGCATTGTGCGAAGCTGGATGGGTCTCGATAGAAATATAAACGCGTAGAATGTATGTCAATAAAGTCTCAATGGCGCGCCAAACGTGCGGCTGAACATAAAGGCGGTCATCCCGTGGAAGCGGTTCTTCTCGGAAAGAATGCAACTTATTTCGCATTTTGTTTTTTCAGAGGGACGTAAAATTTCGCCTCGAAAATAAAGCTCCCCCTCAATTCCCAATGCAGTAGAACTTTATATTCTTGATCTTATTTAAAATGACAAAATCAATTAGACCAATCGAAGGACTGTCATGCCGTTTGGAAATATTGAGAGAAACAGTATGCTGGATTAAGGTATATAATCAAACAAATATCATTGCAAGGAAGGTGCTCATTTCTGTAAAGGCTGAGAACCATTATTAATTCGCATAATATTGATTGTGCCAATGGAGCGAACGTCGCAAGAGTGTGCGCGATTCTGCGTTTACAAAGATTTCAACAAAGGCGGGTGCAGCGAAACTTTCCATTACATTTTCATTCGTTTTCTTTATAAAGCCGATCTCCCATCCATGTTTTGCTTTCGGAGTAACTTTCTGCATATATTTTTATGTTTTTTTTTTAGATCGTGTTTGTGGTACGGGGCATAACAAAAAGGCCCACGCGGATGGGGAGAAGAAATGTTATTTAGTTCCGTTATTGTCCCGCTTTTTGGGTCCCAGCACTTTGGTGGGAAGTGGGGGCACGGCGGTGCCTAGGTTTATTCGCGGTCGTGAAATTTCGAATCGATGTGTTATACGGAAGCTTCATGCTTTTGTGATGCAGAGTGCTGCGAGCTTTTTTTTTTTCTCTCATATATATAAACTTTTAAAACAACAAGAAAAGGGGGGATTATAAAAGTCTAAGTTTTAGTTTTTGCGAGAAAAGAAAAAAATAGCTCTATTGAATTCGGAAGTGTTCTCTATTTTGTTGTTCCTGGTCGCTTCCAGGTTCCACTGTCGTTACTCATCTTTCTAGTTGAATTGCAAGGCCAAAACCGGTTGTATATTTCACAGATTTAAAAAAAACCATCTGCTTTATTTTTAAATAAAAAAATAAATGACGTTTGTTTGTTAGTAATCCGTTTTTTAAAGCTGTTTTTTTAGATATAATAAAAAAAACAGGTTAACATTTTTTTCTTGTAAGACGTGTGGTGACACAACCATGGTGCAGACTTTTGCAGGTTACTCTGCGCGTCACTGTACATAAACAACGAAGGACGCAGTAATAGTCTGGGAACAATGTCGGATGAAATTGGAGAGAATTGGCCCTTATTTAATATACAATGACTATCACAATGTCACACGACGCTGCACACAATATTAGCGCATAATATGCCAATAGATTGAACGTTGCAAGCGTGTGTGAGACATTAGGTGGCAAGGTTTTACGATCGACCCTTGATCATTGACCTTTTCTACTAGGTTCAGTGGTTAAACGTACCGGCCGGCTATTTAAGCGGAACTGAATTGGTGAATACTAGGCATCAATTTAATATATATACAAAAATAAACTACCTGGCATTTTCATTCCCCCGAGGCAAAAAGGACACCAAATGAAACTGACTCCTCAGTTACTGTTACGGAGATGCAAGCAGGGTGCGGACACTTTACGAACTAGGGGGCGCCGGTTACTCGATCACGCTACGGCGACATCTAATACGTGCAGGAAAAGAAAATAATGAAACCACCCATTGTAAAAGAAGAGAAGAATAGGATGCTCTGTGTCCCGATGGGGCACCTGCCGGTCCGATGCTCTTTATATAGTCGGCTGTTTCCGATTCCCCTCTCCCCGGCCTGCTCGAAGCGTATGTTTCCCCTCTCGAAAAGACAGCGGAAATCAGAGGGAAGGATGAGCTGGATGGTTTTCGCAACTGAAGTACCAAACTAATTCCTACGCCTTTCTTTTGCGCCCGGTATTCTTCCTCTAAAACACCAAGCGAAAAAAAAAAAGTTTGATATAATTGGGGAGACAGCATATCGTGAGGTGGTGCAACGTGGTTTGTCTTTGTTGCCAACAACGTCTCGTCAGTGTTTCAGAGGAAGTGCCCTCTTCTAGACGAGAAGAAAAAGTTTCTATCATTTTGCGCACGAGTGTAATGGAGGAACCGGTGGGGTTCCCTTTCCGTATCTAGTCAGAAAGCGGTCAAAGTTTCGGAAGCTGCCTTTCCCGCTATTGATGGCTGAAGCCTCTATCTTTCTACCCGCGTGCGTGTCTGCTGCTTGCGGCGGGCACCAATCGATCGATGCGAATGGCCGGTGCTCGCATGCAGTCGTTGATTGTTGTGGCTGCGCTATTCACTTAAGAATGGATAGTTCCTCTTTTGTGCTTTATGAGAGTGCTAGGAAAGCTTCGAGAAAGCGGGTAATGTGCGGTTCTGAAGAGTAGTTTAAACAGCGGTGTCAAGTAAATCGCTATGGAACGCAAAACGCAGAAACAGACGTAAAGAGAGAGATCCTCAGCATTAACCCGGACTGCATGTCCAACAGGTCGACTCTTTTTGCCTATTCAGTGGCGATCGGTGCGGTTGCGCTAATGTCTTTTTCATTGCGGACCGCGAGCGGCATTTTTGCGGCTTGGCAAACACGGGCAGTGGAGGGCGCTATTGCCATTTTAGTCCCGAGTTTTCCCGGCCAACGCTGTCCAGACCTGTGGCTCTATAGTAAACCAACGGTGTCCTCACGAGGGCTTATGTATTGAAAATGCTCGCCTTGTCACGCACGCAACATCAGCCGGTGTCTAATGCAAAGTGGACTCTCGACGTCAGTGCCTGTTTGTTCCTTAATTGGTATGATATAAATGTTTTTTTTGTCTGTGCGAGTTAATGGCCTCCGCTTCGTCGGTCCACTCGTCTTGGCAGGACTGAGGTTTGTTTACCTACTGCCTCGTGTTTGCCTAATAGTTCAGGAGCGGGGTCCCGAAACAGCACCCAGCGTTGAGACCACCACCCCATCGAACTGTTCTGGGATTTGGATTATTAATGACGAGGACTCATTTTACGCTCCGCTGGCCAAATGCCGTTGAGACAAGTTCGTTCCAGGTTTATTGTGCAGAGGCGATTGTATGCTGTGCACCGTTTGTTCCGTGGAAGGTAATGATACTTCCAAACTCTCGGTTGTGGAAATGCTAAAACAGTTCGAGAACTATTTTTTCCGCTAATTCGATCCACCCTCGCCGATGACCTGTGATTAGTGCACGCAGCGTGGTGGTTTTAAAATGACTAGAATTGGATATACATTGCGAGGTCGCAGCGAGTCATAAAGTGATACTGAAATTATTTGTTAATTATGAATTCTTTATACGAATGGTTAAGGAGTACTTGTTGAAACTTGGAAGATGCTGTTTATCAGTAGGAATTTTAAATATTTAAAGTACGACATGTCCCGCCCTCCGGACATTTCAGTACCCCTCATCATGGCACTCTTACCGCATAAACGAAGTTATGCCCAATTGTATAGATGGTTTGTACTAAAGAGTACGCGGCCTCGCTGGCTGTCACAATTGAAACTTGAAAACAAATTTCATCAACACCGAAATGTTCAATTGTATCGTAATAATTACGAAGTGCTCTCGAATTAAAATGCTTCTCTCTCACGACTGTCTACTTTCTATATTTAAATGAAGGAAAGAAGTGAAACTCGAATAGTGTTCATAATTGGTTCACAAAGGAACAAAAACAACGACTAATTATAAGCTTTGTATAAGTATAAGCTGTATGATATAATAAGTTTCGCAGTTGATGCTGAATTTTGATCAAACCCATTCCAGACATTGCCCGTGTTCATCGTCTGATATCAGGAAACGTTGCACGCTTCCGTGCGTGTCTGCGTTTCCGCCACGGATGCCTTCAGTGCTCTCGATCCCGTTTCAAATTCCGTCCAAGCGTGTCACGGACGACAGCAGCTGTCGCTCGTCGCTTGGTAAACTCCAAACTGCGTCTCGCCCAAACTTGGATGAATAGCATGTGCGTCAGCCTCACCTGGGCGTCAGCCTCCTAACCTCCGTAGGAATGACGCGACTCCCAGAACGATTTTCACCGAGCCGACACCAGCCATAGATTAATCAAGGCCCGCGAACATTCTTCTCTTCCTAAGCGGAACGTCGTCACAATCGGGAGGCGCCAAATTCAGCAATTGGACCCGAGTCCAATGCCGAGCGTCCATGGATGCGTTGATTGGACACGAGGCCCAATCGAACGATGACGCAGCATTCGTGTCCAATTCGCGTCTTCGCTCAACTTGACTGTGATGACGTCGAAAATCTCGTGCACGGGGTTTGACTATTCTATAAAGGATCCTTCTAAGCGCTATTCTGGCGTGAAAGAAATTGGCTGCAGAAGCCAGTATTGTTGGTTGTCTATGACTTGCGATGGAATTCGTCATGAGACACACGATGCAGATCACTTTGAATACGACGACGCCAATTTCGAATGAACACCTCGTTTTATGAATGCTTTACGACGCAATCGTTGACGTCAGCGTGACTGTAGCCCGCCACTTCGAAATTGAGTGATTGCTTCGTTTTGTGTATTCGTTTAACACTTATGTCTCTGTGTAATCGTTTCATCTTCAAGCTGTTTCTGAACCATCATTTTCCATGAACCAACTAGCTCTGCTCAAACCAAAACTTTGCTTCGTAGCTTGGGCGCAAATCTGAATGTGTGCGTACTGCTGCTTCTTGTATGCGCGGCGCGGGTTTATCAGCTTGCTAGGACAACATCGAGGACGACATCAAAGACGACGAATAGGACGACCTCTAGGGCGATCTCAAGGACGGCGTGGAGAAAGACGTCCTAGAGGATGACGTCAAAGACGACGTCTTGGACGACCTCTAGGACGATCTCAAGGACGCCATCTAGGACAACCTCAAGAAGGACGTCTAGGACAATGTCGAGGACGACGTCAAAGATGACGTCTAGGACGACCTCTCGGATGTCTTCAAGGGCCTCTACGACGACGTCGAAAACGACGTCCGTGTACCCGCGGCCCCTGCGTGTGTGGACGTCCTGCATACGCAGAGACGCCGCGCCTATGCATGGCGCATTCAAGGCCAGGTACCTTTCGCGAAAACCGGTTGAAGTAGGTAAAGAATGCTATCGCATTAAAATTCGTATAAGTAAAACAACTTGCGGAATGCGTTGAAACTTTGCAGAAAGGTGTTTTTCGGCGGTGCATGTATCATAACCCTGCAATCCACGGGGTATCTGATATGATACATGGCTTAAAGGTAACAGGGCAAACGATGATCACACACTCAGACCACCCGCACGCCGTCAAAAAAGAACCTCACACGTCGCGCTGTTACCTTTTTAACTGTATGTGTGTAGTCTGAGTGTGTGAGTCATCTTTTGCACCGTTACCTTTAAGTCATGAACAGCCAACTCGCCCAAGCATCCATCTTAAGATGATATGATGCACTCCTGTAAAAAGCGCCTTCCAGGCTGTGCATCCCGGATGTTTGAAAGCTGCGAGAAATTTGCTGTTGCGCTGTGCTCGAACAAAGGCAAAAAATGCTTTCGCCGCATTTACACCCGATCAGGCAACAATGCATCGTGTATCAGGTAAAAGGCATGAAGTATTTCTTCCATTTTTGAGCTGAAAATTTTAATAAACTTTTTTTAATCGTTTCTAGAATCATGTTTTATAGAAGCAAGCACTCCTAAATAGGTGCATGCAAAAATAAAAAAAGTCATGCATTGTAGGGAAAATAAAAGTTGGTGAATGTAGGTGTTAGAAAAAAAGAAACACGCCTAGAGAAAGCTGTTTCTCTTTTCTTTTTATGAACAGAGAGGAAAGTGGCAAAAACCGTTTGGATGACGATTCTACTCACAGGTATTATAGGTTCTACACACCCTCGGATTTCGGAATCTGATATCGGATGTGCCATTGTCGTGTAGCAGCGTTGCCCAGACGGTTTTTGCCATTTTCTTCTCTGTGCATAGGAAACATACAGGCTCTTCCAAACCTATTCTTTTTCCTAAAAGCTACACTCATAACATTTGGGTATGACAAATGTACCATCTAAAGACAACGTTGTGAAAAAAATGTAATGCACCGCTTTTAATTGCGCATTTATACGATATATGTTTACGCCTAAACAACGCTCTGGAACGCTCAGTAGCCTGTAGGTGACGTTTACTGAGCACGCTTCCTTACATTTTCGCGGTTTTGGTTCGTGGCACGCGATTACCTGACGCCTGCGCAGCTGCGCTTCCACGCCGCTGATGTCGCGCCTGACGTCATACCGGAGACGGTAGAAATAAACTTATGTATAAAACTGAAAAAACTGAGAAGACGACTGAAAACCACGCGTTGTGGATCCAGCGCCCGGAGTGTTTGATATTTTGGTCATTTTGTTTTTTTGACATTTGATGTGCGTTCTGCTCCAGGCGGCCAGTTGGTCGCTTTGAATTAGTTCGGCAGCAGGGTGTTGATAGCTGGCTACGGTCCGATGAAAGAGGAAACACTGTTATTGGAGGCAATACGCGAACGCTCTGGTGCAAAGCGCGACGCGGAATTGCGAATTGCCGGGTTCCAGCTTGCGGGCACTTGTCTGGTATACGAGTACGCTACGAAAGGATGAGGCGGAAATTGCCGAGTCCTCTTGTAGGATCACTAGCAGGGTGCATATGCCACGGCGGAGGGTTTTTTATTTTTAATTTTACATCTCGTGATCTGTCGTCACGTTTGTTTTTATTCGAATAACCCGCAAGCGGTATCGCTCTCTCATATCTTTAGTTATTCATATATTTTGTTATTTTTCTTCTATCGTAGCTTGGAGCTCGCGCGCGCAATTTCTTGCTTTTTTCGGAACGACCACGAAACTCGCGATTATGCTTTGTTCTTCTTTAAAGGGGCCCTGCAATCATATCTAAGCGCCTACCTTTTTTGCGGTTTTCACGTCTCTTGAAGTTCGGGCAAGCCAGCGGGCACGGAGAGAGTAACTAAATATCAGTGCGTCATATTTTAACCGGACGACGCGGAAACCTCCTCCACCGACGAGGGCGACCCACGGTACCGAAAGCGCGCAAAATGTGACGTCTTTGGTCCTGGGCTTACTACTGGTCAGAGCCGCTAAAAGCTTCTTTTTAGTCGAAATACAAAATATAAGTGGCGCGAACCGTTTCAATTATTTATAAAAACAGTTTTTGTTCAGTATTTTAGATCAGAAAAGAAACGAATGCAGTTTATAAAGTACGGAAACAAGAAATGACCCGTCGACATACCCGCCACCAAGCGATGGAAAAGGCGGCGCATATAGAAAGGAGTAGTGGGATCAGGCGCCGACACGGAAGGTTCCCGGATGTTCGCAGAGGCGCTGCGGTCGTATCTACAGGAGGATCCGACCGGCTCCGAGCGTTCCGAAGGCCTTCGGTTCCCTTCGACGAGAAGCTTTGTCTTGCGGTTTGGCCGTTTCGTGGTATGGCAGCGCGAAGTGGCTCCCATTCTGAACTGATCTTTACCCCGTGTTTGCTGTCGTTTGTGGCCAATGAAGTGTCATGCCGAATTAGTGTTTAATCGCGCAGCAAATGCAATGAGAGCCGTCCTGGCTGCCTGCTGCATACAGCCTATCCAGATAGTGGCTCCCTCTCGCGCCGTTGACACGGAATGCGGCAGCCGTGAGCGCTCGCGATGAGCCCACTACCCCTCCTCTAGTTCACGGCCACTCAAGCAACCAAGGACGTCATGAGGGAGGTTATTTTTTGCTTGTTTTTGTAACTTTAATTTGCCTATAACTTTTAAAATAAAGCGAATTTCGAGAAAATAAAAGTTTTACTAAGTTACTACGTTCAGCGCGCTCAGGTTCGGTGCAAATTAAAAACCAGTAAAAAATTCATTGCAGGGCCCCTTTAAGTTCGACCGCAGTCGACGAATCCGATGCAGACGATCAAGTAGCACCAAAAGTGTATCTTTTTACATTTTGATATCAGCGGCTAAACCAATACGGAGAGCAAGTCGTCTTCTTCTCGCGCCGGAGTTGCGGTGACGTCAGAATGATGTCGAGCTCTGTTTGGCTCCGATTGGAAGGATAGTGGGTAGACCTCAAAGCAAGCTGGCTCGAGGGCTACCCACTATTCTTCATTCAGAACCATTCAGAACTCGGCGTTCTGACGTGACCACAATCACTGCTAAAAAAGCAGACGAACTAGCGCTCCGCATTACTTGCATTGAATGCGGCGTGATCCTGCACTCTTAGAAAAAATGGTATCGATAGTCCTCCCTTAGGGGAGGAACAGTCTTGTAACCTATGTTCCTTTAGAAAGGGAGAAACTTTCATCCCTCCCTGAAGCAGGGGAGCAACTAGTTCCTCCGTCGCCCGCCTCTCATTATGGCGGCCCTGAATCGAGCAAATCGAGCTCAATAAGGCTGAACGAGGACGCTACGTCTCTCAAACGGGACGAGAGGAGCAGCAAATAAAAGCGTAACACGAGCTTTCCGCGAACTGTGTTTATTTCCGAAGCCAGATTCCCCCCACAGGTACAGAAACTTGCGTTTCGAAAGCAGTTACTCAGTCTTCTCGTCGACAGCACTGCGATGTTTAACGGAGACAACCGATACCCAGTTGCTTCGCGCACTTACGTCTTACCTTTGGTGTTCCCCGAGTCACTATTCCTTCGTCAAGCGCACATCACGGAGGAATGGCAAACCCAATCCGCGAAACAAAAAGCCGCTCTCAAAAGAACAAACTCGAAGCCGCTGTTTATCGCGTAGCGGGAAAGAAGGTTAAATCGCTTGCCACCAGATGGCAGGGTCAAGCAGAGTAATTGAAGTAGCTAGGCTAGGTGGCGCTAGGTACTGCCCAATTCATGTTCTACAAAAAAATAATATTTTTATTTTCTCAGCCCACCACTGCGCTTACCGGTCTTCGGGAACCTCTCCTTTACGCACATTACAAATTCTACAAGCACCACGTGAACATACACTGAGCACATACACTGCACATACAAACAACAATACAACGGCACACTAACCCGGGCACTACTCTTGAGCTCTGCTTTTCCGTCTTTTATACTGGTCGTTTTGAACGTACGGAATTTCTCGGTGACTGCATAAGCAATAAAACATATTCCCAGCATGTTGATTTTTTTCCAGCAATGTCATACATCTGAGAGTATTTTGAATGGCTCAAGGGATGAATCTCTTATTAAAAAGCGAACGCTCGACTATGCCGTAATTATTTGAAATCCAATAAATCAAGCCGCTCCAATGCGGTTCGAAGCCATGAGTTTGTTTCCCCGCACGGCACGTCGTAACCTCTATTTCTATTGTAGAGTTTGTTTTTCTATTTGTGCTGTTCACGCAAGGCTGCACTTGCCGTCTTGAATTAATCTCTGCAGTGCGGATATTCACTCAGCTGGAAGTGATGCTTCACGGGCTGAGAAATCGCTTTTCGATCAACTTGAATGCAGTCAAAGCCGCGACTAGCGGCAGGTGTTAAGTGTACGGAGCTACGCCGTGGCGAGCTCGAAAACTTCTAGCGCGCATCGCAGCGCGCCACTTTGAGGGCAGTTTCTCCAGGAACCGTAGTATATTTAAACAGCGAAATAAAGGGTAGCTTTTTTTTTTATTTTACCTACTATTCTTTTTTCATGCTAAAATTCCACACTGTAAATATAGTTTCCGTCATGATTTCGTACTGTTCAGTCCTTTCCCCAGAGCGCAATCGCTCTCGGGGACGAAACAACCGACAGTCACATTGGCCACTGTATGATAGGAGCTTACTGTTCAGACCAGCGTTCCAACATGACTATCCGCACGTCGATCGATTGCACCTAATCCCTCAAGTGGTATTAAACTTTTTAATGTAAAGCGGAATGTCAACCTGCGACACCCCACCCCCTCCTATCATGGCCCGACCGGCGGCATCAATGCTCGACAGTTTACGTCATCTCATCTTGTTGTTACACCACTGATACGCGAACACACGGTCACATCGGCGATAATTCCAGTCTTCTGTTCACAACCCACAACACTGCCATCACGATGTTGCTGCTATGTTACTGACACGCACAAATACAGAACCACGATGAACGCCGGTTGCACTCGGCATCGGAATACAGAACCGAACTCAGCAAGGAAGGCACCCAGGCAGGCGGCAGCAAAACCTGCCTGTCTTGGACGCAGTTCCCTGCGATTTCCTTAACGTCGAGAACGTCGACACAGTTCCGCGTGGTTTCGCTACTGTAGTTCCGCGTGAGCCCCGCAATCCGGAGACGGCCATCTTTCCAAGTGTATGTGGTGCTGCTGGCACTGCTCCGGAACTTCGCTGTTTCTACCGGCTTCGTTTGCTCTTTTGATAAAATTAGTGATAAAAACGTCAATGCAACCGAAATGTTCTGCACGTTTGGACTAGAAGACGGAATTACAGGCGGCTTTCGCTGCCGCTGAAGCTCAATCAACTCAACAGCATTTATTAAACAACGTGCGCGACGTGCTTGAAAACGAAACCGAAAGAAGATGAGTCGGGAGGGCGAAAGTTTCTCCAGTCTGCCTGGAGAAGGAGGAAAACGTCTCGTTCCTCCCTCCTTCTCGTGTCCGCGTGGGGGCGCGTCAGTAGAAGGGAGGAAGACGCGCCGTTGCTACTATTTCCTCCATTTTTTCTTAGGGTGTGGGCTATTTATTGTGTGTGTGTGTGGTATATAGGTCTAGATCAGGGGTCGGCAACCTTTTTCAGCGGCGGGCCGCGTCGCCACGAAGCCGACAGGGAGGGGGCCGGACGATAAGTCGTAAAGGGAGGGGGGGGGGGGCAGTTGAAGAAGAGAAGAAGGTCAGTATCTGGAGCTTAAACACGAGCCCTCGCAGTGCAAGTAGTGAATATACGCAATGACTCGGGGGAAAAACAGCCATATCTTTTGCATTGCCCGTGTGAAAGGGTTTTGAAAATCCAGAGCCAAATCATGAACTTGGGGGGGGGGGGGGGGGGGGGTGGATATGTCGTTGTTGAGCACGTTTCTTAAATGCACGAAGAATTTACTTGCTTCATTGTTGCATTCTGGCCTCCGCTTTTAAAGATTGGGGTTGGTGTCCGCGTGAAAGAATGTTATTGTCCTGGACTACCAAGTGATAGAAGAAAAAAATATGTAGGATTAAGAAATAAAGAACAAATACGAAAGAGAAAAAAAAAAAAACGTTTGGGAAAAACAGCACGGCGAGGAGAAAGTGGGAGGTCCGGCTGTGCTGAATCCCAATCCTACACTCTCAGAAATAAGAGGTGTAGTAGTTAGACACATTGTCCCATATATAACATGCCAAAATTACATTTCGACGTTCAGTCCACTGACGTCCAACTGACGATACCAACTTTTACAAGGGGCTTAATAGCTGCGTGATATAACTTACTAAATAACAAATGTACGTACCAAAAACTAAAATAAAAAAAAAACACTGATGTTTTGCTGCAGGGCCAACAAAACCTTGAGTGTTTTCCTGTATAGTCTTTAATGCGTACATAACCCAGCCTAATAAGTCGAATCGCTCGACTGTCACGTCGCTCGTAAAAGTTGATATCGCCGGTTCGACGTCAGTGAACTGAACTTTGAATAGTGTTTTTTTTTTGTTTTTTTTTTTTTTTTGGGGGGGGGGAGTTTTTTTAGAAACAAGGGGTGTAAGTACTACACTCCCTATTTCTGAGAGTGCAAACTCCGTTTCACTTAAAGCCCCACCGCAGCCAATACTATCGTGGAGCCAATCAAGGAGCGCCGAAAGTGTGTCGTCCTGAACTTCGACTATACCCGTTTTCACCCCAAGAAAACAACAGGTTTTGCGCATTATTCATACGCGATGCGAAGTAGTTCTCACAGATTTGGTTGTCGGAGGAAAAGGCGATACTTTTGGCGTTTGGAACGTGTACGTCTTGATAAGATACCGTATATCTAATCTATAATTCACCTACATATATCTTAATTCTCTACATAAAGAGGGAAATTAGTAATACTCCGCGAGAAGCCGGACTTTTTTTACTATATTTCTTGAGGTGAAAACGGGTATAGTGGTTTTTGCAAGAGCTATCCCGTACGAAAATGTCAGATATGTCCCTGATATATTTTAAATACGCCCAGATATGATAATATAAGTAGTCAGATCGGGAAATATACCGCTATATATGGGAGCAGATACGCCCAGATATCGCCATATAAGTGGGCAAATACTGCTAGATGCGGCCGTATAAGTGCGTTAATACGGCCATATCACGCCAGATACGCGTGCAAATATTGCCCCTGATAATGATATATGGGCCCGTTTCGGTCGTGCAAGCAATAACTCATATGTACTCGCCAAGACACTAGTTTATTGATCTATATTGCATGAGTCTCATATAGTTGGTAAATTATTGCTGAAATCGTTAAAGTGAAGTTATTCCAGGTATTTGGACCAATTAACCAATTGCGCATTTTGAAGATTGAAAGACAAATGAAATTTGGTTGTATGTTTGACGTGTGACATTATGACGAAGTGCTTATAAGATCGGAAAGCGAGTTAATCAAATAATGGATTTGAGATCGCAGCTCTTAGGCGCCCGTATCCGAGTCAAGCTGTTTCGGCGTCGCCATCGAGTAACCGCCCCGCTAAATTTAGCGAGAAATTGAATTGGTACTTATGTCACTTGACGAACATTTTCCCGCTAAATCTAGCAGTGAAACTAATTTTGTTCGTGTTTCCCCGCTAAATTGAGTGGGGAAACATGAATCGTTAGCTTACTGAAGATGCAAGACGCTACTTCGTCGTCCCGAATCCTTTTTCCTTCGAACGCCTGCGAAGCCGTTGCGCGCGCCCTACGCAGCATCTTTCAAAAACCGTTCGCGCAGCAACGTAACCATCCGCTTGCGAGCGTCTGCGATTCATCGTGTGTTGAAAGTCGCAAGATGAGCTGTCCGTGGTGTATTTTATGTGCAACTCTTTCGTAAAAAAATTTGAAATTTAAAAACGCGAATCTAACAGTGTACACATAATTTTAAATTTATTGGTAAAAAATATATATACATATTTATTTATTTATTTATTTGTGGACATCGTGCGCAAAAAAAATGGTCGCGCTTATTTCTTAATTTTATATTATGATGTGGGTTATACGGCGTAAAACATTGTATCTTCAAACTCGCATCGTTTTGGGTCACTTTCGAGATAGACAGCTTCTTTGGAAGTTCAAAAGTTGGTCTTCATAGAGCTGTATGTTCACTCGGTATTGACAGCAGGGTAGACGCTATGCATGTTTCAGGCCAATCGTGTCTCCGGTTAGGGTCACGTGACTACAGTCTAGAAGCTGGTGATAAGGCAGAACACGGCACCTGCCTCGAGCCCAAGGCCACACGTAGCATTCACTGCACTATCAACCTTGGGTACAAGCGACAACCCGCGCGTTGATGCCCCATAAGATAAGGCTTTTGTTCGTGGACTTCCGTTTTGGCCTTTCTTTCTCTCCTTTTCTCTCTCTCTCTCCCTAAGCTGAAAGCGTGGTGACGAGGCTTGACGGATGACACATTAGCCGTTGGCAATCTCGGAAAAAAAAAAGAAAAAAAAAGAATGCGTTGATCCGGATCTAAAATTCTAGCTTGGTGTTTTTCCCCGCGTGGCTGCTGCGGATTTCTGCTTCTGCAAGCGATTTCTTCAAAGAAGCCCAAGAATTTTTGTGATGCGTTTATGTTCGGTTATAGAAATGACAGCTTGTGCTACATCGTGTTGAATCGTCACGGACAACTTCCTTCTCGTTTTTGTGTTTGAGTGGTGATTCCGCCGTGGCCGTGTCGACATCTATCTCGGATTACCTTTCAAGTCTCGTCTCGTCAACGTAAGTGCGCTGCAACCTACTTCGCGACAATAGATCGTTTTCCTAAAGGTACTCTTCCAGATTACCTCTAGAATTAGGCCGTGTCTATCTCCTGGCAGCCGGGAGAATAATTGTGCAGAATGTTTCGGCATTGGTGCGATTGCGCTACGAGCAGAAAGTTACGATATCCCGCCGACAAAGTTTTGACGTGTCGCCAAAAAGAACAACAACAACAAAAAATCTTAATTGCGCGTTCTAAAATTTGACGAGAGGCTTTACGAGTCGCTTGTAGAAAGATTGTTACGATTTTGCGAAATACTGGTAAACAACGCTAGGTTACCGTCATAATCTAAACCCTGGGATAAGGATAAATCAAATAACGTACAACTCTCATTGACTCAGGGTTTATATTATGATGTTTCCTAACCGGCTTGCCTACATACTTTCGCTTCTTGCAAAGGTTACCGTCTCGCAGGCGGCACAAACCAATCCCCTGACGGCGGCGTCTCGGCTAGCTTGCACACGGGGCCGCCGCCGCTCGATCGCCGGGTTCGCGGCGCGACAATCGCTCGAAGCGGGGAAACGGCGTTATGTAACGAAAGGCAAAGGGCATCTACACCACTAATGGGCAAAAGCCGATGCAAAGGCGTGCGCGAACGTAAACAACGGTAGAAAAGTGCAGTTGCTCGCCGCTATGAGATGCGTGCCGCAAACTCGGTAATCCGCGGACGTATCCCTCTCCTGCCGCTCGTACTTTCTCTAACTTGACGAACATTCTGTCTCGCGGTTCATGCCGACGAAACGTTCGGACGATCGTCGGGATACCGGGTCATTGCTACAGCCGAGCGCGGCACAATTTACCATTGCTCTCGCTGTGCAGGGTCGAAGAGTCAACCACCAGCATGGTGGATACCGGTGTTCGACGTCATGATGTGACGTACGTGCAATGCCTGAATACCGGGTGTTTTTTTTTTTTTTATTCTTGCAGATTTGTTTTAAAAGAAGCCGTGAGAACTACACTTATGCGGTTTGTGCGAGTGAGTTATACGCCCAGGGGGACATTGTATAGTTTGCTAATCTTTGCGATAAGTCGACTTATTAATTAAAATTCACTAATTTACTTTTAATTAGTGGAAATAGACATATCGTTTCAATTAGAAACTTGCTGACCGTCGTCCAAAACCCATAAATCAGTAATTTTTAGAAAGACTTTGAGCGCGTGCGAAGCGCAGTTGTGCGCTCAAGTTACCACTCGTGGACCGCTGTGGCTAGATAAGAGACGGAGAAATTGCGCGGGCGCCTGACCGAAACCGCTAGCCTTACCTGCTCCACGAGTGGTAACTTTCTCACGCGCTGAAAGTCTTTTTGAAAATGACTGATTTAGGGATTTTGGACGACGTTCAGCAAGTTTCTAATTGGAACCATATGTCTATTTTCACTAATTTCAAAATTAAGTAGTGAATTTGAAATCATTAGCCGACTTATTGCAAAGATTAGCCACCCACATAATGTCCCGCTGGGCACTCACTCGCACAAACCGCATGAGTGTAGCTTTCATGGCTTTTTTTTTAAACAAATCTACAAGAATAAAAAAAAACACCCTGAATATCAGGGTTGCCTTCCTGATTGGGACATATCTGCCCTGATATGGGAGGCGATACACCCCTATCTAACAGACCCTGATATGGATATATAAAAAATTGGGCAGATCTGGCTTGATAAGGCTTATATAAACTGATTTACTTGATATGGCCAGATCTGCCCAATTTTTTATATAACCATATCTATTTTTTTTATATAAGTCCAGATATGCCATTTTCGTAAGGGATATAGGAAACAAGCGGTGTAAGTACTGCACTCCATACTTTTGAGTGTCTGTATAGTCCGTTTCACTTTAAGACTCACCGCAGCCAACTGTACCATGCAGTGAATCAGGGAGCGCCAAAGGTGTATCGTTATGAACTTCGACTAGAGGTTTTTGGAGGAGTTATATACGAAACAAGTGGTGTAAGTACTACACTCCCTATTTCTGAGAGTTTATACAATCCGTTTCACTTTAAGCTCCACCGCAGGCAACGCTGCCATGGAGCCAACCAAGGAGCGCCAAAAGTGCGTCGTCATGAACTTCGACTAGTGGTTTATATATATATATATATATATATATATATATATATATATATATATATACACTTGACATACGGTGCAGTATAAAACTCAAACTAAAAAACCACTGAAAGCATAACATTTACATACCGATCACTTAAATGTCTAACCAACAGAGGTGGAGTAGCAATAACGCATATATAAACGCACAAAATATATACCGGGTCATGTGTTAATAAAGTAATGATAACGCAAATATTATAACTGGTGAATCAGCATAAATAACACACTATACATGCAACACGTCATACATACGCGCATACATACATACATACATACATACATACATACATACATGCATGCATGCATACATACATGCATACATACATACATACATACATACATACATACATACATACATACAACATGCATGACCATGCATACATACATAGTTCAAGTAAAACATAAGTGCATGAAATTGCAGAACATCTGATGCACAAGAAACCATACAAAAATACTAGACAATAAGGAATATGAAAAATACTACAGTGAGCATTTGGATCATCAGATAAGCACAAAAACAATCGAAAAACGTCGCACATTAACGTATGAATGTCACTTCAGTGACCAGTTTTGTTGATGTTTCGGGTTGTAATGTTTTGTTTTACGAGGTTGTTAAGAGAGAAGCATGGTTGAAGGAATAGATGAAGGTTAATACGCGGTTTCTGACTGTTGTTATTTTGCATATTTCGGGTGTCTTATATTATTACGATGGTTTGTTTTAATTAGATTAAATAATTGCATAGTGGTGCGTTGTTTATGTTACTTCATTTTTATACAAAAAAGTACGAACCTAGTCTGAAATCCTGCAAGTTATTTTAACCACATTATGATAATTTAGCTTATAATAAAACTACTTCCGAGTTGATGTATACCATGGAATGTTAGTTATAATACATAGAGCCCTTTTCTGTGGGACGAGTAACTTCAGAATGTTCTGATTTGTAGTTGTTCCCCATATGACATGACAGTAAGTGAGAGCCGGCAGAAACAAAGAATTATATAGGAGTTGTTTTGTGCTTTGTGGCAAAATATGTCTATGTTTACTTATCAGGAAATTAAGTTTGTTTAATTTCATGCCAACGTGGTTTATGTGTTGGTCCCACGTGATATGTTCTGAGAATAAAACACCCAAAGCTTTAATTTCCTGAACGAATTCTATATTATTTCCGCCCAAGCAAAGATTTGTACACACACGTGCTATTTCATTTCTTAATCTAAACAATAAGGCCTTTGTTTCATTCGCGATAATTTTTAAGCAGTTCAAGTCAGTCCATATTTTTAAGGAAGAGAGAAAATTGTTAACAGAAACTATAAGTTTGTCGGGGTCAGTGACAGTAAAAAAGAAGGCTATATGATCAGCATATGCTACTGACTGTACTTCGGTGTTGATATTGGAAACGTCATTCATATAAATAATAAATATTAGGGGCCCCAAGATGCTGCCTTGTGGGACGCCTGGTTTAATATCCTCAGTAAATGAAGGGAATAAATTATGAGATACGCACTGCGTAAGGTTTTGGAGATACGATTTAATTAGTGATAACATTGTTCCACAAATACCATACATGTCAAACTTAGTAAATAAGATGTTATGATTCAAGTGGTCAAACGCCTTAGAAAGATGTATAAAAATGCCGAGTGAAATCAGTTTTTTTTTCTTCAAAAGCTTTGATAATTATCTCCTTCTGCTTTATGAGCGCAATCTCATTCGACATATTTTTTAACCAAACTGTGAATTTGACAACATATGCTTGTTAAAAGAGTTAATTGGGCGTGAATGAATGATTTTCTCAAGTCACTTGGAAAATACAGGAAGAATAGAAACAGGCCTACGGTTGGAGAGATTATTTATATCGCCTAATTTATGAATCATGGTTACTTTAGCGGTTTGCTTTCGTAAAGGAAACGTACCTGTTTTCAACACTAGGTGAAATATGCATGTAAGTATAGGGGAAAGTAAACCTAGTACGTGTTTTATTGGCTTTATTTGTAAATCATCTATGTAACGAGAGTTACTGTTTTTCAAGCTAGGGAAGGTATTGACAATCTCGTTTTCGCTTGTGAGAAAAGAGAATAAGGAGTCACTTACACGACCATGAGTGGTTATGTAATTTCGTGTCAACACAGTATTGCTAGCGGGGACCAAATTCACAAAGTAGTTATTAAAAGCACTAGCTAAAATCTCCCTATTGTAGTCTCTTCCATTCAGAATTATGTTTTGAATGGTCTACTCAGCAACTGGGTGCAAAACGTTTCTGAGTCGCTTCCATAAAATATCTCCCTGTATAGTTTCGTTAAACTCTTTATGACAGTTGTTCTTTTTTTTTGCAAGTTTTAACTGTGAATTTATTTTATTTCTATAACGTTTATAATTTTCCAATGATTTTTTGTCCTTTATTTTAATAAAGGTGCTAAACATCTTGTTTTCAATATTTAATTTTTGCAGTAATTCCATGGTAATAAATGGCTTACGGGATTATTTTTTTTTAACTTTTTTGTACGGAAAATTTCGCTTATATATTCTGGCCATGTTAATGAACTTGTTATATGCTGTGTCCACAGCTTCCTCGTTCGAACTGTAGTTCCAGTAAACGCAACGAATATCTTCACGGAATTTATCTAGCGTAAAACTAGTGATTAGTTGAAAAGAGGGACATATTCCTGGTCTGTGCTGTTTCCTAACAATTTTGTTAGAGGACAAAACAAATGAAAGCCGTTTACAACCCCCTGTAACGCCGAATTAGAGCGCAGCTCTTGAGGAGGAGGGGAAGGCTCGGGGGGGGGGGGGGTCACGTGACGTCGTGACGTGACGCCGACGCCGCTCAAGCCGGAAACGGGCGCTTAAGAGCTGCGCTCTAAAAAATAGAAAGTGATCACTAATGTCGGGAAGTATTACACCAGCGGTTATATGCGCTACATCACGATTTGTGATAAAAACATCTATTGTTGTGGAGGAAGAGCATGTAACACGTGTCGGTATGCTAATGACGTTGTAAACAGAATATGCATCCAACAAATTTATTAATTCTGCTCGTGAAGCTGAAGGGGTCAATACATCAATATTAAAATCACTACCTGCATATAACATATATTTACTAACAGAGGCGAAATCAGCCAAAGCTTCAAAAAAGGTTATAAATCTGGAAAAACAGGCATCCGGCGGACGATAAACAATGAAATAGATATTTGACTCATTTTCTATTGTAAGTAACTCGCAATCCACAGTTAGTACTGTAAATTGCGGTATTAACACCGAATTTGTAGGAAAGTGAACTTGTAAAGAGACCCCACCTCCTCTCTTATCTATTCGATTTAAAGTGAAATGTTGATAATGAATGAGGGTGAAGTAGGATGATTCTTTATTGTACCATGTTTCAGGAAACATAATTACATCAAAACTAACACTAACGTTATTAAACAGCAGTTCAAGATATTTAGTTTTGTTTTTCATTGAGGAAACATTTAAGTTGAACAAATGTAGGTTATCTTTTTTCGTTAATTTATGCAAATCAGCAGGGTCAACGTATTTGCTAAGCATTTTTGCTTTAGGAGTTTACAATCTTTGCCACATCATCGCTAGTTTGTATCTTGACTACAACCGTGTTCTCAGCCTTCCTTCCAAAGATTTGACCGTTCCTCACACACACATATTTCCAGTTCGATTCCCTATTCTTTGCGATGGTCTGTCCTATAGGACAGACCATCGCCTCTTAAGTTCGGGGTACAAGGGCTCATTGATGTAGATAGGCACTGTTCACAGAAGTCCTACGTCATGGGCCGTCAGTCTAAGGCGACGTGCCTTTTCTAGAATCGAATCCCGTTTCCATCGGTGCGTGAATTGTACAACTATATTTTTGCTTTCCGGATTATTGCTGACAGGCACACGATGGCAGATTTCGATGTCGGTATCAGGGTTCGACTCACCGATCCTGTCACCAAACTTCGATAATAGGGAGTTTTCGTAGATCGTTTTCACCGCCCCGCAACGCTCTCCGCAACCCGCTACGATACCCGGAACTCTACTGTCAAGGCTATCGGCGCGCATGCGCAGCAGCGCCTTCTTCGTTGCGGAGGGCTTAGCGGAGGGGGAAACGCGGTCTACGAAAACTCCCTAATATGGCGTGAAGGATTTTCGCTTGGCTGCGTGGAGACTCCCTTGATCTCTACGTAAGCATTTTGGGAATACTGTTCACAGGCAGTATCCGGAACGCTGTTGCATTTAGTTCTTTGGCGAGCTCATTGCACTTGACGTGGAACTTTTAGAGCGCAGCTCTTAGGCGCCCGTTTCCGGCTTGAGCGGCGTCGCCGTCGTCGTCGCCGTCGCCGTCCCCTTCGGCGTAACCGCGCGGTGCATTGTGGGTAAATTTCCCCGCTAAATTTAGGCGGAATAATTTCCCCGCTAAACTTAGCGGAAAAACTTCCCCGCTAAACTTAGCGGAAAAATTTCCCCGCTACATTTAGCGGAAAAAATTTCCCGCTGAATTTAGTTGAAAAACTTTCCCGCTAAATTTAGCGGAAAAATTTCCTCGCTAAATTTAGCGGAAAAATTTCCCCGCTAAATTAGCAGAACATTCCCCGGTTAAATTTAGCAGGAAAACGTTCCCCTAAATGGAAGGCGAGCAGGAGAGGTTGAGGGGCATAGCCTCCTCTCCGTACCTTTCCCTCCTCCTCCTTAAGAGCTGCGCTCTAATTCGGCGTTACAGGGGATTGTAAACGTCTTTAATTTTTTTTCAGCTATTATGGAACTTATTCTGGGTGCGAATAGCTTTCAGTTCGCCCTTTATGTCCTCAAACTCCTTGTTCATAAACGCCCTGCTGTTTTTAATTTATCTTCGTTCTTTTCGAAAATTCCTCTCAAATATGTCTTTTAGTTGTTTTAATTCCGTTTTAACTCGCGTTTTAGATCATCGCACATTACAGCCACTTCCTTGTTCATGTTAACAACAGAAAAAAATGCTTTGCAGTGGCAGCAGCAATAGAGTTGTATATAAAACAATGGGGGTAAGTACTGCACTCGCAATTTATGGGAGTTTAGTTACTTCGTTTCACTTTAAGCCCCACCGCAGCCAACGCTACCATGGAGCCAATCAAGGAGCGCCAAACGTCTGTCGTCATGAACTTCGACTAGTGGTTTTTGGGGCGAGTTGTATATGAAATAAGGGGTGTAAGCACTACACTCGCGATTTATGAGAGTTACTTACTCCTTCTCACTTTAAGCCCCACCGCAGCCAACGCTACCATGGAGCCAATCAAGGAGCGCCAAACGTCTGTCGTCATGAACTTCGACTAGTGGTTTTTGGAGCGAGTTCTATATAAAATAAGGGGTGTACTTCACCCGCTATTTATGAGAGTTATACCCCTGTCAGACGGGCACGTTAAATGCCATTTAAAAAAAAAATGACATTCCAGCTCGGCCAATCCGCGTGCTTAATACGCCACGCTGCGCATGCTTGCGCCACACGCAGAACCAGGCTCACGAGCTGATTCGCCGAGCGGTGAATGACATTCGATCAAAATGACTTTTACTTTCCCGTCTGACAGGGCTATTACTTACTCCTTTTCACTTTAAGCCCCACCGCAGCCAACGCTACCATGGAGCCAATCAAGGAGCGCCAAACGTCTGTCGTCATGAACCTCGACTAGTGGTTTTTGGGGCGAGTTGTATATGAAATAAGGGGTGTAAGCACTACACTCGCTATTTATGAGAGTTTACTTACTCTTTTCACTTTAAGCCCCACCACAGCCAACGCTACCATGGAGCCAATCAAGGAGCGCCAAACGTCTGTCGTCATGAACTTCGACTAGTGGTTTTTGGGGCGAGTTGTTTATGAAATAAGGGGTGTAAGCACTACACTCGCTATTTATGAGAGTTTACTTACTCCTTTCACTTTAAGCCCCACCGCAGTCAACGCTACCATGGAGCCAATCAAGGAGCGCCAAACGTTTGTCGTCATGAACTTCGACTAGTGGTTTTTGGAGCGAGTTCCATATAAAATAAGGGGTGTACTTCACCCGCTATTTATGAGTTACTTACTCCTTTTCACTTAAGCCCCACCGCAGCCAACGCTACCATGGAGCCAATCAAGGAGCGCCAAACGTCTGTCGTCATGAACTTCGACTAGTGGTTTTTGGGGCGAGTTGTATTTGAAAGAAGGGGTGGAAGCACTACAATCGCTATTTATGAGAGTTTACTTACTCTTTTCACTTTAAGCCCCACCGCAGCCAACGCTACGATGGAGCCGATCAAGGAGCGCCAAACGTCTGTCGTCATGAACTTCGACTTGTGGTTTTTGGGGCGAGTTGTATATGAAATAAGGGGTGTAAGCACTACACTCGCTATTTATGAGAGTTTACTTACTTCTTTCACTTTAAGCCCCACCGCAGTCAACGCTACCATGGAGCCAATCAAGGAGCGCCAAACGTTTGTCGTCATGAACTTCGACTAGTGGTTTTTGGAGCGAGTTCCATATAAAATAAGGGGTGTACTTCACCCGCTATTTATGAGTTACTTACTCCTTTTCACTTAAGCCCCACCGCAGCCAACGCTACCATGGAGCCAATCAAGGAGCGCCAAACGCCTGCCGTCATGAACTTCGACTAGTGGTTTTTGGGGCGAGTTGTATATGAAATAAGAAGTGGAAGCACTACAATCGCTATTTATGTGAGTTTACTTACTCTTTTCACTTTAAGCCCCACCGCAGCCAACGCTACCATGGAGCCAATCAAGGAGTGCCAAACGTCTGTCGTCATGAACTTCAACTTGTGGTTTTTGGGGCGAGTTGTTTATGAAATAAGGGGTGTAAGCACTACACTCGCTATTTATGAGAGTTTACTTACTTCTTTCACTTTAAGCCCCACCACAGCCAACGCTACCATGGAGCCAATCAAGGAGCGCCAAACGTCTGTCGTCATGAACTTCGACTAGTTTTTTTTTTGGACGAGTTGTATATGAAATAAGGGGTGTAAGTACTACACTCGCTATTTATTAGAGTTTACTTACTCCTTTCACTTTAAGCCCCACCGCAGCCAACGCTACCATGGAGCGAATCAAGGAGCGCCAAACGTCTGTCGTCATGAACTTCGACTTGTGGTTTTTGGGGCGAGTTGTATATGAAATAAGGGGTGTAAGCACTACACTCGCTATTTATGAGAGTTTACTTACTCTTTTCACTTTAAGCCCCACCGCAGCCAACGCTACCATAGCCAATCAAGGAGCGTGAAACGTCTGTCGTCATGAACTTCGACTAGTGGTTTTTGGGGCGAGTTGTATACGAAATGAGGCGTGTAAGTACTACACTCGCTATTAATGAGATACTCCGTTTCACTTTAAGCCCCACCACAGCCTTAGCTAGCATGGAGCGAATCACGGAGCGCCAAAAGTAGGTTTTTCGTGGCTCTCGTCGTCTTTGTGCTTTCGCTCTCAGCGGCTACAACTATCGCTCACAGTGATTTCCGCGTGATCCTGGGCTATTTTTTCTGCCTGATTGGTCTTTAGCCTCCGGTGATAGAAAACGCCCAAAGACGACAAGCGCCACAGTAATGCACTTTTTGGCGCTTACAGATTGCCCATTTTAAACCGTAGAGTAGTCTCCGGTCGGATTTAGTGTCGACTTTGAATCCTCCGTTCGTAAGACCACTCTTGGGAAACAAGATACCCCCTGCTTCCTCATAAAATCGTCACGTCGCAATATGATCTGACGTTCGTTCGAACAAACTTTCTCAGAAACCTTTTTAAATACATGCCCTACAAAAAAAAACAACTATACTTGTTTGGTTGTATTATTCCTCAATACAAAATTATAAAACACCCACATGACGGGGGCATAGCCCAAATATTCGTTGACTAAGATTGGAACGGCGGAAGTTTGCCACGTTTCGCGCATAAAGTGCGCGTTTATTTTCTTCTCCTTTCTTTTTTTAAAAGAACATTTGCCAAAAACTTTTGTGTCAAAACATTTGTTTACGCTCATCTCTGTCTGAAAGGGTTCGTTGAGTGCAAGCGCCTTTTAAGTGTTGGGGGCCAAAGTGAAGGTGCCTTAAAGGCTATCTTTTTGGCGCCTGTCCGGGGGCATCGGTACCACCTTTGAATAAACTATAGTGTAAAAAAAAGAAACAAACTGGGAGGTAAAATTTATTTTCTCTCCAGGAACATGGGGCCTAGGTGCACGTCTTGCGAAGAATTATCTCGGCCCAATTTATTTAATAAAAAAAAACGACGATAAAGGTTTTTTTTTTCTTTTTGGGTTTGTTTTTAATTTTTTTAAATGGTATTTGGTGTAGAGCTTTGTCTAAAACCGCGTAACAACGAATGGGAGCGTAGCTAGTCAAATAGACCGGTCTTCAGTACATTGACGGATTCGAACAACAAAGGAAGGAAAAATCATCTAAAAAAAGGATGGGGAAGGAGGGGGAGAGAGAGTTGAGAAACGCGACGAAGAATACGAGCCTTAGCAAGAGGCCCGTTACTTTTTAACCACGTCTTAGTGGCGTTTGATGACGTTGAAGCTGCTTGATGTAATGACGCTGTTAGGAAGTGTTCGACGCACGGCTGTAATTCCGCCCTCCCCAAGAGCACTTCATCCTCATTTTGTGGGCTACAATACACCAGCTGGGAGCACGTGGAGCGAAAGCTCGGGCTGCAGAACCCAGGGACCCTGGGTTCAATCCCCACCCCTGCCCGTTTCGATCTGGATGATCACTGTACCGGCGAGCCGTCACACTACTGCGTGGTGCACGTTAGAGACCCAAGGCTAGCGGTTGTACCGCACTGACTAAATAACTTACCTGCAGGTAAATCACCGGACGCCCACTAAGGCAGATTAACTTCCTGCTGTATAAACGTACGCACACCAATTTAGGCAGCGTCACGCATACACCGATTGCTTGGTTAAGTCGGTCTATCCACAGGCTTTGGCCTTCCACTGTCAACAGATTCCCCTGGATCTGGTTTTCCACACTGTTCTAAGTAAAGTTTGGGAAGCACTCTTTGGAAAGTGTTGAATTTTTCTTTATTTTGCTTTCAACTTCCCCAAGAAAGTGTGTTGGGACCATTGCTATTTCTTATTTATATAAATGATCTAACCGAAGTAGTTTCTCCGTCTGTTTCCTTAAGATTGGTTGCGGATGATTGCATTGTTTTTAAAGACATCAACACTGCTGACAACCACCTTGCACTTCAAGAATCTATTATCGAAATAGAGCACTGGTGTGAAGCTTGGGATATGAATTTGAATATTGAAAAAACTGTGCTTCTAGAAATTACACAAAAAAAACACAACATATAAGCTCATTTGAGTATCGTCTTCACAACATTGCTATTCCTGAGGACACTAGCTATAAATATTTAGGTGTTGCCATTACTAATCGTTTAATTTGGTCTACACACATCTCAAATATTTGCTCTAAAGCTTTCGCTAAACTGTGTTTTCTAAGGCGAAAGCTCAAACACGTCTCCAGTAGTGTTAAGCTCCTCGCATACAATGCGTTCATCAGGTCAAAACTTGAATATGTATCAGTCAATTGGAATCCCCACAATAAAAAAGATATCCACCAGCTTGAACTTGCACAAAGAAAGGCAGTTAGGTTTATATTTAGTAAATACAAATATGTCCTGAGAAACACCTCAACGTCTTCGACATTAATTGATGTCAGTTCTACGTTTTCTCTGGGAAGTTATTTGAACGTCGAGCACGAGACGTCCCAACAATGTCTGAGCAACACCTTGACGTCATTGGCAATAACAGACGTCAGTTCTACGTTTTCTCCGGGAAGTTTTTTGAACGCGGAGCACGAGACGTCCGAACAATTGCCTGAGCAACACCTTGACGTCATCGACATTATTCGACGTCATTTCTACGTTTTTTTCCGGGTGGTTCTTCGAACGTTGAGCGCGAGACGTCCCAACAATGTCTGAGAAACACTTTGACGCCATTGGCCTTACTAGACGTCAGTTCTACGTTTTCTCCGGGAAGTTCTTTGAACGTGGAGCACGAGACGATCCAACAATGTCCTGAGCAACACCTTGACGTCATCGACATTATTCGACGTCATTTCTACTTTTTTTTGGGTGGTTTTTCGAACGTTGAGCGCGAGACGTCCCAACAATGCCTGAGCAACACCTTGACGTCATTGGCAATAATAGACGTCCGTTCTACGTTTTCTCCGGGAAGTTCTTTGAACGTTGAGCACAAGACGTCCGAACAATTGCCTGAGCAACACCTTGACGTCATCGACATTATTCGACGTCATTTCTACGTTTTTTTCCGCGTGGTTCTTCGAACGTTGAGCGCGAGACGTCCCAACAATGTCTGAGAAACACTTTGACGTCATTGGCCTTGATAGACGTCAGTTCTACGTTTTTTCCGGGAAGTTCTTTGAACGTTGAGCGCGAGACGTCCCAACAATGTCTGAGCGAACATCTTGATCACCCTGAACAAGCTCCTTATAGAGCCCAAGGTGCTGTCATATCACCTTTAAAATTTCTCATCAATGTCAGCATTTTTGATACTGTGCATGCAATCCACCTTTCAACCTGGCTGAGCTGCAGAAATCTCTTACAATAATATCATTCTCGTGATTGTTGTTTTAGCAGGAATGGCTTAAAAAGCCGAGAATTCACAACTGCAAAAACCAGGATTGAGCTCGAAGTAAGCGGGGCGGTTTATAGCATTTTTAGCGTTTCTAACTTAATATCAGCGTCTTTGAAGCTGTAAGAAAATGATAATAATGTAAAAGATTTCTGCAACTGAGCCAGGTTGAAGGGTGGACAGCATGCACACTATCTAAAACGCTGTCATTGACGAGAAATCTTAAAAGTGATATGGCAGGTCCTTGGGCACTACAGGACGCTTGTTTAGGGTGACTCCGAATTACACCCAAGACTGTGTATCCATGGAAGTGGCCGAAATTACCGATCACTAGGGAGCTGAAGGAACACCGTTCCCATGATTCCTGGAGTGCGGGCCGGGGCGCTTGGGGGATTAAGCAAATGGTCTATTCCGTCCGAATACACATGCTTTCGTAAAAATACCTTCGAGAAACGAAGCCAGATCCTGTTGACTTCATTGTTCTACGTTGAGCCAAATCGAGACCGTTATCAATTGACATCCCGTTCAGTCTCGACGTATGCTCGGTGTTTTACGGTCGTTAAATGGAACCTGATTTCAACGTTGACATAACGTTATCACAGACGTACGCTCGACATTTTATGTCGGTAAATGGGGCGTTATGATATTGTTAATATGACGTTCTCAATTGACATCCCGTTCAGTTTAGACGTATACTCGACGTTTTATGGTCGATAAATGGGACATTGTTTCAATGTGGATATAACGTTATCAATTAACTTTCTGTCCTGTTCAGACGTACAGTCGACGTTCCAAGGTCGTTAAGTGGGACGTTATGTCGACGAAAAATCCATGCTTTTTTCCAGACGTTAGCCTTTCCATATTACGTCGAAGGGACCTGACGTTCAGACTTTCGACGTTCTTTCGACATGTGGTTCCTGACGTCATCGAGTTTCTTTCGACGTTTTTTCAACGTATCTGTGCTGCCTGGGTAGATTGGACTCGCCCAGTGAACTTATGAGGGATAAGCAAATACCTCGTCTCGATACACGTCGGAAAATGAGTCGTATTTTAATTCTTTACAACATCATCACATCGAAGGTAAGCTTAAATACACTCCCATATTTCAATCAATTAACTTCAAGAAAAACACGACACACTAGAGATCACGCACTACAGCCCATCTTCGCAAAAACAAATGCCTTTAAGCACAGTTTTTTTCCTCGCACTATTTCGGACTGGAACTTGCTACCAGAAACCATTATTCAGTCAGCCAAATTTATTCAGGCATTAGAACGGTACTTAATTCGATAATTCATTCCGCAGCAGTGGTCTTGTCTTTTTTTGTATTATTGTTTTTGTCATTTTTTCATGTGCACCCATATATGTTGTATTTTTTGCCCCTCCTGCTTGGGCCAGAGAACTGGCCTGCAGTATTGTAAAATAAATAAATAAATAAATAGATAAACTTATTTCTTGTCTCTAGTTTGTTTTTCTTTTTTTTTTCATTTCGCCTCGCGTATTGTTAAAGCGGTGGGAGAATATGTCCGCATTTCTCAGTCGGCACCGCGTCATTCCTTCTTTTACTACTTTTGTTTTCCCCTGCGGTTTGGACGCCGCACCGTAGGGAGCGAGCTCCACTGAAAAGATTTGGATTCAAAATGAAACCGTAACTTTTTTTTTTTCTTTCTCTCAAGCTGGGAGTTCTAGAGAGTGTAAATTGTAGGGTTGAGACCCCCGTCGAAAGAACCCGGTTTCGGTTGGTTATGCGTCGGCGCTTTGTACGTGGCTGCGGTAATTAAGGGCCGCCGAGGCAGGGAGCTGGCACAATGGACACCGCGTACGTATAGAGAGCTGCGGTCCGCTGGGAACTCGCAGGCACGCTTGCCCGACATTCGGCACGCCTAGGCTGGCGGCGGAGCGGTGGCTTTGAGCAGCTTGCCATTGCGTACATAGACACGTTAATTCGGCACATAAAAAGAAATAGCTCAAACGAGCGATTGCTGGGTCAGCGGAAGGGCGACACGTGGCGCTTCAGTCGCGCCAACATGGCGTGAGCAATATTCTGGTATTCACTGGGCGTCATGTTTAAGCACACATTTCACAGAGCACGCTCAGAGTAACCCCTTCTTATTTTCCGAGAACTACAATGTTGATTGCGCGGAATGCACTACAGAGCCACTAAATGAGCTACGCTTAGAGTATCGGCACTCCGTTCCCCGAACTGCTAGTGGGCACCGCCATCTTGGTGCTTAGAGCAGATCAGACGCAAATGTTGATACAAATATGTTCCAAAAGCCAGGGGTAGTCATAGCAAAATAAGTTTACACTGGCTTAACACAACAACAAAAATATAGCAACAACAAAGACGTTTCGCTACCTATCCGGGTGGCATCATCAGTATGAACTGGCCTAGTGGTGGGGAGAGTCAAACCAGTCAACTCTAATCTAACAAGTCCCCGTAAACGTCAGGTAGGGGTCCCCGGTTCGTGTTGCACGCCTTGGGGTCACGGCGGATAAACCACGATTCCACGAACTTCCTCGGGCCCCAACGCTGCTCACGAGCCAAGGTCGCCGCATTGTCCAAGTCAAACGTATGCCCAGTCGTCCAGCTGTGGTCGACGAGCTCACACTTATTTCTCGTGGCATGCGTGGCATTCTCCAATGTACGTGGCGTCGCAGTCGACACAGTTCATCTTGTACACCACACATGTTTTGGCATTGGCTGGCCGTAATGTCATTCGGCTTAGGAAACGCGTTCACCAAAGTGTACGCAGGCTTGAATACAGTCCGGATGTCTAAAAGGGTCAAAGCTTTTCTAATCGAGTCCGAGGTTTCCCGGACATAGGGAATACACACTATCGGCTTCCTTTTGCCTCCAGTGTCTACTCTGAACTCCGGACGGTGTTCAAGCCTGCGTACACTTTGGCAAACGCGTTTCCTAAGCCGGAAGACATTACCCCCGCCAACGCCCAGACAGGTGTGGCGTACAAGGTGAACTGCGTCGACTGCGAAACCACGTACATCGGAGAAACCGGCAGACGGAAAAGCACTCGGCTTAAAGGGACAATGAAGGAAATTTCGGACATCTTTTTGGCGATTGAACTGGGTTCCAGGCACGTCTCAGGCCACGTTGCCCAAATTTCAGCCGAAACCGGCGCTTGTGTGCCGCGAAAATCAATTAAACAGACGCGGTAATAATCGCACCGGGATCGACTGGGGCGACGCCCCGAGAGTTGCGGGAGAAGCCAGGAGAAGCGGAGCTCACGTGACCGATGCGGGGCCAAGAAGCGCGACGTCACAAAAGACGCGTCAGCGATTGGGCGAAACGAGAAACGTGCCCTCGGTCACGTTTTGGTTCGCGATTTTGAGGAATACTGTTCTAATTTCCGCTTGAATAACCACGAAAAGTATAAATCGGACCGGAAATGATTACTAAACCATAAAGCAGCATAATTGTTTTTTTCTTTGCTACGCTGGACGCGAAACGGGCAACGAGCAACTATGGGCAACCAAAATAAAATAAAAAAAAGACCACGGTACTCGAAGGATTCTGCAAAATGGTAGCTGTAGATGGCTGTTCTAACGGTCGACTAAAGACCAGTATTCGTTCGGGCGACGCTAGTTTTCACGTGTGGGTTGCTGTTCGTGTTCTTTGACGACGAAAAGAGGACGTCCGCGGAGGAACCGGATCCCGGAACGGCCGGATCGCTACCGCTTTCCCCTCGGCATGTCCCTCGCGTCCGTCCTTCGGCGTGCGGGCCGCTCATTGCCGGCTGGGCGGTCTCCGTCGGGTCCGCCACACACGTACTCCCGTTCCGTTGGTGTCCGGTCAGTGAACGGAAGCTCGAACTCGCTCGCGAGAGCGGCATTGCCGTCCATGTTGACAGATTCCGCGAAACGACCGCGTAACCGCGCTGCTATAACCCACCGCGGTTACCAGAGTCTCGATCTCCTAAATACTACCGATACCGACTATTCACACTTGACGTCACTCCGCACGTCACCTCCGTTTTCGGAGGCCCAGAAACGAGAATGGAGATTGTTCAGTTTCGGTTTCTTTACTTCTTTCGTAGGCACAGAAATACGCATCACAAATGTCTACAAAAAATTGGGCACCATGCTATGTTCCCAAGAAGCATAAAAACACCATTAAAAAAAATTAAATAAAATCGTCTTCATTGTCCCTTTAAGGAGCACAGAAGGGATGTGGTGAAGGCCACGCATGCCACGAGAGGTAAGTCTGAGCTCGTCGACCACAGCTGGACGACTGGGCATACGTTTGACTTGAACAATGCGGCGACCTTGGCTCGTGAGCAGCGTTGGGACCCGGGGAAGTTCGTGGAATCGTGGTTTATCCGCCGTGACCCCAAGGCGTGCAACACGAACCGGGGCCCCCTACCTGACGTTTACGGGGACTTGTTAGATTAGAGTCGACTGGTTTGACTCTCCCCACCACCGGGTCAGTTCATACTGATGAGGCCACCCGGATAGGCGGTGAAACGTCTGTGTTGTTGTTATATTTTTTGTTGTTGTGTTAAGCCAGTGTAAACTTATTTCAAATGTCGATCGTCACAATTTAGAAATGCGACTTCCTCAGCTTTGAACGCGGTGACGGGAAGCTCAGGGGACATTATTTTGCTCTGTCGCGAACTGTGCTAACATTTCTGTAGGATGGGAAAACGTTTCCCGCGATTTCAGACAAAGCTTTAGAAAATTGGCAACCGTGATTTTAAGCATCGAGATGACTGAAGCGCCTTTACTTTAAAACGCAGTTTATTTAGTGGATATAGATTAATGCGCGATGCAGATGAGTTGTGGAAGCTCATCGCAAGCTCGCATTCAGCAGCAACGGACTCGACGATTGGCGATTCCGGCAACCGTAACGACCAAAGCGCCGCAACAACTGTGACTCGTGGATTGCTTCGCAGAGATACCCCTTACATTGCTAGCCATGCTGTGTACGGCGAATGCTTGTCCCGGTGACATTGTCGTTACAGTCGTTTCGGCTGCATGCGAACGCAACCAACGGAGATGTGTGAACCAACCTTTACAGTTCGCACGTATAGTACATGTTTACGATTAAACATTATTCGTATACTTTTTTTATATTGCTAAACTACCCAAGGAAGAACTGCGACTGCTTGTTATAGAAGCTCGAGTTTCATGTGTATGATCTTCTACCCATCCAGTTTGTTTTGGTTTTATCTTTTTTTTTGCTTTTTCAGAAGAGGACTTTTTTGCGGCGCGCCAGAGACCAATCTCACTAAGCGTTGCACGCATGCGAATTGCCGACTCAGCTGTTGTTCACAAGATGTAGGCGCCCCTGCAAGAGACAGATCGTGCCGTTTCGTGCTCTGTTCGTGTAGACCCCAGTGGGGCTGTCACGCGTGCAGAAAGACTGCAGTTCCTACAATGCTTGGCAAGAACGCTGGCATACTCAGAGTAGCTTATGAAATCGGTATTCTGGTGAATCATTTTTTAACCCCAAAAGACAATTCTCCGGCCACACATTTTTGCTTGCCTCGTTGTATTCGCAGCTCACAATAAATGCCCGTACAATCTGGAGAAATACTAGTTAATATAAGAAATCTATGTGTGTGTGGGGAAAGGGGGGGGGGCGGGTCTGTAGAAGTGGACGCTTTTTTTTTTGCATCTCGCTTCACATTATTCGCAGGCGGTGCTTCGCGTGCGGAATCGGCAAGTTTCGGTTGTTGTGCACATGTGCCTCCTTATTTATGGTTGGGGATACACCAGTCACCGTCACACATTTAGTCCTACGCTGTCGACACTCCTCCGGGAGTTCATCGTCATTTCCATATGAATTTTTGTTTTTCAGACGGTAGGAGAAGCGGGTTGAATGGTCAGGGCTCTGACGATACCGAGGACGTGGAGACTGATTTACATGAAACAAAAACGTGCGGCATTAAGCACTCGCGTCCCTTACTTCGGGCTACGAGGCAGCTGCAGCAAGAGTGGTGCCAAGCTGTTGCAGCGCCATAAAGATGTCAACCGAAGTTTCCCGCGACTAATTGTCGGCGTTTCGGTGGCCCCCATTACCGCGCCCCGAGGAACGACAAGTGGGACAGCGATCTCTTTGGCGACACGTGACCACGCTTGCACATGAAACTCATGTGGCGAAAGGGGTTTCGTCGCGCTGGGGAGAGGCCAAATCGAAGGGCGACTGTTTCAGGGGATAGCCTCCTATATAGAGAAGAAGACTGAGAGCTCAGCTCCAGCATAATGTAGAGGACGTGAAAGATGGAGGCGTGCGAGGGACCACACACGCACGACTACACTCCTTTTAAATTTAGGTCAGACCGCAGCCGACAATACGGTATGATGAAGCCAGTTAATGGAGACAATCAATCGAGCCAACCTTTAATTTTTATAGCAGTGAAACAAGGAACCAATTATAGCGTGCTCGATCTGTCGAATGATTCATTACTTGGTGTTAATAAATTCTATGGTTTGCATTTATTGTTGATGCCAAAATAGAAATCGTTTTCAATATTCATTGTGCTAGAGTATTGTTATCGTTGTAACTATTAAAATATTTTTCAGTGTGTGATAATTTCTTATTTCGTTTTTTTTAATGTTAACGATTGTAGGTGTCCACTTTAGCCAACGCATGATCAGGCCCCGCCTTGACCGCCCGGAGGCCGTTACGCAACGCCATGTACGAAGGGCTTTACTGTCTTACAGTTGGACGAGCTGGCGGCAGCGCCTTCACCTTTCGCCATTCCCCGCTAGACCATAATCGAGCTCGCCGACCGCACCGTGCCATCCGCACCGTGCAAGGGACAACCGAAAGATAGGGCCGGCTCATCGGGCCCAAGTTCGAGCACCAGATAATGTGGGTTACCACTTTAGCCAACGCCGCCCGCCTTGACCGCCCCAAAGGAGATCTCGCAGCGCAAGGTATGAAAGATGTACTGTTTCAGTGCTAGACGATTTGCAAGCAGCACCTTGACCTTTCACCGTTCCACACACTAAACATTGTAACACCCATAATCGTGTAAAAAGGGTGTAAGAAGGGTGCAAGTTAAGAAAAACACCCTTTTTAGAACCTTTTTACACGATTTCTGAATATCAGTGGGTGTAAAAAGGGTGTGTTGACGTCTTACACCCCTTACACGCCCTTTTTACGCCCCACTTGTAGCGATGGTTTCTAAAATCGTGTAAAAAGGGTGTATGGGCGAATTTTACGCCCTTCATTCACACGGTGTGAGAGGGGCGTAATGTTGATACTGTCGAATACACCCATGATTTCATAACCGTTCATGTTTATCGCTTTGGTGAAACTGTTGCTGATGTACGGCGGTACTAACATCGAGTATGATTAATCGCCGCACGAAGGCGCGTATGATTAGGAAGTGCTAGAGAATAGTTTTTGCAACTCCGATCGAACTCTCCATCCGGCACGAGCCGAAAATTACGTGTCGCGCGTGCATCCATTTTATCAGTTCAACTTCGATTTAAAAAAATCACTTCCGCTCGCAAAAGGTGACCGAAGACGTGTAAATATACAGCCCAGGAAACATACCGTATTGCGCGATGTTGGATCTAATCGAAAAGATTGTGCCTACACCATTTTAGTTCAGCCAATATTTAACGAATGGGATGAGTCGCGCCGACGCCATCCTGACATAACGTACGCGACGCCGTTTTTGGTTGAGTGTTGAGAGTATCCTGCGTTAATCGGCTATGCCGGAGAGGTATTTCTATTTCTTGACCGCCTAACATACGACGTTAAAAAAAAAATAAGCAACACGGAATCTGCTTGCTTTTAGCCCGAGAAGTCTTTCTCGGGCTAAAAGCAAACAAATTCCGTTTTGCTTAATATTTTTTTTTTTTGACTGCGCTGAAGCTCTGAACAAGCTGTGGCGCCCTTATTTCGGGTAATACAATCTCACCTGTCTGGACCAATAAGTACACTTCCCAACACATGAAGAAAACAAAAAGAAAGGGAAAGAAGGAACTCAAACGCATAAACAAGACGACGATCAACGAGTTCTACCGAGACAGCACAAGCCACTCCCCGGCTCCACACTTTTAGAAAGGAAACCGCCACCCGAACAACAACGACTCCAAGGTCCCGCACACAAACGACCCTCCCTGTACAGCGCAGGAGGCAGCAGAGGGAGATTAGCTGCTTTGTCCACCCCCTTTGACCTCGTCTTCTGATAAGCTTCCACACCTCCTTTTGGGTCTTCGTGTGGCTGTGAGCGACTGCGAAGGCCGCTTCTAGCGAATCAGAGGGGTGGAGCGAAACACGTGACCGCTCCCGTAGGACAAAAACGCTTGGACGAAAATTTGTCACGCGACTCGCTCTGACGCGCTGATGGGCTCACTGGACTCATAGCCTTCGCCGTTTGCCAGGTTATGGTGAGTTGTAGGGACCACGTAAATCCGGTTTCCAAAACGCGTCCTTCAGTGCTCTCCTGTTTTTCGTGCAAGCAGGTCCTGACGAGTTCCACTTCGCGACCGTAGTTTTTCGTCGTGAACGGCGGAATACATCCATGTCAACTTTTTTATAATGGCCGTTTATTTCGTCGGAGTCTATGGAATTATTTTGCTGTGTTTGTAGAACGCGTTTCGGCAAAGAGCTGCTCATCGGGCCTCGGCGGACGCGAGACTTCCGTTTATTGTGATCGACCGCCTTCATCCTCGACATTGTGTTTGCGTTGTTTCGAGCTGCGCGAATCAGATTGTGCATCTATCACGACAGAAAGCTCCTCATCGGTGACCGCGATACTTCCGTGGAATGTGAGCGACCGCCTTCATCCCCGGCATTGTGTTTGCGAATTGTTCTGTGCTGCTCGAATCGGATTATGCATCTATCACGGATTACATGAGATCGCTCTCTTATATGTAAGTACCCTGCATGCATGCTTCTGATTGTAGTCTTCCGTCTCAATAGACCATTTTACTGTTTACAAACATGAACTGCCGCTTGCGTCCCAAGTAACTTCCGGTCGTTCCGTCTTTGTGAACGTAGTAAGCAGAGACATGGCTGCGGCCAGATGACCTCCTTGCAATCGTCTGAAGAGAATTTAGTAGAACCTAGTAGAATCTTGATCGAAAAATAAAAAGTGAACCAGGCATGTTTCGACTCATTCGCAGTCATTTCTTCCTGTAGTCTTTTGGGTTAATACACCCTATCTTATGGGTGTTGGTCATTGCGTTTTTTTACTTACCTTTCTGGCGGCGGTACACCCAATTTAGAGGGCGTACTGCGCAGTAGTAACACCCTAATAAAACGGTGTACTGTGGAATCACACCTTTATTTAAGGGTGTTCGGGAAAAACACCCTCCTTTAGGGGTGTTAGGTATAACGCCCTTTTCTTAGGGCGTTTTGCTACACCTATATGGGTGTTAGTTATAGGACAAGCCATTTACACCCATAAGGGTGTTACGATGTTTAGTGTGCATAGCCCACTATCCTCGAGCTCCACCACTCAAGCTCTGCCCCGTGCCATCGTCGTCTTCTTCTTGTGATGTTCTTGGCAGTTTATAACTCGCTTTGAATAGGAAGGCGCGTGCGCGGAAGCTTGTGAGAGCGGACAATCTCGGTTTTTCTTCCTATCCTCGTCTTTTGTGCTATCTTGATTTGTGTACTGTATAACCAACTAGCCCGTCATATGATCTTAGTAGAATGTTCTAGAATACGGAGTAGTGTTTGGACCGACGCGACTCGACAATGGGAACTTGGGTGGCTGCGCGTGTAGACCAGAATCGCGGCGCTGCAGCCGTCAGAGCAAGGGAAAGTCACTGCAGTCGTCCGCATGTGCCACCGCACGTGCGCGTGCAGCGGTGCACGCGCACAACCACCACTGACCCCACCGCCGATGCGCCGGTTTCGACACCTATCGCGATTCGCACCACACGCCTCACGCGAGCCTCTCCGGTCCCAACCCGTGCCACGCGGGCAACTCGAATGCCATTTACAACGAATGACATTTGAGCGGACGGCCAATCAGCGGGCGACACTCCGGGCGTAGCGCATTCCGCGCACGACAGATTGCGGGCTGATTCGCCGATCACACAAATGTCTTTCGTTGTAAATGGCATTCGAGTTGCCCGTGTGGCACGGGTATTAGGACACTGAAATATTAGGACCCCCTCTGCTTGGCTTTCAATGTCTACGAGCCATAAAATGGAACTGGGCAAGCATTAGAGTCACACGCTGTTCTGAAGAACTGGGAAGGCAGGAGGTTGACGCTCTGATGAAAGAATATAATTAAATATTCTTGGTTGAGCTAGGTTTCATTAAGGGTGCCGAAGCAAAGCTTAAGGAAGATATCCGTTAAATTTTCTAAAAAGCTGGATCAGTTCCACACGCATTGAAGGATACGGCAGCGAAGGAACTGCTGTCTACAGGAACGATACATTTTGCCACCTATAGAAACGAGTGAGTGTACCTCTCCGATTATGCCAGTCGGCAATAAAAGTGGTGAGGTTCTGGTTTGCAGGAACTACAAGTCTACCGTTAGTCCTGTGAACGATGTCGACAGCCATCATTTTCCTAGGATGGAATTGCTTTTTTGTAAGTTTATAGGAATGACAGCTGCTAACAAAACTTGATTTTGCGAAAGCATACTTGAAAGCTGAAATGCACGAAGAGTCAAGAACTACTTAACCTTGAACACACATTTGGGACATATTTCTAGTGAAAAGGCTTACTTCTGGCGTACCAAAAGCTCCAACATTTTTCAACAGACAATGAATTAGGTACTTCAGGCGCTGGCACACACTACATGCTACATTGGCGATATACTGGTTTCAAAATGAACGAGAAGGAACACCTGAAAAACGTATAAGTACTCAAAGGCCTTGGAAATAATGGAAGTGCCGTACTTGGGCCACGTTATCAGCAGCGAGGCAGCGAATTGTCCGTGGAGCAGCGAGGCTCCACGGGCACAGGAAGACGATCTGCCTGCTCTTCAAGTTGCACCCGAATTAAAGAACCACGCAGAAGTGCGCTCCTTTTTGGGATTGGCAAACTACTATGGCAAGTTCATCTGAAACGTGGCAACCATGTTGAGCCCTTTGAAGTGTCTGCTGCACAAGCGATGAACAATGCAGTAATTCCTTTTAAGTCACTAAGAAAGAAGGTGCCGTCAGCGCCTGAGCTGTCATATTTGGACCCGAATCTTCATATCGTGTTGACATGCGATGCCTCCACGTACGGCGCCGCGGACTCAGGCTCTATATCCGAGGGTGGCGGGCGATCTTTTTTATGAATTTTGCAACATCGACGACGGATGCCCCACATCGTGAGCCACAACATCAACAGCGGACGTCATTTCCGTTGATGGGAACTTCGAAGAGCCCATAACAGCTACCGCTGAAATTATAATAAATAAAAGGGCTTACTCGGTACCGAAGAGTACGGAGTGGAGCAATCCGCGAGACTTTTAACGATTCCTTTCTTCCAATCGCAGCGACCTCTCTTTCAGAAGCGTCGCGCTTTTGAAGAAAAGGTCGCCCGACGTCATCCAGAGACGCGCGACGTCCCAGTGTACAGCGTGAGCCCTGGAGTCCTTGTACCACGTGGGCACTTGAGTCTCGGCTAGATCTTCATGGTTTAGAAAAAGAAAAAAAAAAAGAGAAGAAACTACGCGTATTTAAGTAAACAATTAATTGGGTGGAGATTCGACACCCATCGCCTCAGGTCTAACAAAACATTTTGGCATGTCATTAACTTTTTTAAGGCAGACACACCTCAGATATTTTAGGAAGCATTTCAGCGCCTATTTGAATAGAACATTGCGGTCGGAATTCATGGGTTACTTGAGTATACTGGTTAGGTATTCTCTGCTTTCGGCACACTTAAATGAAGAAAAATGCGCCTATGAAGAGCCTGGGGTAACTAACCTCGTAATATTTAATACCGAAATACATTTAAAAATTAGCACACAAAAAATCAAACGCAGAATTACCTGGTAAAATATTTTACCCCCTTTAAGGCATTTGTTTGTGAAAAAAAATGTGCATGTGCAGCGAGAAAAAACAAACGCTTTTCATTTCTCGTGGTTTTTGTTCCAAGAATGTACATTTCACATGTTTCTCGAATGCCAAGAAGTTTTAAATAGCCAACTAATGTTGCGTTTTTTTAAGTCCTTGCTTTGTATGTTCTTGGCACCTGCATTACTTTGCGTGGAGAGTGCAAGAGCGTTGGTAAGGCTTACTCTGACAAGTTGCACTCCGGAAAAAAATGAAAACACACACACATAGGCACATCTACTTACATGCAAACGAGCTCGCAGTCTCGCAACCGTGAAAAATAACTGACAAGCGTAGAAAACATCGGAGAGCATAAACCGGCAGGGATAAAAAAAAAATTGGGGTAACAGACAACACAGAGAGCTGACGACCAGATCGGACTGACAGAGACCCACCCATCGCAGAAAAAATGGACAACAAAAAAACAGCTAAGGGAATTCAGGGGAGTCTATGTTTGGGAGCTAAATGCAGCTCTGTTTAGCGCTTCCTGTTTATTATTTTTGTTACGCGTCTCCTCATCTAATCCCCTTGCTTTAGTCCCTCGGTCCTCCCGATCTCTCTGGGCCACCTCTGCCGTCGCGTGGTTTCGAAATGGGCATTAGGTGGGCCTACCTTTTTTCCCTTACCACCCTCTAGCCCCGTAGAAACCGCCCCCCTCCCCCCCCCCCCCTTCCCCCCGCAACCCCTCCATTTCGAGCCATCAACACAGCGCACGATCTCTAGAGGGCGCTGTCGGTGGCGAGAATTGTCATCTCCCTTCTCTCCTATGCCGAGTGTCCGCCATTGTGTTGTCTGTTGCCCTTTTTCTACGATTGTCAGTTTTAGTTTGTGTTTTGATTCTAAAGCGAGGCCCTTCACTTCTGCGAGTACCCAGGTCGTTTTATCCGGTGGGCTTGGGTCGGTCGAGTTGCTTGTCTCTCGTTGTTGATGTGTTGTATATATATAATGTCGTCCGCCCCTCCGTTTGGAATAGATGGCGTTCATTTGTTGGCTTCCCTTTCTCGTTTTTCCTGGTATGCACGTTTTACAGCGAAGCTGTTATGTGCTATGATCTGGAAAAAAAAAAAAATGCGTCCATGGATGTTAACAAAAAAACTCCCGTTTAAACGGCGCTCCTTCCTTCCGATTGTTCGTGGCAAGTATAAATAAAGAGGGGGCAACCCGCGTGAGTCAGCCTTCCTTGGTATTATTAGATAGTGAGGTCGTGATCCCTTGTTATCATCTACGGTCACCGACTTATCTCAGCTAAGAGTGCGCTGCGACGAGGCTGATGGCAGACGGCGCCGATCTAACTTTCTTTTATGTCGCTTCCACGATGCTTATAAAGAAACTTGGGCTCAACCCAAAAAAAAAAAAACTGTCCTCGAGGTGTGCCTCAAAAGCTTGGGTTTAAAACTTGCCCATAAGTGACCATAAGGCAATGATCATTTTAGTCACTAAGAATAAAATAAACACAATTAAACAACGAAGTCGTGCACGTGTCTTCATTGCATTATTATGTAAATCGTATAGATGTCGTAAAGTTTTCGTAAAATTGCCGTAAAGGTAACAGCTTCGCTGGTCCTCCATTTTCACGTGAAAAAACTGGGCTCTACAATTTTTTTTCCTTTAAAACTAAGCGCCCACGTAACAGTGGTTTCAATTAAGCTAACTACAGCCTCTCTTTAACCTCAGCCCTTTTCGGCCGTAACCGAGACTTTTCTAAACAACTTGCGGAAGTTTATTGCAGTCTCTATTTTGATAATTTTGATGTTTCCACAACGGCGTTTTTGTTTTCACCGCGTCAGTTGAGTCATAGACGTAGGAGGGCTTAAGTATGGAGTTTTCTTTCCTTCTTGATCGACGAAACGGAAGCTGGACTATGTTGCTTAATTAACGTGACAAGTGACTTCCAGGTACATTTTCAGCGTTATTTTTGTAAATGTGTGTCAGAAGGAAGTGTCGAAACACCTGTGTGACGGGGGGAGAAAACAGACAATTTGGCGACTTAAGCAGCTATACACCTTTTTCGTTTAGCCTCGCACCCAGCCACGTTGTCCCCGTATCCGGTATGCGTTCCGAACAAAAAGCAAGAGATTACAACCCCGAACTAGTAAAAAAGTATAGAAGGGTCAAAACAAGAACGACTGACGGTTGCAATTAAAATGTTAACGCGTTCTACTGTCGAGGCGAGAAGAAAGCGATGTTTTCACGCATACCGGAAGTTCCAGAACTGAAGATGGCGGCGCCTATGTAGAAAAGGTGTATAGAAAGCTGTGTAAGATAACATTTTAGCATACTCCGTTTCAACTGATAAGGAAGTAATCGTGTGGCCAGCTTGGATAAACACTGTCTCGCTGCACTCCAAACATAATCAAAGTTGTTGCTGATAACTGCAGTCTCTCTAAGGACTATTGAATCCACTGCGAACCCAAAACAGAAGGTTATGAATGACAGTGAATGGTGCTTCACTTGGTACAAATAGGGTTCATCCACGGAGGTATTGCATGCTATGAGACCTTTGGGTGTTGGGAGCTTACAAATAAAACATGGAACCAATATGCGAAATCATGAACTGAAGTATGTTTATTTATTTATTTATTCATTTACCCTCAAGTTACATAGTACATTTCAGAGGGGAGTGAACACACAAAAAATCATGTCAACGAAATCAATCAACTAAGGCTGCTGTTACTAAGCGTTTGTTTAAAAAGAACAACGTCAGTGATGGAGGCAATTGAAGCGGGAAGGCGGTTCCAATCTGTTGACGTGCGAGGTAGTGAGTGACATACTTAATGCGTTAGTATTGAAACTTGGTATTCCCTTATGAACGTGATTGAAGCGAGCGGAGCGATAAGTTGGTTCGAGTATAAGTGACTGGCGTAAAAATGAGTTGTGATGATAGATTTTATGAAAGAAGCAAAGACGAGCACATTTACGGCGGAAAGATAAGTCAGGTAATGATAGAGTTATTTTCATATTTGTTACACTGGACGTGCGATGATAGTTAGATAAGATGAAACGAGCTGCTCGATTTTGAAAGCCTTCCAATGCAGTGACAAGGCAACGTTGGCCGGGATCCCACACGGATGAAGCGTACTCTAATTTGGAACGGACTAGGCACTTGTACATGATTTGTTTCAGCGATGAAGGTACTTAAAAAAAAAATTGCGTTTTAAGTAGCCCAGGATATATTGGCGTTTCCAGCAACATACTCAATATGGGTATTCCATGAGAGATTTGAGGTAATATAGACGCCGAGGTACTTGTAAACGGAAACAGGTGATAGGGGTGTATTGTTAATGTCTAGTGTCAGTGCGTGACACTCTCATAGACTTGAATTTATTGGTATTTAATTCCATCAGCCAAGCATCGCACCAGTGAGCTATGTGGTTAAGATCCGTTTGGAGATGATCCATGTCAGATTGGTCAGTGATGTTGCGATAGAGAACGGAATCATCAGCGAACATGCAGATTGATGAAGATATGTTAGATACTAGATCGTTAATATAAATAAGAAACAGTAAAGGGCCAATTACGGAGCCTTGGGGCACCCCTGAATGAACAGACGCCATAGACAAAATTTTGTTGTCACCACTTACAAATTCTAGACGGTTAGTTAAAAAGGCATTTATCCAATCGAGTATATGTGGGTCAATATTCAAGGTGCGAAGTTTTTGAATTAGTAGAGAATGAGAAACTTTGTCAAATGCCTTCGAAAAATCTAGAAAAACACTATCAGTGTAAAAGCCAGAGTTAAGGAAGTGATGAAGATCATGGGTAAAGGAGACGAATTCAGTTTCACACGAGAATTATTTTCTGAAGCAGCGTTGTGCTGACGTAAAAACGTTGTTAGATTCTAAGAAGGTAGTCAGATGAGAGCAGATGATATGTTCTAAAATTTTGCATGGGATACTTGTTAATAAGATAGGACGATAATTGCATGGATCGTGTTTGACACCTGACTTGTGCAACGGAACCACCTTCCTGATCTTCCTGTCATTGGGCACTATTTTGTACCTGTTTCTAGTGACTGTGAAAATAGCTTATGAAGTATAATAGACGAATACATTTTGGTGTTTTTTTTTTAAGTTTTCAATTAATTTCGTCAACACCCGTAAATGAAGAAATCTTAAGCCTAACTATTACACTTGAAATACCAACAACATCGAAAACGACAGAATTCGTAGGTAAGAAATCATGCAAAGGCAGTGGCGGTACGCTAACGTTGCTGTGAGCAGAAAATGATTTGACAAAAACATCATTCAACACAGAAGCACACTTGTTGGCGTCTATGGTTTGCCCATCAGGAAAGATCAGAGATATGTTTCCGTTATTACTGCTGTTTACAGTGTTCCAGAACTGCTTAGGATTATTCAACAGCATAGAAGGAAGTGTGGTATTAAAAAAAAAAACATGTTTCACATTTTTAACTGCTTTGTCATATTCGGAAGCGGCAGTACGATATGGCACCTAGCGGATCTCAGCGTGAATTAAATTTTGCTGCACGGAATAATCTCTTCTCTTCGTTTGATAGTCTTTAGAGTTGTATTGTACCATGGCGCATTTGCATGATTGCAAATTACTTTAGAATTTATATACTTATTCGTTAAGAAAGCGACAAAAGTTTTAAACATATTCCAATTTCTTTCAACTGAACGATAAAGAAAACCTACGAGGTAGCCATTTAAGAAATAAACACAGATCTCTGTTAATGGAAGTAAAATCACCTTTACTGTAGTCTGGAATACTTTGTACTGTTGATAACATTGAGCCCTTGGACGCATGAACCGTGAAGTGTGGTACAGAATGGTCACTAAGGTCAGGCAAGTAGGATATCGATGAAATAGTGTGCGGGTGAGCGGTAAGCACTAGGTCTTTCAAAGACGATGATGACGATGATACTCTTGTCGGAGATGCGATTACCTGATCCAAGTTAAATCTCTACATAACGTTATAAACCTTCAGTTGTTATAGGCGCTTTACAGACGCGCCAGATTACAGCCACCATTGCCTACCTGCTTTTGTCTCACCGACATACCAAGCCACTGAAGTGGGCTTGGAAGAGCCTTCACAAGCGCCATTGCTGGGCAATAGGACACAGTTTATTCTAAAATTGCAATAACTTGTGCTGCTGTGGTAATGATGGAGCGAGGTGATCAAAATAATTGAAAACAAAAACTGAAGGTCGGTTATAGTGGCACCCATACACAGCTGCTGCAAAGCGATCTACAGACCCCTTAAAAAAATTACTCCCTCTTACGGTTGATTTCAAGATACTGCGAAGTGGCGTGCGCAAGAAACTCAACAAGCTGGCAAGTATATAACTGATATAATAGTCACTTCCAAGAGACTGTATACAATTGATAGACTTGCCATTTATATGGCGTTTTTTGAGCAACGCCACTTTCAGTATTTTCAGATCGATCGTTAGAGGGCGTAATCTTTGAAGGGGTCTATAAATCCTCTTAGCGAAATGGATGAAACGGTCATAACCGTTCAAAGCAAAATATCGGCTCGATCGCGAACCGGCCATAAAATGCATAGCCGGATACTTTGCTATAGTGTACGAACGGGAAATGGCGTTTCCCCTGCAATAAAGAAACGGGCGCTAAATTATGGGACGGACAAATGAATAGAACTTGGTTACCTTTTTCTAGCGCGATTTGTCTCTTAGAGAGTTATTACTGCCGATGACGATGCAATTAACGAACTCAATTTTCCCCTCTGTTTTCTTTCTCGGGCCATCGGTGTCGTAGGCAGCATAATTTGATGCTCGGTTAACAGCTCACGTTCCAGCTCAGTTTTTCCAGGCCGGAGACCCCCAGAGCCTTGATTTAAGAGAGGGAACAACTCAAGCCACGTGGAGCGTTAGATATTACATGGTTTCCCGCACAGATTCGTCGCAACTGCGCATGCGTAGCGTTGCCACGTGGCGAGGGAGTGCAAAGTCGGTGATTCAAAGACACTTACAGACGATCGATGCTTTCATCGCCTCTTCGAAGCTCGTATTGCAAACAGGCCCCATAAACCACGTGACCTCGATCGAGCAGTTGGAATCACTCTGAATTCTAGGCATTCCAGAGACAGCAGCCCCGATTTTTCGTTACGCTCGCTCCCGTTCTTCTTCGCAGTGAATTCCTTTTGTTTCCTGAGCACCGGGCGTCGGGGATTAGGCAGACATTCGGTCAGCCATCGGGCAAACGACGTCGTATAGTTACGGTTTTGTTTCGACTTTGATTTTAGGTCGCATCATCGGCTGCCGAACGCGCTTGCATTCGCGGTGTATAGTATTCGCAGAGTTCTGTCCGAGTGGTCATTTTTCCGATGAAGAAGTATCCAGGAAGCCTGAGTACAGCGTTGAAGTTATATTACTAAGTACTTACACGTTTTGGAGCTTAGAGCTTATTGACGCGGGGACAAGGGGTTTTCCGGAGCAGAATTTGGCGGGACTCTCGGTCGTAGTTTATCGGTTCGCGTTTTGAGTGCGACCGCTGTTATGAGGAGGGGGGCTCCTGCAGTGAATTTGAGTTGGGGCTGGCGGCTGATCCGTTTACGCGGTGCCTGTTAAGAGGAGATGTGTGCCTCCTGCCGGCATCGTTCCCTCCCTTCGTCCTGACGCCCAACGTCCTGACGAACGTTGTCGCGACGGGCGGACAAAAGAAACCACAGATGGAATGGTATGGGTGTATCCGGTGACTCAAGCACGTCTTCAACAAGAGGGTATGGGCCGACGCGCTGTCTACAAACACACCCAGACGAGGTGTGGTCGAACGTCGCACAGTTCCTACACATGCTGTTGGCGCAATGCGCGTGCGCAGGAAACTGATTCCCGTGGAGTGGAGCAGGTACACACTCGCCATGATAGCAGCGCCCCCGCCGCGGCGTGACATCAGGGACACAAGTTAGTGTGTAGCGTCTTGTCCCAACCATACATCAAAGATGGTCCCGAAGTGGCAGCAAATGACGCCACAGACGCTGGCATGTCGTTTTTGTCGAATGTCGCTATCCTTGCGGCGGGTGCTATACTCATGGGTGGCTAGTGAAGCTGCCCTGGACTGCCAGGCTGGAGAATGACCTGCAGCAGCAGAGCAGGCGTACGTTGGCCACATCCACCACCGCTGCTGCGATAACGCCATGATGGCGGCCGGTGACAATACGACACTTGTGTGACGCCATCAAAACAAAAATTGATGTACTTGTTTTGTTTTCTTTTTTGGGGGACATGGTAAACAAACCAGCTGAAGGCGCGTTTCGGGCAGCATAGTAGGAGCTCTGGGCTCGAGTTGTACGAGTAGTACGAGGGGTTGAACCGAGGGCTCTCAATAAACTTTTGATTGCAGAATTTAGAAAAAAAAAAAAACTAAGGAAACGAGGACACTACTTGGCTAGTCAAGAGTCCTAATAATTCCTCATATCGTCTTTAGAAAACGATTTAATGCGAGTTAAAATAAACGTAAAATGATCCTCCCAGTGGATGGTTCTGTAATCGCTCCAAATGCTAAATTATACTTTCGAAAGAAATCACCAGTGCCCGTGATTAGTTAATGCATTCTTGATTCTTTCTTTCCAGGAATTTGTGCAAGACAATTACAAGCAGCAAACAGAACTAAAGGAGTCTCCCTATTCCTTCTGAGAGTCTTACTCATATCGGGAGAGACAACTTTATCATGTATAATTTAGCAAGGAAAAAAAACTCGATGTCAATTTGTAATACTTTTACGAATAGCAGGTTACGAGGCGGAATTTCTAGGGAAATGGAGGATTATTGTTGAGAACTTTTACGAAAACGGAAGTACAATAGGGGGTATTCCCTTGCGGCCGTAACTTAATTCATGGTCCCTGAGGGCAATTTCGCAGAGTCCATTTTTCACCATCAACATAGCCGGTTTTAGTAGCCACTTTGACCTTGTCCTGAGCATGCACTGTGAACTCGCAAATTCAGATATGGCATTTTATTAAGATTTGTGCGCCATCTGTCGGACGTTGCCCGCCAACCTTCTTCCGATACCCTCAAACATGGCAACGCATGTTTGAGGGTCGCCATGTTGGTGGCCTCCCAAAAGGTCGCCAAACATAACGACCTCCTGGGAGGCCGCTCTACTCAGCTCACGGCCCGAGCGGCAGCGAGCGCTGTTTGAACTGGCTAGACGGGTAGCGGTGGTCTGCGGGGCCTTGGACTTGGGGACCTGACCCGGGGGGCTTCATCACTGAACAGACTCAATTAAAGTTTTTACCACCACCACCACCGACATGGCGCTGCTATGGGGAAGTGATGATGCACTACCGCTGTTTTTCGCTGCGCAATCAACGAAAAATGAGAAGCTAACTAAAGTAAACATACGAATTTCGTTCGTTTTTCTCTTTAATCTGAAGGTTTTACAGCGCATCGTGGAATAATTGTAGCGTTTTACTGGGACTATCCGTGTAACGAAATGCCAGGGCCCCCGCCGCCTGCTTCGGTTGTAGGTTTTGTCTAAGTTTTTCGATATTTGAAGCTCTCCATGACTGTATAAATGGCTGGTTAAAGGGGTACTACGGTGTTTTTTATTAGCTACCCGAACTACACATCAAGAAGGTGTGCTATCGTAAGTCTGAAGCGACGCGGTGCGCTACGAATGCTTTCATGCATGCTTTAGTGACGGGAAGGCTCTTAACTAGAACACACGATAACTGAATAGAACGTAATAAAACTTTCCAGTAATACAACTGTTATGTGCTGGCAACTGTGAAGACTGCCGTGAAGCGGGGCACGAGCACGCGCTCGCGCTCGGGCTCTCGAACAGATTCTCCTGGACTCCAGCCCAGCCTGGGGGGGCTATGTCTTGGACTCCCAGGAGACTAGGGAGAAAGAAGTGACGTCAACAACGCTCTTTGGATGTTGATTGGTGGAGTCGCTGATGACGGTATCTGCTAAGATACGTTCATTCACACCTACGTCACTTTAATTCCTTTTCCCTAGTCTCCTGGGAGTCCAAAACGTGCAACATAGTCCCCCAGGGGGGCTATGTTGCACGTTTTGGACTCCCAGGAGACTAGGGAGAAGGAAGTGACGTAGGTGTGAATGAGTATCTTTGTTTTCTTCTGCAGATACCGTCATCAGCGACTCCACCAATCAACATCCAAAGAGCGTTGTTGACGTTACTTACTTCTCCCTAGTCTCCTGGGAGTCTAAAACGTGCAACATAGCCCCCCTGGTCGACTATGGACCGCTATGCTTGCTATGTACATAATGTATATAAAGCCCAAATACATAACATTGGCGGCGAAGTGAAGAACCTACCAGCGCGCTATTCACGGTGCCATGGCGGAAGCGACGGCACCAGTGGCGCCGGCATTTCTGCATCGGTGAGTTCCAATCGAGCAATGGTGCAGCATGGCCACTTTACCGCGAATGACTCGAGTTCTACTTTATCGCAAACGAGGTGAAGCGACCAGCGTCAAGGGGAGAGTATCGCCGACTACATCGTCGAGCTTTGTCAGTTGTCAGAACACTGCGCTTTCGGGCCGACGTTGGATGACATGCTTTGAGACAGGTTTGTCTGCGGCCTCCAGGAAGAGTCCCTTCAGCGACGGCTTCTGTCCGAGCCCGAATTAACCTTCTCGGTAGCCAAGGAAAAGGCGATTGCAGAAGAGTACGCCCACCGTCAGCGGAAAAGATTCGGGGAGCGGTGCCCGCCGAGAGCAGGTAAGCACATGACTCCAAGCACTAATATGAACTCCTCAGCGTCAAGAGAAGCAGCTATGCCGAAATCGCAGCTAAAGGCAAGCAAGTGTTTTCGCTGTGGAGGGACACACACCCAGACGAGTGTCGTTTTCGAAACGCCCAGTATCATTTCTGCAAGCAGCGGGGCCACGTCGTGAGGGTTTGTCGACGTAATGCAAAGCAGTCAGTCACCGACCACTAAGCCGACAAGCGACAAACGCCCAGACCAAGGCGGTCGCCGGCGCGACGGTGAAACGGCGGTCACGTTCTGCATTTTCCAAGTAACTCCCGAAGAGCTTGCAGTCCGGGTCGTTGTCGAGGTTAACGGGAACCCTCTCGAGATGGAAGTCGACTTGGGAGCGGTGTGTTCCGTGATCAACGAGAGAACTATGCGCCAGCTGCGGTTGTCCAGGCACAAGCTACGCCTCTGTGAACTGCGTCTTCGCACGTACAACCAGCAGGAATTGAAGGTGCTAGGCTCTGTGATGGTCCAGGTCACCTACAAAGGGCTCCAAGAACGACTGCGTCTTCTCGTGATCAAGGGAGCAGGCGTAGGCTTGCTAGGCCGAGACTGGTTTAAGGTTCTCGGAATCGAGTTAAAGTTCAATCAACTGCAAGGAGAATCAAAGAGCCAGAGTCCGTCCACAGCCGCAGCGTCCACAGCAGCAGTGCTGCGAAGTCATGACGAGGTCTTCCAACCGCGTCTTGGTAAAAGCGAAGGACCAACAGTCCGAGTCGAAGTGCAACCGACCGCTCAGCCCAAATTCTTCAAACCACGTTCAGTTCCTTTTGCCTTACTACCAAGAGTGGATGAAACCTTGGACAAGCTCATCAATCCAGGAATTTTGGAACCCGTACGACATTCCCGTTGGGCGACTGCAATAGTACCTGTGATCAAGAAGGATGGCACAGTGCGAATTTGTGGCGACAACAGGAGTACAGTAAACCCTGTCGTTCGTTGGGAAAGCTACCCCCCGCCCACAACGGAGGAACGTTTTGCAAAACTGGCGGGCTGTGCCAAGTTTTCCAAGCTTGATTTAGACCAAGCGTACCTGCAAGTGATCGTCGATAGTGAGACAGCTGATCTTATCACCATCACCACACACCGTGGACGTTTCCGGGTCACGCTCCTGCCGTTCTGAGTAGCTGTTGCCGTCGTTATTTTTCAGAGGTACATGAAGAGCTGCTGAGAGGACTGGAAGGGGTACAAGTTTTTCTAGATGACATCCTCGCAGGCGGTAAAGATGACGCCGAGTACAACACCCGTCTGCAAGCAGTGCTTCAACGAATTAAAGACAACGGTGTCCGGTTGAAACGGTAAGCAGCTCCATGAAAAGAGACTCCATGGATAGAGTCTCACCTCTATCCATGGAGCACCCGAGCCGAAATGTAAGAAGGAGTTGCTAGCGTTCCTAGGAGCACTTAACTTCTACAACAGGTTCCTGCGGGGAGTGGCACACACTTTGGAGCCCTTGCACAGGCTGCTGGATGACGGCCGTAAGTGTAAATGCACAATGCGGGAAGCAGAAGCTTTCCAGCGGGCCAAGAAGTTACTGCAGTCTTCGGGCGTCCTTGGCCACTACAGTGTTCACAAGCCACTAGTTATGGCCTGTGATGCCTCTCCGTATGGACTTGGGGTAGTGCTGAGCCACATCGACAGCGCAGGCCGAGAGGTTCCGGTAGCATATGGATCTCGAACAATGACACCTTCCGAACGGAGCTACGTACAAACAGACCGTGAAGCCTTGGCAATAGATTTCGGAATACGAAAATTCCACAAGTTCGTCTATGGCCGGCATTTTCGAATTGTGACAGATCACAAACCTGTACTGAGACTCTTGCATCACACAAAATCAATGCCTTGGGTTTTGTCACCGAAGATGTTGCGTTGGTCGTTAATGCTGTCTGCTTACGACTACGGGCTGGAGTACAGGCCTGCTCATCAGCTCAGGAACGCAGATGCACTGAGTCAACTGCCTCTAACTCAGAAGGACAGCCCACCTGACCAGAAACGTTTTGAAGTCCAGATGCTGTAGACTGCGCCGGAGATTCCTTGGGATGCCCAAAAGATTGCACGATGCACCCGCAACGACCCAACCTTGGCAAGACTTTTACATTGGACGGTGGTCGGATGGCCTCAAAAGAAACTGCCGGACCAGTTCAAGCCCTTCGTTCGACGGCAGCATGAGTCGTCAGAGTATCGGGGTTGCCTACTCTGGGGGAGTAGAGTTATCATTCCGGGACAAGCCAGAAACCAGGTCTTGGAATTGTTGCATACCATCCATCCCGGGATTGTTCGCATGAAGGCGCTGGCTAGAAGCACAGTTTAGTGGCCTGGCATCGACCAGGATATCGAAAGGAAGGTCTCAACCTGCCTACCCTGCCAGAAGACTAGACCAGAACCCGCACGCGCAAAGCTTCATCCGTGGAACTGCCAGAAACCCTTAGACCCAGATCCATATAGATTTTGCAGGGCTATTCCAAAACAAGTTTTCCTCTTGGTGGTGGACGCACACTCGAAATGGCTGGAAGTCATCTAGATGGCATCCATGTCTTCAGCAACAGTTTGTCAAAAGCTGCGAGCGTTGTTTGCAACACATGGTGTTCCGGACATTATAGTCTCTGACAATGGAACGGCTTTCGTCTTGCAAGAATTTGAAGAATTCGCGCTTAGGAACCAAATCCGGCACGTCAAGCTGGCGCCGTACCATCCATCATCTAACGGTCAAGTAGAGCGTATGGTCCAAGAGACTAAACAGATCCTCAGGCGCATGGAAAGAGGTGACATGGCCCCAAGGCTGGCAAGTTTCCTTTTGAGCCAACATATTTTGCCGCACTCTATGACAGGAAAGAGTCCTGCAGAATTGTTGATGGGTCGAAGACTCCACACAGCGCTAAACCGGCTTCACCCAGACCTACAAACAGAGATGGTAGGCAAACAAGAAAAACAAGCGTTGTGGGGAAGACAAGGTGTACGCGAATTGGAACTGCAAGACACCGTCTTCATCCGCAATTATCTAGCAGGCCCCAAGTGGCTACCCGGTGTCGTCACTGAAATCACTGGTCCGGCGTCGTACAAGGTTCGCACCATCGACGAGAGTTTTTGGAAGAAAACATAGACCGAATCCGGAGTCGGGAGTGGAGCACGTATCTGGAAAAGGAGCCCGCCACAGAGCTGCCACGACAGCAGCCTCTTTTGTCATGCGAGCAACGACTGTTGGATGAGCCAGTGGAAGAGCGTCCGCTCTCAACGAGTAAGGCGGGCTTTTCCGCACAGCCAACCACGAACGAGGAAACACCAGTGGAAACACCCTCTTCACAACTTCCGCCTGCTTCAGAACCAAGGTGTCAAGCACTGTTGCCAGCTTCAGCGCCCATGCAAGAACGCTCGAGTCATCCCCAGCGACAACGCCAACGTCCTAATTACCTTAAGGACTACCTGACCTAGGGGGGAGGAATGTTATGTGATGGCAACTGTGAAGACTGCCACGAAGCGGGACACGAGCATTCGCTCGCGCTCGGGCTCTCGAAGAGAGACTTGTGGATCCAGCCCAGCCAGGTCGGCTATGGACCGCTATCCTTGCTATGTACATAATGTATATAAAGTCTAAATACATAACAGCAACAAACGTTAAAAAAAAACACGCTGGCGGGATTTTAATCTGGCCCATTCGTGTAGAGCCGCCCGTGCAGCCAACTCGGCCACGCACGGGGGACAAGCAAGTCAGGAATGCAGTCGTCATGGCTGGTCCGTCACTCCGGTGGTGCACCTAACAATGGTCGGTGCAAGATCGCAGTTTCCACTTCTGCCAGGTCTGCTTTTGTACAAAAGGCGCGCCGGACGCGAGGAGATCAGACCGTGGCGCTCCAAGCCGCCAACTTTAGAACTACACAGAGGTGGACAACAAATAAAGTGACAGCGTTCGGCTTACGGAGCCGAACGCTGCGTCAGCGTTTGGCTGGAGTTCGTGTTTTCCGGTCGCCAGAGGGAGGGGGGGCTTACCACTCTGGCCTTCACAAACAATGCAGCATGCACAATGCTTAGCTCAGCACAGAAGCCCAAGTGGGTCAAGCCTGCATTTCTTGACGACTTCTTTCGGGAGAGATCCTGAACTATAGTCAGTTAAAGGTTAAGAAAAGTTTTCGAGGGGAAAGAGGTTAGGGGAGGACGAAGCGGTACGGAATGCTGGAGAGGAGAGGAGGAAACCTCCTCCTTTCTTCAGCATTCCTGCGGCTTCCTCCTACCAGCCAGATAACTTCTCTTAACCTGTGACTGACTATAACAATAAGCGTCATTAGTTTATTGTTAGTATTTTTTTACTTTAAGCTGTCCCCCGCGCTCTATTGAAGATGATGACGTGGTCATGCCCTCAAGGTCTGTGGGCATGTCCACTGGTCTTGTGTTGGGTAAACACCGAGGTGTGGGGACAGCGAACGGGTCAGAGCGCCCCATATATAGTTCGATATCCTCGCCAATCCCAGGTGAAACCAATTATTCGCAATAAAATTGAGAGTCACGACGCTTTCACCGTACGTGACTGGTTTAGTCGGTGATACGTAAATTAAAAAAGACAACGAGCGCTATGACGATGCCCATTCGGCACTGCTTGATTGGCTACTTTGAATAGTAGCGTAGGAGTATAAACCTTCGCAAAAATCGCCTTCTGCTGCGCTGCCATCTTTTTCTGCTGGGCTGTGGAACGCCTTCTGAGCGCGAGCCGTTGCTCTGCTGTGAGGTTTATCATATGTTGCGCATGCGCCCACAGCTCAATGACTCAGCATTTTTAGCCCGGGTGATAAGAGGACGTTCCTAAGTTTTTAACATTCAAGAGTTTGTGTGTGTTTTTTCTTTAACATGTATTTATTGTATTTGGCCATTGTATCTATAGACGTAACTACGTGTATATTTTGTGGTTCCCTGCTATAATGCATCGGCGCTGCAGGTTGTTACTGTAAATAAATAAAGGCCTATAGCCACGCTCAATTGACTCTTCAGTCGATCCTATCAGATCACGAAGGAATATCATACAAACAAAATAAGCAAAAAAAAAAAAGAAACGTTGCAGATAGCCATTTAATTAGGGAGCAGCGTTCTCCTGTCTCACTTTATGCCGGTGCCCCTCTGTGGCCTACAGTGTTACATTATTTTGTGTGTGCTTTCCGCATTGCTTCATTACCTAATTGGAGGGTAGCTCTTAATGATGTGACTTGAAGCGCACTGGTGGAGCGCGGGCTAATCGAACCCACCTCGGAGTGGATTGGCAAAGAAAGGAATTCCCTCCCCCCCTCTTTTTTCAGCACGCGTCGACAAGTGGCCGAATGGAGGATGAGAAAAAAGGGTTGTCAGCCGGTGCTTTCAGCTCGTTAATTTTCCTAAGGTCGTTAATCGCGACACTTTTAACGGAACGGGGACAATTTCGCTGAGTCTTGTCAGATGATGACACCCGGTGTACTAATGATGCGGCGACGTCCGCCACACATCCGCCTTGGGTGGACGGCATTACGAAAACAGGATGCGTGTGCGAAACCGGAGCAGCGTACTGCATTGATCTGGGGAAGACCCGAAATCAGGGCTGCCGCTCGCTGGCCACATGGAAAGCGGTTCGCACTAAAAGCCCCACTGATTGAATTAGTGGCGCGCCCACCGGCAGATGGCGTTCGCAACCATGTCGGCTTTGCGAGAGCTTCGGTCGAGGATGAAGCTGGGCAGGGAGTGAATGAAACCCGAGATCGAAGGGAGAACGAGAGTGCGAACTTAAATGAAACTAATTGAAAACGAGCATAGCCTTTATACAAATGAGGAAACCCTGTAAGTTCAGCACTAGAACAACAACCCGCTTGGCAGCCGTAAAAGAGGGAGGAGAACGAGAGACGACGCACGCAGCATTAGGAATAAGAGCGCGGTGGCATACTGCGAAGCGAAACTATAAACACCACGATTAGTGCCACTAAATAAGCTACGCTTTAGAGTAACGACACTTGGCCGTATTGTGGCTTAAAATCATGGTTGCCAGTTATCTGAAGCTTTATCTGAAATCACAGGAAAAGCTTTTCCGTCCTCCACAAATGTTTAAACTGTTCGCGAAAAAGCAAAGCAATATCACATGAGCTTCCGAAGACCGAATCTAATGCTGAAGAAGTCGCAATTTTGAATCATGATGATCGGCAGCTGCGTCTGCTCTGCACAAGCTCCAAAATGGCGGCGCCCACAACAATGTCGGGGAACCGAGTGTTGATACTCTAAGCGCAGCTCATTTAGTGGCTCTAGCCACGATCACGGGTTCCACTGAGGCAAGGCCGGTGTAGAGTAGAGCAACTGTACTAGATCAAAGTGAGTTAACAGGGTTCATAGAGCGCCTGGCGCCTTTTCGTGACACGTCCGCTGGGTGACGCACGCTGTGCTATCAGCCCGCCCTGTGGACAGAAGCGGCGAAGCCGGTAGAACGTTGGATGCATATTGCCTACGCTTGACAGTGATTCTATTCTGCTTTTTGTGATAAACATAGAGCCTGCGCAAAAGTTCACCCAAAACGAGCGTCGTCGGTAAACGCTCCTTCTCCGTGGCCCGTGAAGGCGTTGTCGCTGGTCACACTATAGGAACGCTATCCGCCCGTTACTGCTCACGTGAGGGCGCAACAGAGAGGAACCGTTTTTTAACGAAGCTCTTCCATGGAGCTTGTCAACTGATATATCTAGAAATGTTGGAGTACAGTGAGTTTATACAAACAAGCGCTTTTGTTTGAGTGGTGATATCTCAGCCATTTCTCCGCCCAATAGATTTTGTTTTCTTCTTTTTAAGCGAATTCCGCCCCCCCCCCCCCTCTTTTTTCCGCAGATGAAAAGTGCTCCTTGGTTTGAGGAGTATGCAAAGGCCGTAATGAATGCAGCCCTGCCGTGATCAAAGCAGCGTGTTTCTCAAAGCCGCCAGTCTGGCGCTGCCTGCGTCGCTCTTTTCCTAAAATTGGGTTGTGTGTGTGTTTATACTGACTAGAACTTGGTCTGCCTCAACGGGCGACGAGTCTCCCAGCTGTAGATGAGCAATTTAGCCAGTGCAGTACAACCGCTAGCCTGGGGTCTTTAACGTGCATCACGCACGTAGTGATACACGACCGCACGCCGGTACGATGCTCATCCAGATCGAAACAAGCAGGGGTGGGGATTGAACCCAGGATCCTGGGTTCTGCAGCGCGAGCTTTCACTCCACGTGCTAAGAGCCTAAAGATTGTAGAGAGGGTCCATCTCAAATCGCGGGAAGCGTTTGCAATTCAATGGCGGACGCCTCCCGCGCCGATCTGTCCCGAGCGCGCATCCGCTGCGCTGTCTCGTGGCGAGGAGCTAAGCAGGGGGAAAGGCCGAAAGCTCGCAGTCGACCAACGTGTTCGTCACCTCCTCGCAGCTCGCACTGTAAACGCGGCTCATAAACCAGGCAAGCCCGATTGAGCAGTTGGACACTCTATGTAACACAGGCTACCTATATTTTTCTCTCTCTCTCCGAGATTTGGCGGCCGGTTCTGGCGCTGACCTCTCAGGCTTTGTCCTTATAAGCTATATAAGACACGAGGTGGAAGACGGCTAACACGGCTGGCTTATACGAGCGAGCTGAATTTACCGCTAAATTCCTATGGCAGGATCTTTAAACTCGCAGCAGAGTTAGGTTGCTATATTTAGCACACATTGGCCAGAGATTCGTGCGGTAATGTTACAGCTTAGTTAGGGGTACGGCGCGGCCATCCAAAAGAGGTGACGTTACAAGGCCTAGGACGCGACCGAAGACGTTAAAATATTTTGGGGTCTTCTAGCAACACCGACGAGGAAAGGTTCAAGGCGGAATAGTGTCTGACGTTTGTATACCAAGAGAAACTGAAGGAGAAGAGGAGCTAGCTGAGACACCGTGGGGACGTCGGAATGCCAAGCTCTGGTTGGAAGGATCAAGGCCGATTCACACACTCGCGTCGAGTCGGACCGAATGCAACTGCAACGGCTTACGACGTACGGGTTGCTATGGCAACAGCTGCGTCGGCTCCAACAACACCGGTTCTTACCCCGTCGCAAGCCGGTCCGACACTCGGTCCGACTCGACGCAAGTACGCGGACGTCCGGCGTTTGACTTTCGCATTCGAACGCCTTCGACGAGTGCATTGGAGACAGAGGCAGCCTAGCTTTACGTCTACCCACTAATCAAACCAGTCAGAGCTCGGCGTTCTGCCGTCTTCTCCGCACTCTAGTCTCCTCCTCTTCCTCAGTTTCTACTCCTACAGTAATCGAGGCGTGTCGCGCCAGTCGTGCACAAGCTAAGGCCCTTCTATCCTGGGAAACGTGGTGCCATTCACTGTTGTGGAAATGCTCGAGATGCGTGCCGCGCTCCACTTCTGGGGAGAACATGGTGTCTGAAATCGAACTCAGTGCTGCGCTCTGCCGCCATGATCTTCCCAAGGGCTGCACGTGGCAGGTGCCTCGTGGATCGACGCATCTTTCGCTACTTTTGAAAAATGAAGGGGCTTTAGCGCAAGCACGTAAAGGGTGGGAGGACAGCAGCTGAGGTTCGCCTTCCCCCTCCGATAAGCTTTGTGCTACGAGACATCAAATAAACGTAACAAAAATAAACTAAAAAAAAAACTGAAAAAAACGACAAAAGCGAAATTAGTTCTTAGAAAAAAACGTTTTCGAATAATGGCTTCAGCAGCAACTTTTTCTCTCTTCTTTGCTGTCGCCAGGGTTATGTGTTAGGCCACAGACGTTAATAACTGCTAAGAACGATAAACACGTAGATTAACTCGCTTAACTCGTAGTCCGTACCGAGGATTTTAGTAGCAACTAACTCGATAACTAGCGATAAACTCCATAGCTCGTAGTGTGTACCGAGACTTTTAAATTACCCCCTTTTGTTTGAATTCCCGAGTATGACCTTTCATTCGTTTAGGAATACTGCGTTAAATTTTATACCCTCCCACTTCCACTAACGCTGTGTGTTCAGTGATTGAACTGCCGTTAATAGAAAAATAGAGTGGTAATCTTAGTTTTTAAGCAGCGAGCTCTGTAGTTCTTTTTTTTTTATTTATCTTTTTTTATTTTTTAATGAAGATTAAACGAAGCAGCCCTTTTATTCGGAGAGAAACTAGAGTGGAGGAGGGAAGGAGGAGACGAGGAGATGACGGCATGCGGTCACGTTAGAAAAAGAAGCTCTAATATAAAGTTCGTCGTCTCCTTCCGATCGAGCGAACAAGAGCGTCATCCGTTCCTCGCTCAGCGTCTGGCGTTCGAATGCCTAACGTCGAGAACATCTCGGACGCTGTCAACGCAAGCGATCAAATAGAACACATGCGCGATTGCGTGTGCGGTGTGTGAGCGCTGCGCGGACTCCACAAGAAGGACAGAGGAGAGCGACCAAGGGGGACGCATGGCGTGGTTTGACATATATAACACTTATCAGGCTCTCTCTCGAAGCATGCTCGTAAGAAATCCAGAAATAGAGCGGGAGTTAACAGCGCGGTAAAAGAGATCACGGCCACACCCATCCTGTGCATCTTAAGTTTATCGACATGAGATTGCCTTCTGTCCGAGAGGCACTGATGCGTTCCCTCGTTCGAAATAAGCAATGTGGTCAAGGCACCGGACTGTAATATGTATAAGGTGGCCACAGTGTTTTTGTTACGCTGTAAAACGAACGGGAAAAATATGCGCCTGCCTGTACAAAGCTCTAACTTTCATCGAATGTGCCTTGAAGGGGCCATAAAATGATGTTTGGGCTGGGATAAATGATTTTAAGTTGGGACTCTACAATCGCATATTGTATAGTAAGAAAAAAATAAGGTAGAAAGAAAAGAAAAAGAACAACAAAAAAACCTTCTTTTTGGTGCGAAAATCTAAAAATAAACCGGACTATTTTGTTTTTCCTTTCCTTCGAGAGTTATCCGTGTTATCACTCTGATACACCCGCGGTGCCCGATGCACATCAGCCGACCCCAACTCACGCATTGGACATGAGCACTGCGTCACTCGGACGTTTGCGCTAGTCAACAATCAATCCGTCGATTAATATTTCAATTTTCGTTCTTGGGCAATGAGTGCCGTTCCGGCACTTATCTTTTGGCAGTGACAAGTTCCATGGTGTGCTTAAAAACACAATGAAAGCTTGGAGTTATAGCATCCGATGAAATACTACGTCACGACCACGTGATTTCTATTTTCGCTTTCGAGTTGACGAAGAACGTCAAGGAGCAAAAAAACTTGATAAATTTCCAGGTGTAGTTCACTTACTGGCAAAAAAAAATGAGACGGACAAAGGTGAAAAAGTCTTGCTTGGGTGAAACACCGCACAATATTTGCACACAGAACAACCAACTCGCCCAAGCCTCCGTTCTCTTCCAAAAGTCAACGGCGGAAGTGTTCGCAGATGACAATGTTAGCAATGAATGTAACTTATGATGCCTGCTTCTCCCGATAGACGCAGCTAGCAGACATCTGCTCGCAGCATATATCGGGATATGGCTCCAGGATTGACATTGATCCCTAAATATTGTTGAAAGAAACTCGTAACAACAGTTAGAGGAAAAGCCTAACTATTTTCAAGGAAAACTATTGGGGAAAGTCCTCCCAGCTCTTTCCACTTTAGCAAAGCGAAGGCTGGAGAGGAGGTTGACTCCTGTTCAGCGTTCGCTCTGTTGGAGTGAAAACCGCTGGGAGAAGCTTCCCCTGAACTCTTTAAACTGTCACCGACTATCGTCAAGTCAAAGGTCGGCTTACAGTGAAGTCACATCTTTGAAATCAGAGGTAAGTGCCTGCACAAAAGCCGAAATAACAAAAACAAAGCTTAAAAAAAACAGTGTCACCTCTCCCCCCCCCCCCCCTAAAAAAACACAAAAATTCAACCGTTTTGTTTTTCAATAATATTTTTTAGACGATTAATTATGATGTCAGGAGACTACCCAATCAATATTTTAATACAAATTCACGTCTATGTTTTATAAAGCAAAAAAAAAAAAAAAAAAAAACTTAACTGCTTGAAACCAAAAACGAAACCGAAACGAGCACGGAAGCTGATGGCCGGCTGAAATGGCGACCCCTGGCGGCGTTTTTCTTTTTTCTATTTTCCTCTACTTTGGCGTGTGAAGCAGACAACGAAGCTGCTTTAACCGCTTGTCGTGCGATTGTTTCCCTTCCGCTCGATGTTTTGCGCTTGGAGATCGATTGGACGGTACCACAGATGACAGTTTCGAAGTAGTGGCACCGCGTCCGTCGCAACGTTGGCCTGTCGTGGGGCGCCATCGCGTCTGAAACCCCGCAGTACGTGGCCACATTGAAAAATGACGTGTGCATCTACTTCCTGTGATCTGTGCAACATTTTTTTTTTTCCGATCAAAGTATTTGCATTTTTGTTTTTTGGAAGCCACAAATATGCGGTTCGTATTCTTTTCTTTTTTCAATATTGAATGTGTGCCTTAGATGACTCACTACTTTTAATGTATTTAGTACATATAGTTTGAAGGCCACGTGACCATAGAAAAGAGTGAGCGCGACTGGAACCGGCCCATTCTCGGCCAGGTGTTTTCGGGCGGAAAGAAAAGATATTTCGAGCTGCAAATTGTGCTTTTAGTAGCAGTTAGTAGTAGTTACGTAGTTATTAGTAGTTAGTAGTAGTTAGTAGTAGTTAGTAGTCATACAACATACAAAAGAAAGTCTGCAAACAAAAGACACTCCAATATCCGTGGTTATAATGCCGTGTGCCAAGTTTTCTCTATGAACTTATTGCCATGTGACATTCGAAGCACGAATCTCGCAGTGACTCGCGTTCGCATCTGTATGCAGACTGTCTTTTGTATGATCTATAGGGAGTATTCACAGGACGCCATATTTGTGGGTGCTCTTTAGAGCGCATGCTCAGAGCGACCTCCCACTAATAGGCTGCTAAGACCGGCAATCTGGATGGTGTGGATAGCACGCGGCGAAAGAACTGTGGAAGCTCGGCGTCAGCACGCGCTCAGCAGTCGCGCACACAGCTATGGCCGCCAGTGAATACTTCCTATAAGGAGTATCCACTGGGCACCATATTTGTGGGTGATGTCTAGAGCGCATGCTCTGAATGAGCCCACATTAATAGGCTGCTAAGACCGGCAATCTTGAGGGTGTGGAATGCACGTTACAAAAGAACTGTGGAAGCTCGCCATCAGCACGCGCTCAGCAGTCGTGCACACAGCTATGGCCGCCAGTGAATACTTCCTATAGACCTTTCCAAAAACGAGCTTGTGGCCGGTGCCATTTTGAGCGTTCGTGCGAATGGCCTGTGCTTCGCTCGCTTTCCGAAGCGACGAACACGCACGTGCTGGACTGTGAAGATCGCACGCTGGACTGTGATTTTGTAAACATTGGAAAGGTCTATAGACCTTTCCAAAAAAGGGCACTTGGCAGGTTCCATTTTCAGTGTTCGTGCGTATGGCGCGTGATTTGCTCGGTTTCCGAAGCGACGAACGTGCGCGTTCTGGACTGTGATTTAACACGTGTGGACTGTGATTTTTGTAAACAGTGGAAACGTCTATAGACCTTTCCAATGTTTACAAATCCACAGCCCAGCGTGCGATCTCCACAGCTCAGCACGCGCGTGTGCGTCGCTCCGGAAAACGAGCAAAGCACGCGCCATACGCACGAACACTGGAAATGGCACCGGCCATACGCTCTTTCTTGGAAAGGTCTATAAGCAGTGCAATACTATACTTCGTTTCACCTTATGAAATGATTGTGAACACAAATGTGATGGAATAATACAATAATGATGAACGCATACTCTAGCTAGCAGGTAGCAGCGGCGGCACGTGGAAAGCAGTGTCTGCTACAAACCCGAACGCGATGGACTAGAGCCACTAAATGAGCTGCGCTTATTGCTAAATAGTGTCACTAAATAAGCGTAGCTTATTTAGTGACACTACGATGGACCACTCCGAGCTTTTTTCGAGGTTGTAGACGAGTCGCCCGACTCTCCCGCACAGGACCCTTTATCTTCGTCGTCGTCCATCCCTTTCGATCGTGCGACTGGCGTAACCGTGAGACTCCGTCGTGGTTCGCTTCTGCCGGGCACTATTTAGCTACTTCAGTGAGAACTTTGCAAGAAAATGGGGCTGCTAAACATAAAAAAGGTTGCCCACCTCGCAATGCAAACTCGTAAACGCAGATGATTTAGGGCCAGTGTGGCCAGGCGGGTCGGACGTTTCAAAGCAAGACTCATTTAGGTGCGCCCTTAAACTTAGAAAAAAAAAAGTAGAGTGTCGCAAAAGTAGAAAGAAATAATATTTCGGTTTCAAATGTGATATTTCACATCCAATAATAAAAATATCTGCGCGTCAAACCGATTTCGAGGAATACTTATTTATCACGTGCTCCTCTGGTGGTTAAGCTGGAATGCCATCGACATGGACCTAAAGTGCTCCGTTTATTTGTCGTGTGATCAAGAACGCCGTTTACAACAGGTACCTTCAGCTAAGGGACCTAAGCTAAAGGTACCTTTACGCTGCCGTGTGAATTGGGTATTATACCCAAATCACACGGCAGCGTAACGGTACCTTTAGCCCATGCACCTGCCGCAAAGGGAGCTAGAGAACGTGATCACACGGCGCATAAAGGTCCCTTTCGCTAAGGGAGGTCCTTTGTTAAACGGAGCTCGCCGAGCTCCCTTTACAGCTACAGGGAGTAGCCTCGGACCCAAAAACTCCAAATAAAAATTACAGATATATAAATATATACTGTTTAATGCATTATAACAAATTGAATATATATAAGTATCAAATTATGAAATGATTGTGAACACAAATGTGATGGAATAATACATTTACGAGGAACGCATACTCAAGCTAGCAGGTAGCAGCGGCGGAACGTGGAAAACAATGTCTGCTACAAACCCGAACGCGATGAACCACTGCGAGCTTTTTTCGAGGTTGTAGACGAGTTGTCCGACCCTTTCAATGGTGTGGCTGGCGTAACCGTGAGACTCCGACGTGGTTCGTTTCTGCCGGGCACTATATAGCTATTTCGGCGAGAATTTTGCGAAAAAATAGAGCTGCTAAACAGAAAAAGGTCGCCCACCTCGCAAGGGGAACTTGTAAGCACAGATGATTTAGGACCAGTGTGGCCAGACGGCTCGGACGTTTTAAAGCAAGACTCATTTAGGTGTACCCCTAGATTAGAGAAAAAAAAAAGAATACAGAGCCGCAAAAGCAGACACACATGATATTTAGGTTTTGAATGTGATATTTCACACACAATAATCAAAAACTGCGCGTCAAACCGATTTTCAGAAATAATTGATTATCACGTGCTCCTCTCGCGGTTTAGCAGGAATGCAATCGACATCAACTCAAAGTGCTCCGTTTATTTATCGTGTGATCAAGAACGCCATTTACTACAGGTACCTTCAGCTAAGGGGCCTAAGCTAAAGGCAACGTTACTAGAACACTCAGTTGGGAAACTCGCCGTCGAAACCTGGGCCGCTCGCGTCCACCGAGACCGAGCTAAATGCGACAACAGCGCCACTCTTTGTCATTTGTCGGTACTGTGGTCACCTTGAGCTTTTAGAAAGCATGTTTTTGCGAAAAAACAAACGGAAAAGACTCTTTTTGTAGTAACTTTTTTGGAGTTCAGTACAAAGTGAAGGGCGCGTGATGTTTTTAATATCTTTAGTTTGCAAGGTTTTGTGGCACAATTAATATTGTTTTTATACAACCATTCCTCAGCGGTGCTTTCAGGTGGCGCGTCCCGACCTAGGTGCATTTTAACTTCAGGTAGCAAGACGCGGCGCGTCCGCAGGGGAGACGGGGGTGGCGCTCCTGTAACCTCTTCCACAGTATCTGTTCTGGCCCCAAAATGGCCGATTAAAGTCAAAATAGAAGTGACGTGCGGTTTCTCGAACGGCCGCTGCGGGAAAAATGGTGGCGTTGTGTTCGTCATTAGCTTGGTGCTGGAGGACAGATCGGAGACACTTTTAGAAGGCAGTCTCTATGGCAGTTTCCCAACTGAGGGGTTTAATACCGTTGGCTAAAGGTATCTTTACGCTGCCGTGTGAATTGAGCATTAATGCATTTAGTACATCTAGTTTGAAGGCCCCGTGACCATGGAAAAGAGAGTGAGCGCGACTTTAACTGGCCGATTCTCGGCTAGGTGTTTTCGGGCAGAAAGAAAAGAAATTTTGAGCTACAAATAGTGCTTTTAGTAGTAGTTAGGTAGTTATTAGTAGTTAGTAGTCATACAACATACAAAAGAGAGTCTGCAAACACAAGTCACTCCAATATCCGTGGTTATAATGCCGCGTGCCAAGTTTTCTTTATGAACTTATTGCCATGTGACATTCGAAGCACGAATCTCGCAGTGACTCGCGTTCGCATCTGTATGCAGGCTGTCTTTTGTATGATCTATAAGCAGTGCAATACTAGCTTATAGATCATGCTCAAATGAAAACCTCAGCGAACATAAAAACCCTGTCAGTGTCCCTTTAACTCTTAAATATGTTCTTAAAGGGGGGGGGGGGGGGGCAACGATTTTAAGATTAAAAGAATTTGCATCTCGTCATTTTTACGTTGTTTATCGTGTCCCGGAGGATAGAGGAAAACATCTCCTTCATTAAAAAATGTCGCGATTCCGCTGCATAATCGCAAAGCAAAAGTCGAGCTTTTTCCTCCACCTGCAGCCGCGATTGGCAGCCGAAGGAACTACGGCGAGAAGCTTACGTGACCTCGCTCGGCTCTAAGCTGCAGCAGAGAGAGGGAGAGGAAGCGTCCTCCGAGAGAGTACACGGGAACCTACACAGCACCCCGAATAACGTCACTAGGAGTGCGACCAGGTGTGACCTTGAAGGCTGGGAGTGACTTGAGGGGTGCCAGAAATGCCAATATTTATCTTTTCTTTTCTTTTTTTTTTCTTTTTACACAACAGCGACACGCGGGCGAAATCGGTTTTCTCTTCTTTACTTCAAAGGAGTCAGAGGGCAACTTCCACAAATTTTTGAGCGAAGTCCGGAAATCGTTGCACCCCCCCCCCCCCCCCCTCCTTTAAAGCGCCTTCTCGGGAGTACTAAAAGACATTGCGTTAGGCCTTTTTGCTTTTCGGGCAGCAAGGCTCAAACAGAATATTATTAGGAAGTAGGGCGCACTCGCTTAATTCGTTTCTCGAGCAGACGCATCGCCACAGCGTACGTAATCTTTCCCTCTGTCCGAAGGAGTCTGCTGGTGACGCCGTCCCTTCGGGAAGCGGTCCCCGGAAACCTGAGGATGAAAGAGAGGCGGGAATCATCGACGGGGTTATGGTAATTTGTGGAGATACTCTCACTTCCAGGGCCATCTCGGGTTTCCCTGGGAAGCGTGTTTCTATGTAATTAAAACCTCGTTAATTAAAGCTCGCTTCTTCGGTAGCGGGGGTTCTCCGCCCGACTCCTCTATAATTATTGAAGTCCCTGGTCAGGGTGGCAGGTGAAACCCGATGCGCGTTGTCTCCTCCATGGATGAAGCACGGATGACGGTCGGCGGCAAAGCGTACGAAACTATCAACAGAAGCTACAACTTTATGAAGGGTGCCAAAACTTCAGGTTGCGAACTTTAGGTAATGAGCCAAGTGACTTTTCTAGAACATTCCTCTTTACCTCTTTTTCGGTAGTCTCGCTTCTATAATTAAAAGCGTGATTTTTTTCTTTTTCCTTACGAATGGCGAGTGAGAAAAGGGGACTTGGAACCCGCCTTAGCTAGTAATTGGCTCAACTTCTAAACTTGCGATTGACAGTTCAGAACTAGGTGTCTTACGTCCCAAAAGACCAGCACTTTTTTCCCATGCTCCTCGTAGTGGCTGGTCTTAAGGTGCACCTGTGGCTCGTTTAATAGCTCCTGACTTTGCGTCATTAATTGACTGAAGATAATTCTACTAAATATGTGTTTTTTTCGAGCGTCACGTGAGCTAGGCACAGCACAGTTAATAGTTGTAGCTATTCGTTCATCGTAGCAGGTGGTTAGAGCCGAGAAGGCAACGTTATTTTTGAGCAAACTAGGATGTTCACGATGATATATATTAAGTCGTGAATGCATTTTCGGACCCTAAAGCTAATGCGAGTGCAAGCACTGAAACAGTCTTAATACTTCGTTTCACTACACCTCGAAGGAAAAATCAGAATAGAATACGAGATAAAAACACGAGCACACATACTGAACACAAGAATTTACGCAGCATTCACTGCGCATGATCCAATTGATTTGATGATTGCACAAAATTATAAAAAAATAATTCAAGCATGCTTTTATCCTTCTGATATCCTCGGGGAGCACAAACTATGTTGCGCGTGCATTCTGCGTGTATTATGTACGTTATGCTTAGTGACAAAGAGCTTTGGGTGGATTTTAGATGTGTGGCACAGAGGGCAGGCTCATGTGCTAACCGGGTCTTTCAGAATGATCAAGACAAGTATAAAATTACTTAGGAGCGGAGTTGGTGAGTAGTATCCGTTTGAGAGGTTTTCACGGGTTCTTCAAATACATTACGCATACTAAGGGGTACACCTTACTCCGCTAAACTCCCATGGTGTTGGCGGCGGCGGCAGCTTTTGCGTAGTTCAAACGGTTTGTCGCGCGCATTCTCAGGATTTTCCCCTTTGAATTTGGACGGGTACGTGGCTGCAGCAATCTATCGTCGTTGAGACTCGTCGAGACAGCGTAAAGAGCCGTCTCTGCTGTCTTTGCTATTCCGGTATCTCGGTGTGTCGGCAGCAGTCCCCTCTCACGGGGCAGCGTGAAATCTCGACAGCGTGGGCAGCGCGATGCGCATCCATTCTTTCGGACGGTGGTTCCGAAACCGCTCGGGGGAGGATTTGACGCTGAATGTGCGCTCTCCAATGGAAATGAGCCAAGTCGAATATATTCTTCTATACTTCGTTTCACCAAAGTCCAGACGCAGCTGACGCTAAGAGCCGACGGGACCAATCAGACCGCATCAAAAGAGCACTATCATTTTTTGTTCGTCATGTTTTTGTGCGTGTTCTATCATCGCTGAACCAATCCTAAACGAACAAAAAGCCCACAGATTTGCGCTTTAGGTGCTGCTTGATTTGTCCTATGAGTTCATAGCGTCGGATGCGCCTGAAATTAAGCTAGAAACGAAGTATAAAACGTCTAAAGCCTCTGCTTGTTCTGAGGGTGCGCGTAGCGCTTCCTTGAGTTCTTAATGCCTTGGAATGCGAAGAGCCTTAAAGAGCCCCTTATGGTAAATGAAGTAATCACAAGGTCAAAGAGTTTTATCGCTTCCGCTAATCTATTTGTCGGCTGCTGTCCCAAGTCCTGACGTCATACACTTGTTGCGCTGTCTATTGGTGTGCTATAGTTCGCCCTGTGACGTTATGAGATCACGTGGGAAGCTGCCCTTCGTCGTCCGGGAACCAGCTGGCGCTCCTATATGGTCACCATGCTTCTCATGGCACAGAGCAAAGCGTCCGGCTGCTGATCGCATGGTCCGGAGTTTAATACCCACTGAGCCAGTTCGTGAATTTCGTTGCAATTCATAACGCCTAATAATGTGTTTAACGTCTGGGTGTGACGTTCCAGTCTCCCCTTCGCTTTGTCACGCATGTAATATATGCTATATGTGTGTATGTGTAAAATAAATATGTCCGCTTACACTCATAGGGCATCGTCCGCATAGCGTTTGGAGGATTTGTAAACCCAAAAACTGTTGGCGTTCAGTAGTGTTCATTGCTCGATTCCAATACTTCCATAGCCTGGTACGGTGTGGACCTAAGCAGGTTTGTAAAGCTTGAGAAAGTTCGAGGCGTTTCAGTCCATTTGTATCATTGCTACTTTTACGGTCAGCCATCTTAATTGCGGAAATTTGTTTAAATATATATTGTATTCACTTGACGCCACATTTGAGGTGACTGCTCACAGCGCATGCTCGGGATGAGTTCCTATTTATGGTCTCCCAAAGAACACAATCTTGATGGTGTGCAGTGTGCGTGTTGGAGCGTTGTGGAAGCATGCCGCCAGCACGCGCACAGCAGCCGCGAGCTCAGCTATGGCCGCCAGTGAATACCATTTATTAACTTACAATAGACCGATCTCATTAGGCGTTCTACGCATGCGTGACGCCACCATAAAGCCTGGTTCAGACAGTTGCGTTTGACTGCGTTTGACTACGTTGCGGCTGCAAGAAACCAGGACATCCCTGCTGCTAATATCGCGTGCCAAGATGAGTCCTTGAATTGGATTCCACGCTTCATACGAAGCACAGATGTGGCGGTAACTGGCTTTCGGTTCTCGACGCAACGCAGTCAAACGCACTCAACCTCAAGTGTCTGAACCGGCCTTAACTGTAGTCATAGCCTGGCAGTTCGACGACGGAGCCATAGAGTGCGCGGTCGCAGATTTGGAGCACTAGGTGCTGGTAGCAGCAAGCATTTCTTGGAGAAACTGGTAGTGAGCGCACAGCTTTTGCAACGGCGAGGATGCGCGAGGAACGCGAGAAGCAGGAGCGGACATTCCATTGCTGGGTAGAAGTGTGTTTAGGTGTATCGGCGCAGCGGGGCGCCAGTTACATGACTCGCCTCTCATCCGTTGTCTGCCGCTATGCCTTTTCACTTTCGGCGGCCGCCTCTCGTGGTGATCTGCCAGGCTTTGTCAGTATAGAGGAGGCTATGCTGTATTTCATAGGAGGCAGGCGCCCGTTCACGAAACAGCTCGGGCTCTCACGTGCTCTGCTCTCGCGCACTCTCGGCGGGGTTGTCGCTCGTGCAGAAATACTACAGTTTCTACGATGCATGGGGGCAGCGGTGGTGTCATAAAACTGGCTGTGAGATCGGTCTAGTCTTTTACTGAAGTCAATGCCTCGGGAATGCATATATATTTTTTGTTCTAAAAGCAATTCACGGTTGTTTTGACTAATCAAGAATCGGGTACAATATTAGGTGGAAGCCAACAACATCAAGACAGGAGACAATGTGTGTACGTACAACTCGCCCCTCATTCAGCACAAACTGAGTTTCACAGATTGTCATTGTGGCGAGTGTCTCCTTATTTCAGATGCAGTTGTCAAGAATCGAATAAGTATTTACGATCTCAGTGAGAATGCATTTTAACACCAGGACCAGCAAGACGGCAGTGGGAGGCATGGTTGGTTCAGTTTGTAAGTTCTAAATTGGATCAAATGTGACATAACCAGACTCGCAAACGTTTTTCCGGCAGCAGAAATTTGTCTCCAGGTCATTTGCTCACGCCGGTATTGTCGTCGACATTTGGCGCGTGGCGACAGATGTCGGATGGCGTCCATGCAGGCATTAAAGCGCCGATGATGTGGACATAACATTTTTTGCACAAAGTTTGCTGTGGCGGTTTTTCAATGGGAGGAAGCGGTTCACTGCGCGGATTCTAGGAAATACGGAGGAAAATATTCCTAAGCGTGAAAGCATATGAAAAGGTTCTCTTAACATTGGTTTTTTTTTTTTTTTGAACTCCCTAATGTTTAGAGAATGCTTGGGGCCCTCTAACTGTTGGGGCATCACACTTTGCAATTTAAGAAGTTCCGCGCAAGCACAGTGCAACTTTCCAAGTTGTTTGGACTACCCAAAGGTTTGGTGCCCCCTATTCTAAAACTCTCGATTAGCACCAGTCAATATTCTCGTGCTCTTCATGCCGACTCAAGAACTGGCAGATATGACACGCTTCATTACCAGTGGACCCCTTCCCACCCCAACAAAGGTCGACAATGACCGAGCGATTGCATTGCCAGGCACTCGGAAAGTCCGACTATAAACACTTCTCGGTTCCCTCACAAAACTGGAAGCTACCACCGAGCTCTTTGTAAAGGGCGTGCCCTACCCGTGGCTTGGGTTCCCCGGATAGACTCGCGTTTCTAACGTGGACTGGAGGCTGGACAGGGAGGACTCATCCACATCGCGAAAAACATCAACAATGACATTAGCGACTAGAGTCGCGGCGTGGGTTCCCCGGATAGACTCGCGTTTCGGCACACGAACTGAGTGCTTCGGAACCAGAAAACTCGTAGCCCGGTCAATCGCTGCACGTGCCCCAAACAACGATGTCTTGAGGGGTTGCACGCAGACACGAAAGCTACCATTATTATACGGACAATGTGGAAGGAAGGGAGAATGGTGCATGGGTGGCGTTCAGGACGTTGGGTTTTATAAGTGACCCTCCCACCACCCCAATTGAGTCCTAATAGTATCTTCTCTGTTCTTCTAGGCAGGACAGTGCGGCGTCCGACGGGTCAACGTGCAGGAAGGTCCGAAGATATCCCCCCGGCTTCGGTTATGTCTGAGCAATAGGGGTTCTATGCGAACCCTGTGGTAACACGCAGAATTCTTTTTATTCCTTTACCTACGCCCAAGTTCTCGCCATCAATGAGTTAGACACGCTTGACCAGACGTATCTGGTAGACAGAAACCAAAACTGTGGTGTATAGTCAACTCGCTTATGAGGCAGATGCTGCAGGCTTACTATAAAAAAATGTCCATGTACACACATCAATATGAAGTGCCATTCATTTTGATCTTGCTATCGACTGACCGGTTTAGAAATGTAGACTGGTATGGTTTTTCCTCGTAAAGTAAATGTTATCATGGATACTGGTCCTGTGTGACGTAGATATAATATATAGTTATTTTAAGTGCTTTGTGAATCTCTATGTTATCTCAACAATGTTTTTTTTTTTTTATTTACCTATTGCTGGTACTCTCTTGGCTCGTTGAAAATGCTAGTCCCTTTTGGTCATCGAATTGTAAACGCAGTCATAGCTGGCCAACAGGTGTTGATCCTTATATCAGTGTCCTTTAACTAATTGCAGTCATAGAGTATCCAACAACAAATTTGTTTTCTCACGCGCCAAGTTGGCGTCGGCTTAAGTTGAAGTTTTTTGCGGAATCCAAATCGGGAGTTTTATGGCTCGGCATTTCGGTAGGATGAATAGCAGTACAAACATGCCTAAATGAAACGCCATAAGAAAAAAAGAAAGAAAAAAAATATATATATAATGAAAATGAGTGAAGATTGACAAGTGCAGCCATATTAATATTGTGAACGAAGAGGGGAGAAGGTGATTATTAAATTTATTGCATTAAAGTTAGGGAAAGAGAAAGGGAAAGAGAGCTGGCGAAAAAGTGGGCCAGGAGCGGAGATTGAACCCGCAACCTTCGGCTGTCCGGGGCGACGCCTTAACCGATTAGACCATCCCGACCACTGGTTTCGGCGGACTCAATTTCTGGCCAGCTCTCTGTGTACTATTAGTTTTGAATTCGCTTAACTGGGTCGACGACAACCGTTGCTGATTTAAGGCCCGCGCTAGTTCCGAGTTGCGGCAGTGACGTGGCACGTCATCTCAGCTTTGCAAATATCGGAACAGGGCCCGTCTTCCAAGATATCTAGGGAACCACTCCTCCCCATAGGGACAGGCTGCACCGTATATATAATGGGAATGAGTGAAGATTGACAAGTGCAGCCGTAGTAATATTGTGAACGAAGAGGGGAGAAGGTGATTATTAAATTTATTGCATTAAAGTTAGGGAAAGGGAAAGAGAGCTGGCGAAAAATTGGGCCAGGAGCGGGGATTGAACCCGCAACCTTCGCCTGTCCGGGGCGACGCCTTAGCCGATTAGACCATCCCGGCCACTGGTTTCGGCGGACTCAATTTCTGGCCAGCTCTCTGTGTACTATTAGTTTCGAATTCGCTTAACTGGGTAGACGACAACCGTTGCTGATTTAAGGCCCGCGCTAGTTCCCTATATATATATATATATATATATATATATATATATATATATATATATATATATATATATACACACGACGTGAACGTTGGACGTGAAACGAAAGTTGAGGAGTTCCAGGAAAGGCCTTTACTTCACCAACGTTTCAAGCGGGTACCGCTTTTCTTCAGGGTGGGATGGTGTGTCAAATGTCCTCTTCTTCTTGTTGACGTTCGTGTGGAAGAGGAAGAGCGACTATGAAGGGTATTAAAAATATTCGGAATAGGAACTACAAAAAGATCGTAAATCTTTGAAATTAGTAATTATACACAATATTAATTCAAATCATTAAAACTAAATAAATTGATTTGCAGTATTTGCCACAGTTTTTCTTGTAACTGTAACTGTAACTGTAACAAAAATTAAAAGCTAGAAATTATTTCACAGCGAAATCGTCGCGACGCCCCTTTGAAGGGGCGGTGCAACATTTTTGTACTTTGCGTGAATACCGCTTACACGAAAGCCTGGCGTTTATGACCACTAAAACACGCGTTCGTTTTTTCATGACTCCCAGTAGAAGTCGCACAAAATTAAAAAAAAAAAAGAGCTGCGTTTACTTCCTCAACTTGCAGTGAGAACTAGCGCCCACATGATCTGGAGCCGAATTTACATCTTTCCAATGTTTAAAAAATCGCAGTCCAGCGTGTGGATCTTCACAGCCCAGCACATGCGTGTTCCTCGTTTCGGAAAGCAAGGAAAGCAGGCGCCATTCGCGCGAACACTCCAGATGGCGCCGGCTAGTGCCACTAAATAAGCTACGCTTCAGAGTAACGACACTTGTTCATATTGTGGCTTAAACTCATGGTTGCTAGTTATCTGAAGATTTATCTGAAATCTCAGGAAACGCTTTTCCGTTCTCCACAAATGTTTAAACATTTCGCGACCGAGCAAAGCAATATTATATGAGCTTCCTAACACCGAATATAATGCTGAGGAAGTCGCACTTTTGAATCATGACGATCGGCGGCTGCGTCTACTCTGCACAAGCACCAAAATGTCGGCGCCCACAACAATGTTGGGAAACAGAGTGCCGATACTCTAAGCGCAGCTCATTTAGTGGCTCTAGCGCCGGCCATACGGTCTTTTTTGGAAAGGTCTATATGCCGCCAATGTCGATCATAGCCACGCGCTGAGATTGGCAATGCCCAGGACACGCGCTGAGTTCCAGACATTGTTAGGGTTTGGCTATTGTCGTTTTTGCCGCGATTGGTCAGGGGCCACTACCCGAATGCTTCTCGAGCTATTGATTATCACGAGCCTAAATCGAGTGCTTACGCAATGCTTGGGTCGAATCTATGAGCCGCATTCAAATACCATTACTGGGGCTTACTGCGACCCCATGCAACGTCATCGCGTTTTACAAAAAAAAAAAAAAAATAGTAAGAAAACGTTTACTTTTATTCTTGAAATTTTACCGAAACAAAGAGGTTTCTTGGTCAATGGCGTCGCGTGCGAGTGTACTTCGGTCCCGCTAGTACCAGTGAACTTTTGAAAAGTAAACAACATTCCAACTGAATATTGTTGTACCACCCCTTTAAGTGCCGTGTGAACTGCTGGCATGGAAAGTTAAATTAAAATAGGCTTCTGTGGCTTGCGTGGTGGTCGTCGCGGGTCGAAAAACAAGCAGCGTGGAAGGTGCAGATCAATGGCGCTTAAAGAAGGGCCATAGAGGGCTGCCGGGGCAATAAATGCGCCGGTCGTAAGTGCGTCTTTAATGGTGGAGGTTGGCACCCTGTTGACAGCAGCTGCATGATCTAAAGGTCGTGGGACGGATATTTATGGAAGGCAGTACGGTCTGCGCAGTGTGCGCACCAGTCAGTCGACTCTCTTAAAGTCTTTACGTTATAATTAGGGTTCCGTCCTTTCTGTAAACACTGAATGACCCCGAAAAAAAAAAAAAAAAACGCCGAACCGGTTTGTTCAAAAACAGAAAAACAAAACACGAAAATATTTGTATACACATTCATTTTCTGTTCACTCAGAACACAGCCCCACCTCAACCGCCATCGAAGTTGCTTTTTTTTTTTTTTTTTTGTCCTACCGCTCACGATACGTTATGACTTCACCATTCCTGACGATTTTACGCGCCTTCACTATGGTTGAGACTCTTTGTGAGATTCAATTTGTGTTGCTACTTGTGTGTGTCTAAACAACTCACAGCCTAATTTACATCACCAATTTTGAATCAAAAACCTAATCCTAGGTAACACGAAAAATAAAAAGGACTAATACGGCTTTAGTTTGGCAATCTTTGAGGCCTAACTTAATGGGACTTTGCTCCATGGTGTTAGATATAGTGAATCTGCTTTATCTTGCCCTGAGGAAACAGAAAAAGGTCAGATTTTTTTTTTCTGTTTGGTTTGTCACAAAAGAGAGAAGTCCATCACACGAGTCAAAGATGCCAGGTAAGAACCGAAAAATCAGCGGTGAAGCGTACTTCGGGAATTTTCTCAGGAACTCAGACCGCTGAATGCTATGTCAAAACGAAACCTCAAGTAGTGAAGCATAACTCTTCCACTTGTGTGTCAATTTAGGACCATAGTATCCGGACTCTGTCTTACGGCTATTGTTTTAATTGTGATACCACGTCACTTCGTAGTAATAACAAACCGCCAACTTAAAGGAGCTGTGCAACGATATTCAATTGGAATGTTTTTCACTTTACACGAGCTTACTGGCACTAGTGGGACTCAAGGATACTCGCATGCAATGCCACTGGCAAGAAACTCCTTTGTTGCGGTGTAATTTCAAGGACAAAAGCGATCATTTTCATTCAATCTCTCCCTTGCAAAATTCGATGACGTAACGCGGGGATCGCAGTACACCCGTATGACGATATTTGAATGCGGTTCATAGATTGGACCCGAGCATTGCGTGGGCACTCGATTTAGGCTCGTGATAATTGATAGCTCGAGAAGCATTCGAGTAGTGGCCCGTGTCCAATCGCTGCAACGACGACAATAGCCGAGCCATAACAATGTCTGGAACTCAGCGCGTGTCCTGTGCTTTGCCAACCCCAGCGCGTGGCTATGATCAACATTGGCGGCATATAATCGGCTCCAGATCACGTGGCCGCTTGTTCTGGCTGCGAGTTGAGGGCGTGAACGCTGCTCGTTGTTTTTTAATTTTTTTCTGGGACTTCTAATGCGTCGGGTGAAAAACGAAGGCGTGTTTCATAGGTCATTAACGTCAGGGATCCGTTCTAAGCGGTATTTGCGCAAAGTAAAAAAATTGTTGCATAGCCCCTTTAACTAAAAATTCAGGTTTGAAAAATTTAATTTAACATTAAGCTATTTCGTTACCCTTAGCGGACGTTCAAGTACCTTCGATTTAAAAGGCAGCACAAGGGTCAGACTGCTGCCACTAAAGGCCTGTCCAGACAATGGGACTGACCAAGGCCCTTTGTGACAATGATATCGAACTTCGATTGAAATCAGTCACTCTGCTTTGAACGTGCTTGAGTTCGGGAAGTTTTGCGATTTGACCCTCTCACCCGAGTTGTCGCTGCCCAGTCCCATCGCTCGACTTCGGTACGGGCGGTATTGTTGTTGATTGGGCCAGGGCTCTGGACGCCACTCCGAACCCAGTCTTGGCTAACGACTCAAAGGGGAGACGTTGACGGCTCCGGGGCCCGCTCCTGGGGAAAGCACATCAGCCTGATGGACGAGCAGTTGGCGACTCTCGGTGCCACCTCGCTTTTTCGGCTCTTCTCGTTCCCGGTTCGACTTCCGGCCCCTTCCTTCTTCGGGTGCTCTCCCCTGACTGCTCCTTTCCGTCGCGAGCAATTGAGCAGCGTACGGTCTCCCTGACCACCGGCACCTCGAGTGTGAGCCAGGTTCGGAAGAAGCTGACCGAGCTTTGCACGACGACCCCGTGTGCCGACGCAGAGCTCGAGCGTGGGTCGGGTGCTCCGAACGAGTCCTTCAATTACGCCAACTTACTATTAGCACTAGCTCTTTTTCTTTATTGTTGCCCCGTTAATGTTATTGAGTCGGGGCTTGGAGGCTGTATTACGCTGCAGTCCCCGGGTCCCCCCCCCCCCCCCCCCCCCCCTCCCCCCAACAAAACTTCCCAGTGTCTTTCCTCGACCTCACTGTAACGGTATCTTCTTAACCCATTACTTAGTTTTCCTCCTGTTAAAGAACAACAAAATGCGTCTCCCGGTTGACGGGCGTCAGGCTTGCACACTTTTTATGACGGAATGGACGTAGCCCGGCTCCAATGGGTGGGTAGACTTAGACCGCGGTCATACTGATGCTATCTCCAGAGTCCAACTAGGGCTACAAACAGAAACAAACGACAGCGATAAGCCTCAAACAGATGCAGCATGCTCGCAATGGTACCTTTGGCAAGCGTTTAATCGTTCGGTGCTCGTGAAGTAAGCAGGAGTGATTGCAAGCCTGCCAGAGATATCCTCGATTGCATAATGCTCGTGTTTGAGCGTAGCCTTCTTTATTCTGCAAAACCTGTCAAGTCACAAAAGACTGTCGTTTGAGGCTTGTCGCTGTCGTTTGTTTTTGTTTGTCGCTCTAGTGAGACTCGGGCAGAATATGTCATATGAAAGACGGTCTGCATAGTCTTAGGTGTTTTTCTCCCTTAAATGGCGGTCTTGTCACATTGGTCATAAAAGCCTGTCTACAGTAGTAAGGTGATAAATTGGACTAGTTGGTGCCGATTAAACACGACAAAAATTTCGCACTAAAAGACGAAAAAAAAAACACGCTGACGACAAAAACAATTATTTGTTAGTTGTTTATACTGCAGGAGTTTAGTATGCCAGAACTTGGCGACATTGTTACCCACTGTAGATGAGCAATTTCGCCAGTGCGCTACAACCGCTAGCGTGGGGTCTTTAACGTGCATCACGCAGCAGTGATACACGACCGCACGCCGGTACGATGCTCATCCAAATCGAAACGGGCCGGGGTGGGGATTGAATCCAGGATACCTCACGTTGACGGCATAAAAGCGCACACTCACAACTCCCATTATTAAAAAAACGAAGAAAAGAAAGAAGTAGAAACGGCAGAATCAGCTCGAGCGACGGCCACAAAAGCACAGTCTGCATACAGATTTGAACACGAGTCACCGCAAAATCTGTGCTTCGAATGCTGCATGGGAACGAGTCCGAGGAGGAAACTTGGCACGAGGCATTCGAACAACGGACATCGTGGTAGCTCGTGTTTGCAGAATGTCTTTTTTAGATTATGTACAACCAGTGCACGGTGTAAGATGTGGACCAGTGTTACCGCGGATTAAAGCTCTTCGAACCAGACGCTGCCAGAGAAAGTTTCTTTACGACATTGATTGTGACAAAACGCGGGATCATCCTCTACTGCGGCGCTTAATGTGGATATTTAACGTGAGTGTTGCACCGGGGGAAGCCAACAGATTTTTATCCGAGAAGACATGTCCCCGGAAAGACCAACTATATATTCGTGGAGCTAAAAACATTTGCATCAACACCTTTGGATTTGAGCCTCCCAGAGAACAAAAGAATCTAGTGGACGGCGAAATTGAAAAAAAAAAAAAAAAGTCAATATCATCAGAGAGGGTGCATTTTCGAATCTGCAAAGCCCTAAAGTTCAGGGGTCAAATAGTGGAGCTTCCCTTGGGACAATTCATTAATTCTAAAACTCGACGTTCAACTAGTATCAACCTGTTCATTTGAGCCGATCAATTACAGAAAATAAAATCTAAAGACCAAATTAAGCCCAAACCAATATCTACTCGAAGCTGCTAGTTGTATCGATTTATGACATCGTGGGGCTGCTGTTACCATTCACTATTCGGATATAGGTCTCCCAAAGACTGGGAATTAATTATAGGCTGGGACAAAAACATTCCTGGAGAAATACAAGAGGAGTGGATCAGATTGGAACGAGAACCCACAGCTGCGAGACGTGCTCTTATCTCGGTCTTTGTTCGATGAACTTCTACTACAATGTACGTATCTCAACTGATGACAGTCTAGAAGCCTATGAGGTGGTTTTCTTCCTCAGAACGTTGGATTCGGACAACACAGTTGACATTTGTCTATTGCAAGCCAAGGCGCGAATAGTACCTCTGAAGAACTGTCACTACGTCAACTTGAGTTAATTGGAGCTTTCAACGGAAGTCGCTTACACTGAATTATGTAAAAGAAAACATGTCTTTTAAAGGCCATCAAGTTTACTTGTAAACAGACTCGACAATCACGTTGAAAAGGATACAATGTCCACGTCCGTTGTATGCTTACTTGCGTGGTGTTTTATAATTTCGTGCGTTCTTCAGCTGGGCTTTTTTCAGTAAGATAAATGTCTTCACGGCTGTCTCAATATTTGAATCGATATACGTAAAACCTTTTTAAACTACTTTTACTTTTTTTTACTTTTGTCTCAAATACTCTTTTACACAGGTTCTCATGCTTTACGTGTGTGTTTTTCCCATTCGAAAGTATCGGGGGAGAAAAAACACCGTGACATAATGACCTGCTTTTTTTGTTTTACGATTATGGTAAAGTAATTGAATGAACTCTTGAAACGAAATCGTAAACAAAACAAAAAAGACTTTCAGCTTTTTTTTTCATTTTGGTGAAGAAGAAAGACAAGCGAAGCTGCACTACGGGTAGGAATGAAGTAATGGCCGGCTGCAAGTCGGCAAGCCAGAGTGGAAAGGCTGGACACCTAGCACCATCTATGAGCGACGGCGACCACCAGACAACCGAAAGCCGATTGTCTGGTTGCCATCGTCGCTCATAGATGGCGGTAGCTGTCCAAAGTTTCGTGTCATCATTTGCTTGCTGACGGACATGATACTGGGGAAACTAACCCTTAACAGCCCCGCTGTTAAAAGAAAAGGGAATGTTAGAGGTGCGTGATTAATAATATATATTCCTGTATGTGAAATGGGGTAGGTACATTAGTCATTCAAGGTTCAACGGGACTTTTATTATACAGAGGCGAACACAAAATCCGACGAGTACAAGATGATACCAGTTGTACATAGTAGGGTGCGTACATGTGCACTTTTCTTAGGGTGATGACATCTGACATTTTGTTTCCGAAGCTTTTGTTTCTTTTTTGTTCTGCAGCGCGTGAATGCGCGTAACCCGGCACAAGTAAAGTTCCTTAATAAAATTCACGCTTATACCCTTGTTACACGGGCAAACTTAACTGCAGTTACGCTAAGCCACCGTCAGCGCACAATACTTACCGACAACATTCTGCGGCTATAGAGCTTTCCAAAACTGAACGTGTTGCAGGTGCCATTTTGAGTGTTCGTTCGTATGGCGCGTGCTTTTTTCGATTTCCGAAGCGACGAACACGCACGTGCTGGGCTGTGAAGATCGCATGCTGGACTGTGATTTTGTAAACATTGGAAAGGTCTATACAGTCAAAGCTATGGGCGAACGTGCGCTTGAGCATCTTGAGCATCTATCGAAGCAGTGCACGCGCGCTCTTCACGTGTTATGAAATAGCTGTCCGAGAGTATACTGCAGCATCTGTGGTGCCGCGAAACAGCAGTTAAGCTGAGTTAACCGCGGTTAAGTGTGCCCGTGTAACAGGGGTATTACAAGTTCCGCCAACCATTGTCGTGTAAACGCGCAAACCACATGCCACGAGAGGGTGCACCGCCGCCATTAGCTTCCAAGGGCCGCTCATTTCAGTGCTGTGCCGCCATTTGCTTCCAAGAGCCGCTTGAGACATGGGCCCCGTGCACTGGCACATGTGATGCTACTTGCAAAACAAACGCAAACACATCGAGGGACTTTAGGCACAAGCCCTTGGCATCTACAATCTTACGGCGGCATTTTGTTACCGGCTACTTCAGAGTATGTTTCTCAAGAGCGCGTGTTGTCGGCATCGGATACTACAAAGAATGGCATCACCCTAAACAGAAGGATATTGAGGCTCTCTGTACTCTGTTTCTACTTATAGACCTTTCCAAAAAGGAGCGTGTGGCCGGTGCCATTTTTAGTGTTTGTGCGTATGGCGCGTGCTTTGCTCGCTTTCCGAAGCGACGAACACGCACGTGCTGGGCTGTGAAGATCGCACGCTGGACTGTGATTTTGTAAACATTGGAAAGGTCTATACTCCGTTGACCCTTGCGCTAAGCCTAGAAGCTCCGCCTTCAGCGCGAGCTTTCTGCCCTTGCTAACAGAAGCTTGCACGCGTAGGCACGCGCATCTAAAGCACTGCGGAAGCCAGCGAGCTCGCGTTGAAGGCGGGGCTTCTGAACGGAGTATAGTGTACAACGCTGTCGAAGCTGCTGGCGCAAGTACGTATCGTATTTGATCTCGCAGATCATTTGCACGCGTCCTCGCACAAACGAAACCATAGATGAAGCCACGCGCTTGCGCCATAACCTTTGACAGCGTTGTATAATAACTACGAAACGAAGTATACACCTTTCCCACGGGGGCACAGCCATCTTGAATGTCGTCACGTCTGGCATGCGGTAAAACATTGTTTTGATCTCTTCACGCCACTGGAAGGTGATTACGAAAAATGCGTAAATGGTCGCACATTCTTGTTTGGCCTCACCCATATTTTCTCGCATATTCCAGGTTGAAATGTTTTATTATTTCGTCGTCGCGCATACCAGATACGAAACCCACGTGGCTGAGAACGACAGGAAACAGAAAACGTCTATATTACATTGCGTTCCCCATGCGCGCCTATTGGCAACGTGAGCGATCAAGAGCGTCGCTGTGGTCGGCCTTCGACGATTGGCCTATTGCTGACTATGACGTCAGCAAAGGATTTCTCATCGACGGAGATAAGACTAATGTAAGAACTTCAATTTTGACGGTGTTTGGAGCGTTGCTTTCAGAGTGCAATGATTTCAAGCTTCCACCATGCTCATTACAAACACCATCTAACTTTTTTGTTCGCACGGTAATGACGTCACGAAAGGTAACCATAGAAGGACGCCACCGAAACATTTCGCCTCTCCTGGCCGGTTTCACTTTCAGTGTTCGTGCGTAAGGCGCGTGATTGATTCGCTTTGCGAAGCGACGTACATGCGCCTGGTGGGCTGAGGAGATCGTACGCTGGGCTGAGGTCTTGTAAATATTTGAATGGTACGTACTTCGTTCATCCTCAAGTTTTGACTTAGCCAGTGCAACGAGAATGACAGTTCGGAGTCGCTTTTTAGAGCGCAGCTCTTAGGCGCCCGTTTCCGGCTTGAGCGGCGTCGGCGTCGGCGTCGCCGTCGGCGTCGCCGTCGGCGTCGGCGTAACCGCGCGGTGCATTATGGGAAATGTCCCATAATGCACCGGGCGAGCCCCCCCCCCCCCTTCGGGGGTCACGTGACCTCGGGGGGGGGGGGGGGGGTCACGTGATCCCCAGGTCACGTGACCTCCAAGGCCACGTGATCCCCCTCCCCCCCCGCCCCCCCGAGGTCACGTGACCCCCCCGCTCACGGAGCAGATTAAAGATTGAGGGGAGGAGGAGGAGGGGTATACCCTTTCCTGAGTACCCTTCCCTCCTTTCACTTTTTTTTAAGCGTTCTTCCGCAGAACCAGTGCTCACGCTAAGAATGCATGTCTCAAAGCCAGGCACGCGGGCTAGCTCGCGCTTGTAGCTTTGGCTGTATTAGCCTAAGGGTGAACGGAGTATAGGAAGTATTCACTGGCGGCCATAGCTGTGTGCAGGACTGCTGAGCGCGTGCTGATGGCGAGCTTCCACAGTTCTTTTGTGACGTGCATTTCGCGCCCTCAAGATTGCCGGTCTTAGAAGCCTATTAATGTGGACTCGTTCAGAGCATGCGCTCTAGACATCACTCACAAATATGGCGCCCAGTCAATACTCCTTATAGACATCGGTGCCATCGTTTCAGTAGCTCCCTGATTTCTTTGACGTAGACAGAACTGGACTGCGGGACCGATGTCGGAAAAACGTGTCTGTGCGGTTCATTTGCTAGCAGCGGTCGTACTTCGCCAAACTGTTTACACCATACGAACACTTTTGTTCTTGACAGCGTTTGTTTCCCCTACTCCACTTGCAAGCTTCTGAAACCTTTCGTGGTTTACATTTCCCCTTCTCCAGAAATTTGAATATGCATCGTTGCTCCACGGCTACAAACGTATTGCTCGCCACCATAAAAGCTCGAACTCTTGCGCAAGCGTCAAATACATAATTCCGGGGGCAGGATATTCAAACAGGATTACGTTAAAGTCGTCAGCAAATTTCATTACCTGATGTCTCTTCCGATAGTAATTACGGACAATCCCATAGTCCACTTTGAATCGACCCTCATTATAGAGCGTTATTCCGTGCACTCTCCAGGCTCCTTGCTTCAGGAACAGCTGTGCATATTGAGCGCCATCGCGGCCTCCGTAGTCATAATAATGCTTGTAATAACATTTAATACCTAAAAAATTACACAACGTAAAAGCATCCTCGAATGAACCACAAGCACCCGCTTGATGCGCCTGCACACTCTAGAGGCAAACTAAAGTATAGCTTCGGCAACATCGCAAAACAACGAAACCCGTCCAGAGCTGTTTTATGGTTTCGGCCCAGATTTTTAACATACTCGTGTCGTTATAGTCTTAGACCTTACTGAGCCCAGCGCAACACACCGAGGGCCAGCTCGCACGTTAGCCTTTCATTATGTTTAAGTCCGTTGTGGTATTTAGCGCACAAAGTAGAGAGAAAAAGGACTTTGTGCGCTTAATACCTCACTATGTTAGACTACCAACTAGCCCAAATGTCAACTTTACTAAAGTCCGTTGTGCTCGCTCAAAAGGGCGGGTGACTGGTGGGGATCCAGAATGGTATCGAAAGGCAGCTCGGAGCACGTGACGCGAAATCTCCCGTTTCAGAACCCAGGGATGCTGGGTTCAATCCCCACCCCTGCCCGTTTCGATCTGAATTAGCATCGTATACCTGCGTGTGGTCCTAGGTCACTACCGCGTGGCGCACGTTAGAGTCCCAGGCCAGCGGTTGTACTGCACTGGTTAAATTTCTCATCTACAGCTGAGACACGTAAACCAGACGCTCATTGATGCTGACTATATATACTTCCGACTGTAGCGACATACACACAACACAATTCTTGTTAAACCTTGTTCGTCGAGGGAACACCCTTGTACATTGCAGCAACGTATCTGATATTCCGGAAGAGTTCTAAGCTGCGTTTATGCATTTTCTTATTTTTGATGCAACATCTCTTACCGTCGGCTTAAAATAATTTTGGCCATGCAGTAGGCGACTATTTCTCATAAACAGTGCGTAGATCCGGTGTCGCGAATACAAGAAAATTTCAGTCTATAATTATGTGGAGAACTGAAGAGTTCCGGGAGATGGAGAGTGTTGTCTCGTCGGAAGCGGTTATAAGCGAGCACATCGCACTGGGACAGACTTGTACGCAAATAAAAGAACCAACCTTTATCTTTACGTTAAGGGGATCGGAGCATATTTGTATTAATCAGGTCGAACATGTATGCTAAACTTTGTTTTATATACAACTTCTCAATTCCAAGGTATGGGGTAAATCCCAAATAAGTACTAAATTGTATTAAGGTAGTGAGCTGGGCTAGTTGGTACGCCTTAAACATAATGCGCACAAATTGACAGAACAGACGAGGGAAGAAGAGAACCTCGTCTGTTCTGTCTATTTGTGCGCGGTCTATCATCATGTTTAAGTACTAAATTTACGTGCTAAGCGACAGAAGTCAGTGATTTCAGTAGTCTATATATTTTGCTTCGCTACAGATGGAGAGCTGTCATCATCAGCAAATGGTTCGTCGCTAGGCCAATTCGGGGTGTATACAGAACTATAGAAGATGGAAAAAAAATGTACGAAAAAAAAACGAAGTTTTTTTTGTTTGAGCAGCAAACAAGGGATCCTAATTGTTCCAGAGAGGATTCACAGCGTCAACAACTGCCCCGTGCGCGAAGAGGACCATCGCATAATTATTTGAACCCCAGGAAACAAAGCTATATTACAAAACAAAAACATTCAAGATGCACGAGAACGAGGGGGGAAGGGGGAAAGGGGGGGGGGGGGAGGTGGCTTTCGTGTCGACAGAACATTACGCCCGCTACCCACACTGAGCCGCACCCACGCGTCTAACATGACGAGACTATACCCACCGTCTGCGTGGCCCACGTCTCACGTGACCACCACTCACGGCTCCGGACAATCCGTGCGGTACTGATGCGCCTTGAACAACACTACTTACCCGCTTCTGGCGGGAATATTAGCCCCTTATTAGGCTGCATATGTTCCCGGCTTGTTTACCTCGATCCGTCGTGTGTTGCGGGAATATTAGTTTCGATGCCCATGCTTCGGGCCTGTTCTTCTTTGAAAGTCGATGTGGGTGACGGTCTATGGACAACGAAGGATTGACGTATGCTCGTAAATAAGGCAGCCCTGGACAGAGCGTCGTTAGAAAGTCGTTTTCAGGTCGAGCTCATCTAGTTGAAAGTGCGAGAGGGAGACGGAGAGAGTGAGAATGACTTTTACCTGAGTCTTGATGATGGCAAAACACGCGCTTGAGTCGAGTTCGCACGCATCTACGCACACGATCGTTGACACGGACGTGCGGCGCAAGTACACTTGATGCGCATAACGACAAATGAGAGATGGCGTGTCGGCTGTCATGTTCGCGTGTTGTTGACACAGAGAAGCGAGCACCACGTCGACTTTTTCAAAATTAATTTTTTTTAAGGTTTTTTTTTTTTTTTTTTTTTTTTTTTTTTTTTTTTTTTTTAGCGAGCCCGAATGGTCCAGAAACGAGACGTTAGTAACTCTGCGACGCTTCTGGCGTGTGAATGATTGCCGAAAGTTTTTGTGGCCCCTTTGTTTTGTTTAGGAGCAGTCACGCTGCTGAATGACGCTTGTTGGCTGCTGCGTTACAGTTAAGGAAAACACATATTGGCCCGATGACTAATGGTCGTTTTTGTTTTTTTGTGATTGATTGCTCGTTTACCCGTTCATTTATTTTCTTTTCGCTTTCGTATGTGCGTTTTTGTTTTATTGTCTCGGAGGGAACAGGTATGCGTTTTAGGTCTGGTTTATTTAATTTCAAGTAAGGTTTCCTCCTCTATATACAAGAATGGTGACATCAGACATAGCATCCTAAAAAGGTAAACCCCTGCGCTTTTGGGCGACTGAAGAATAGACAGCCAGGTTAGGGTAAATGACGTGCCATCACGCTTATGACGTCACGGTGTTTACCGTGACGTCATCAGCTTCCTTTAATTTTGACCATGACGTCATCACGTGATGCCACTGCGACGCTGCGGCGCCGCATCCCCTGACTTCACGTACTGTGGTCAAGTTACGTCAAAATGTCACAAGGCAGCACTTGGCCGAGTGACACTGACGTCACATGACACTGTCACGTCACGCAACGTCACGTGCCACGACGATGTGGCGTGACACAATGACGCCAAAGAGGACCTATAAATGCTATGAATTTAGATCGCATTTGGAATACACCAGAAAGAAAGGCAGTCTTTTAGTTGTTTTCTTCGTTCAACTCATCAACAGCAGCACGGGACAGTTGCTCAAGTTGCGATCGTCCATAAAAAAATAGCATAGATATCACTTAAGGTTCAGTTTCATTCCTCGTTCAGCAAAATCGTTAAAATTGGTTCGAAGCAGAGAGGATTGCCGTTTTCCATGTAGAGCTCGCACGGGAAGTACATGGGTCAAACTAAATTTAAAAGTAAAATTTCATTTCACACTCTAGCTTCCGGGTACTTTCCAAAATCTTCAATTTTTTTTCACCCTTTTACAAAAAAATTAAATCCATTTCTGCTTGTGAGAGTTCCTAAGAAATACGGAACGTATTTATGAAAGAACACTGTAGCCTCCTAAAGAGACATTAATGCGAAAAGCGAAAATTAAAGAAGTGCCGAGATAGCTAGGGCACATACATACATGTCACATAATAAAAGTTCACCGAAACACAAAAAACGCTTTCGCTATGTAATTATGTCGCCAGACTCATTTTGAACAACACTAAGGAGATTATGCTTCCATTTCGTGCCTTTACTTGAGTCGACGTGCTGAAATGAAAAGAACGTTTTAGAATCGCCCCTAAATCAAAATAAGTCTCATGACGTCATTATGGCGCTAACGGTTTTCTTTGGGTAAAGTTTATTTTGTGAAATACATGTCACAAAACTTTGAGACACGTAAATACATGTTTGTTCAGTGGTAAAACTGTGTGCCCTTTTCCAGAAAAAAACAACACAAAACGTCGGTGGTTTAACGCGAAAATTCACCTGATCGCATGTTTTGGTCCTCTTATTTTACAGCGGTAGTTGTTAGCGCTCCTTTCTGGTGAAATCCGGCAGTGTTTCTCCGCAAATACCTACCTGATCGCAAGTTGTGGTCTTGTTTTACTGTTGTAGTTGTTAGTTGCCCGTTCGGGCGAAATCTGGTGGCGTTCGTACGCAAAAACCCACCTTACCAACGGGAGAGAGTGACAGAGCCGTCCCGTTGTCACTCTTTACCCATCGGTTTTCTTACAACCACGTCATCCATCGAAAGAGACGCTATTGGGCTATTGTTCTCTCGCTCTTTGGCCGCCTCCCACCTCGCGCCGCCGCTCCGGGATTCTGGGAGGTTCTAACCGGCGCTCGCTCAGTTCTCCCCTAAGACATAACCAGATCACGCAAGATTTGCTCCCTTTCCCTTGAATGAAGTAGCAATCCTGCGAATTCCCGCGGGATAACCTCTTCATCTTTTCAATAAACATGTTTTCTCTCTCTCTATCCGAGGAGCGGGAATGATAAGCGCTCGGCGCTGAGGAGAGTCGACGGAAGGCCGCAGCGGTACAAGAACTGCAAAGGCTTCAAAACCCCTCTTATTACGCACAAGAGGCAGCGCGTGAAGGCCTTTAACATATATCTTAAAACACATCTCCTACAACAATTCTACTAAAAGCGAAGCTCCAGCGCGGATATACCAGCGTTTACGAAAGAGCAAAAATGTGTATGTACAAAATTATATTTTACAAAGGGAATTACAAACGACAACAAAAAACGTTCGATTATTGACATCGGCAGCTGTTGCGTTTTTAGAAAGTGTGCTTTGAAATATTTAATTTCAGTCGAAGTATCGAAGTACGTCTAGTAAAAGTAAATACTTTAAAGCACACTTTTCAGCAACGCGAATGCTGCCCTACTATTGACAAGACATTTTGCCTGGTGCTTTGAAATTTTCTTTTGTAAATTATGACTTTATAAATCCACAATTTTGTTCCCTGGTAAACATTGACCTCTTTAAACCTTCGTGAGCACTAGAGGCGGCGCCGTGACCAGTCTGGGTCATTTTGCCTGTACGACTGCCACAAAGTTGTAACACACGGAATATTCAGCGATGGCCCCTTTCAAACGCACACCGCCCACGTGAATGCTCGAGTGGAATCGACTGCGGTCGAGAAGCGCATTCGTCCCCTTGTTTCGCGAATTCGGCTGACACTCAGCGATGAACGACGACCCGTCGAATGGGCACTTCCCCTCGAGTGCATGGCCACGTCAGGGGTAGCCGGTAGTCGCACTCAGTGGCCCGAGGACACTCGCTTAGCTACTCGGTATCACAGCCGCATTCGAGAGGCACAGCAGAGCACAGCTTCCGGATGGGGACATGCAGCGCGTTTGAAGTGAGCTCGCTCCAGATAGGATCAAGCAGCGCAGGTGTTGGAGTGGAACCGGTTGTACCTAAAACCGGGATTCGTACAGCTGGAGTGGTGTGGCAATACCACCTCGAAGGCAAGACCTTCACTCGGCGTCATCGTTAATAGATCACCGAACCACTCGAGCCGCTTTAATATTTTTTTTCCTATTTGTTTTTTTTTTTTTTTAAGTTTTTGCATCTAACGAAGTCTTCCTGAACCGTCTCGAAAACCTCTCTTCTGCACCTTCTCTTTTTATCTTTTTTTTTTAACGCTTGCTTTTGGTGGTCGGCTGAGCTTGCCGCGCAGGTGTTTGGCAACGGGCCAACTGTCTTCGACCGTGGCCACCGGGGGACACCTCACTTTTCAAGACTAAATCAAAGTTAGCTTCATTAAACATGCAAATTTGCATTGCAAACGCCGAAACAGGAAAAAGTCATCGCCCCATGCACATAGATTTCCCGAAAGAGCGTTAGAAGGTAAACATCTATGGGTTGCGTTCACGTCACTATAGGATGACGTAATTACTTCCGGCGAGCGATATGCGACCATCGTGTGTTCAACAAATAAAACAAAACAAAAGAACAGCAGTGGAGACGGGCTGCAGAGGCCCCACCGGACGCTCCCGAAAAGGCCGATCTGGAGCACACCCTGTAATTTGTGTTCAGTCGACTGGCCTATTCCACCGACCCCACTTGGGGTCAGTCAACGGGCAGGGCAGTCGGTCTAGATAAAGGGAGCACTTGGCTTGTTGGGAACGTGTGAGTTGTCGAAGCGCTTCCCGGTCATCGGTACACAATTTCGTAACCACGTCAAACGAACGAGGGATAGCGTTTAAGCGGACAGAGCAAGAAAGGACACTCACCACAATAAAAAAACAACAGCGGTAGGAAATAAGACGGTTGAAGAAACGTTAAAGTTCACCGCATGATTTTCTTTTAATTTACCAAAAAAGGTTGCAAGAATGTCAAAGAATTAACTGTCCACTGAAGAACAAATTAGCGCATCATAATGTCGGCAGACTTACTTTGAGTTAAGAACTATACCCAAGCATGCTTCTATTTTGAAACGTATACCCCGGTATAGAAGAATGAGCCTCAAATGAGTCTAGCGACAACACTATTGCACTAATGTATTCTCGGAGACTGTTCATTCAGCGGCATACTCTCCTCTCCCGGTACTAAGAAAAACAACATATTTTTGTGGATTAAGTGACCATCTATAACACGGGAAAAACAAGCATAAATTTAAAATCAAATGCCCGAGTTTAGTGAAAAGCGGAACATAAAGAAGCCACATGTAACACAGGAGTGAGAAGATGACATTAGACTGCGCGAGTGGCATGTTCAGTCACTAGTGGCCTTAACTTAGTTATGTGTTTAACGGTTACGGAATTTACAGGTCAAATAATGTCTAGGCAACGGCGTGAAATCATTGCTCGAGGCCGTTGTGAGCACAATTGGGACGTGCTCACAAAATACGTCTGGATGAGCGGTTCAGCCGCGCGGAACAGAAACGGATGGATCGTTTTGCAAGTTGATGATTTTTCGCACATCTCTCTTCATGCTTTGTCGCAAAATTACTTTGTATACAGCTAAATAAATAAATCTAATCGTAAACTAATTTATCGAAGCGTTAGAACTGACGTTTCTTTTTCTCATGAAAAGTCTCCATCGCATGAACCAAAGTGTCGTGGCTTTTGTGTTTTCTAAACGGCAATTATTTTTAAAGCTGCCTTGCGAAACCTGGTATTCATACAACCTAGTTTGTTTCCTAGTTCCTCCAGTTTATCCTATAAATGATGGTTAAACGAGACGTCTTATAGTGTATTTATACTTTTTTGTGTGATAACGTGCAGTCGTTTCGATATATCTTAAAAAAAAAAAAAAAAAAACTCTACCGCTATTATTGTAGTAACAGAAAACCCGGGCGGAGCACGACGCGAACCTGGTTAAAGTCTTCGAATGACTCAGCAAAGCTGGCGTAACACTCAACATCGACCAGTGCGCCTTCCTACAGCAGACGGTCAAGTTCCTAGGCCGCATCGTTTCAGGCGAAGAGGTGAAGCCTGATCCTGAAAACGTCAGTGCGATCACACAGATCACACCACCATCAGATGTGAAAGAACTGAGATCGTTCTTGGGGATGGCAAACGACCTTGCAATGTTTTGTCACACCTGTATTGGTATGCTAGACTAAACCTACGCAGTGCAAGCAACCTTATCTCGACCACCACACAGCCGGATCCATAATAGAAACGAGCCTTCGCACGGTTCCTTGAGGAACGAAGCTTAAGATGCCAGAAGTAAAGATCACAATTAAGGCGAGTGGGTAGAGCTTCTAATTGCTGGAATCTTCACTTTTCTTTATCGTCAGCAATCTAAGAGGCGACCCTTTAAGTGTATTGTTTTCGGTATACTTAGTAATACCATGGTTTCTGTGCATATTTTCTGCTAGTCATGTGAAGCACTAGGCTGACAGAGAGCACATTGTCGCCGAAAGCACGCTTAAATAGGGGCACCATGTTGTGTCATCAGGCATGGCTAGCCAGTCACCATGCACGTTTATTAAAAAAAAAGAACAAAAAAAAAAAAACAAGTGCTACAGAAGCCGGAACTACTATGCCCTCTAAAAGTGGAGACTGTCGAGACGGGGTCGTAGCAGGAATAAATAGCCCATCTCCGACAAAGGGGAAGTTATTCGCTCTTTTAATAAAGACAAAACAGTGTGAATTCTGGATCTGTGCACTACGCCGCCTCTATGAGGCTTCATAGTGTGCGGGCAGAACGCTTTCTGAAGCTTTTCTTTGTTACATTGAGATGCACGCTGCCACACCCTTGCCGAATACCAGGCAAATGAAATTGCAGACGCTGTCTTTCTTGGCGCCTCTGAGTGTTATGATGACTGTTGTAAGATGCGGCCGGCTAACATTGTGAATAAGATACGCGGCAAAATGAGACATACACAAATGAAAACTTTCAAAGACTCGGCTTTCCTGGAAACACAAAGGCAGCTTCCAATGTTTTGGAAAACAAGCACAAACTAGGAAATCCAATAAAATGCCCACAGTGTAGACATGAAGTCAGGAGGAACATCTCTTGACAGACGCACTCAAAGGAAGTTGAGTGTGGCTGCACTACATAGAAAAGCCAGTGTCTCCGATTGGCAGGTGGGCGTATTGGTCGGGGTAAGCATGGGCATTGCAACGGTTCTTCGGGGTTTCAGAGGGCGGTTTTGGTCACCGGGGAAGTAAATTGGATTGAAAGCGGAAGGACAAATTTATGACGATATGGTGGGCAGAAGAAAAGCTAGAAAGGCGGTTGCTAAAATCAGTCGCCGCGTGCGCCGCTGTGTCCGGCTGGCAAACTGACAGCGTTGACGCGAGGTGACATCTCTATATTTAATGTCCAGCCCCCCCACGAACCCTCCTCTGTTTTTGAATTCCGTAGGCGCTCGATCCTCGAGGGGGTGAGTTGGGGTGAGAAAACTAATGACCAGTTGACAACTGCGGGGCGGATCCCCTATGTTGCTAGTTCCGTTGCTGGTCTTCAACTCTGGCATTTGGAGCAGTCGCGTGCGACCCTCTGTCGGGCTCAAGTTTCGGAACGTCTGCGTCTTGTATTGAATTTTTCACCACGGGAGGTGTTGGAAGCACTGGGTGCTGATGGCTAAAAATGAGTTGCATTAAAACCGTGCAAGTTTGGCGATGCTCTTCATATAAAGGCGCGTAAATGCTGCTTTGTGTTCTTTTTTTGCGGTCAATGTTTTGGGTGATTTTTACATATGTGCACAACTTATCCCAGGATATTTATACATTTTGAACTTGAGAGCCATCAGAAGAAAGGGTGTCAAAGTACTCCGACAGGTGTTTTCTAGTTCATATTCTAGGTTTTACGAACGAATGACCATTGGTCTGGATACAAAACAAACTCGCCTCTATAATTTGGTGTTGCCTTCCTTTCTGCATCGATGGGAATCGAATGAGGTGCTGATGCCTACTGCTTATCACAATCACCACCACCTAAAAAAAAAAAAAAGCCTGCGCACTAAAAAAAATTGTGTTGTGTGTATCTTTATACAGCCTGAAGTTAGTGTTCCTCAACGGCCGACGTGTGTCTCAGGTGTTGATGAGCACTTTAGCCGGTGCAGTACAACCGCTAGCCTGAGTTCTTTAACGTGCGCCACGCAGTAGTGATGCATGACCGCCCGTCCCGTGCACTGTACTTTTCACATCATCACAGTGAGACCAAGTGAAGACACTGATAGGGCACGAGTGTTATATGTTAACGTTTGGCTGGTCCTCGTGTCCCACTCAACACGTCAAATGTCTCTCGGCAACGGGCTCGAGACCAATTGCTGAGTGGGCTCCACCATCCTGCTGGGATGACGCTCCGTTGAAGAAAACGAGGATATTCGGAGGTCTTGTCTATTCGAAGTGGTGTTGGCGTAGCCCGGATTCAGAACCCTCCTGGCAAGCGTTCGTGTAGGGCTTCGCGATTCAAGTTTTGAAGCTTTTGTTAGCCGCGTTCTGGCTTTCAAAACTTCGCTATGCTGGACGCATGCACGGAATAAATCTGAACGATCTGTAGGGAGTTGAATTTTCAAAATATATCGGTACGAAGACGCTTTTATTCATTTTTTCATGTGAGCAATAGTTTATGGCAGGGAATGTATAGCGCTTTCAGGCTGCGGCTGTGCTCTGTCTTGTCTGTTTAAGAAATGAGCCTAATCAGTTTTCGCCAGGTGCCGAATAAAGTGACTATAGTCCGTTGCAGCCTAAGAACGAAGGGCGAGGATAGGACGGGCCCGGGAGGAGGAGGCAGACGGAACGCTGGAGAAGAGAGGGGGAAACCTCCTTCTCTCTTTAGCGTTCCGTCTGCTTCCTCCTCCCCGGCCCGTCTTACCCTCGCCCTTCGTTCTTAAGTTGCAACGAACTATAGACGCTATTTTCAGGCCAAACAACACAGGGATGCCCGTCCCACGTGGCGACTTCCACCCACTCTCCCGAACCGGAAGTGCACCCAAAACGCTACCACGGCGGCGTGACGTAACAGAGATGAGTTGGTGTATACATTTTTCCATTCTCATATTTATTTTCAATTCATGAGTAACACTGCAACGCTATTTTCCTGTTAGGTATAGTGGAACAAATCGTGAATTTCTTACTGATCCTTATTTTAGTAGGCTGGGTGACGGATCGACAGCCAGCCCGTGGCACCATCGGCGGTCGTTGCTTGACATTAGGCAATACATGAAAGTATATGGAAGAAACGCACACAATTAGAAATATTGAAGCTGGTACACGGTCCTCTGGCGCTAATACTGTAAAACCCTTAATGTTCGCGAGCCCTTATTTTGAATAATATCGCGAATTGAAAAATTCGCGAAATTTAGTGGCTGCGATTATGTCCTCTTTGACCGATTCGCGAAAAATAGGGTCCGCGAAAATAAAGGGGTTTACAGTATTGTATTAGTTTGGCGACACACATATCGGCTATATATATTTTTTTTTTATGCAAGGGGTATTCATAAAGCGTTCTAGTGTCAAAAAAATAATCAATGGTTCCGGGGCATTAACAAATCTGAAGACTTAGCTTGCTTTAGAAGCAAAATAAATGTTCATAAAATAACTTACCTACACCGTCTCTCAGCTCATTAATAAAGCCCTCAGTGAAATACAAAGCAGAATGTTGCGACAAGAGCACTCGGTACAAGCATTTAAAAGATGCGAATGCTTTGGGCTGCATGTCTTACCATGTAGCAACGCAACCAACACAGTGAAGCCGAAATTACTCCTTAGTATATGTAGACATCAACGTAAGAAAAACAATCGAACTGCTCTAAAAAAAACACGTATTGTTATTTTCAGACAATGGAGCAGGTAAATGTTGAACGTGCTACTTTCCGGGTTGTGATTGCCGGTCACTAGTCTGCGGCATTCTTTAAACTGTGATAACTATGCCAGACAGCTTACTTGTTTGGTGGGAACAACGCTAAAAGACGTACGACCAGGACGAGGAAGCACACAGACAGGGCGCTGACTTACAACTAAAAGTTTATTGCTGTGAAAAAACAACAATAAAAACGAAAAATGGGAAGGGAAGGGAAGAAAAAAATACAAACCGATAACATCCGGCATTAGCCACTACATACAGTCACACGAACCTGCCACACTTATTAATGAAATCTAGTTTGTCACCTACAAAAGCAGCAGAAGGAGCTCTCACACACGAGTCCGCTCCATGAGTCGCCTTAAAGGGGCACTTAAATCATTTTTTTTAAGTTTGTTTTTGATTTTATATTGTTTAAAATGTGTTAGTTCCCACATATACCAAGTCCTATATTACAAAACCGCCTATTCGTCTCAGGAGTCAGGGCAATAGAAAAACATGTGGACTCTTTTTTATCGCTGACTACATTGTGTGGACCCACGAAAGCAATACAATACGCGCAGATTCTGAATGATTTTATTAAAACTCGTCTCGAAGAGAGTTTGAAAATATCACATTCGAGTATGACTCCGGTTTCTTTCCGTGGGCGAAGCCATCGCTTGCCACTCGCCGACAAGCGCCCTTCGTCGACCACTTCACTCGAAAAAAAATTCTTCCCAAAAAAGGCGTGTCACGATCTTCGTACAGGCTTTTAGCGTAGAAATAAGGTACGCACGATTGTGGTTTCAGGTTTGTTAAGATGCTTATAGCGTCTAGATGGAGTTGTCACCACAAAAGGACGATCTCTGAATTGACTTCATTTCCTTTGAATATATGCTTCAGCTACCTCTCTCGCAATCTCGTTTTTGTGGCGAGACAAAATCTTGATCTCATTTAATGACGGCGCCTAGTAGGTGTGGTCATTTAATGACCATACCTACTACAATGGACCGCTAGGTTCCCTGAAGGCGAAGAACGCAGAAAGATAGAAAGTTCCCTTGCCTTTACGTTCCCACATCTGCCCGTCTGACAAATATACATCGTGCCGCAGGACAGAGGGACCTGGTACATAACTTTGCTTGCATATGGAACATACGGGGTGAATGTTTGATGTCACACTGAACGGTAGGGCGTCCCGCTCTACTCATAGAGGCACAAAGGCGGGACCGGCTTAAATTGCGCCGAGAGGACGGCAGACACATCAAAGCTATGCGGAGAGCAAGTCATCTGCTTCTTGCGCGGGGGTTGCATTTACGTCAGAACGACGCCGAACTCTGATTGGCTCTGATTGAAGGATAGTGGGTAGACCTTAGGGATAGATGCCTCGAGGTCTACCCACTGTTTTTTTTCAATCAGCCAATAAGGGCTCGTCGTTCTGACATCATCTCAACCCCTGTGCAAGTAGCTGAAGAACTTGCACTCAGCCCTGGCAACGTACTTGATTCGGTGGGGCAAGGCATGGACGTACAGGAGTAGAACAGGTCTGGCGTTTGGTCTTTGTTTTTCTCTAGGTCTAGTGTATCCCTACACATTCCCACGAGGGAGCAGCTTCACCTTAGACACTACAACATATATTGACATCTACCTCACAAACACGAATGATAATCACGTTAAAGCCAGTGCTATATCGTATACGATTTTAGTTACCATCAACCAATATTCTGCATCGGTTCCAGTGTTCTAGGCATTCCCAAAAAAAGTAACGAAATACGTGTCTGGATACTTGCAAATGAAGGGTAAACGTCACCGATCCAATTTACTTCAAAGTAAAAAGAACGTGTTACCGTTACCGATAAAAAATTAATACACGTTACTTCTCCTCTATTTTTATTTTTAAATTAGGACGTTTTGCACTTTTGACGTCACAGGTACGCAAGACCGCAAATTTTTAAGACACATTATGTCCATTGAGAAACTTTGCGTAATTACCTTATATCTTTTACGTTCCTGCTTTAGACGGTATGTGGAATGAGTGCAAGAATTTATAAAATGTGGTGCCTGGAAACACAGCAAAAATTCAAGTGTTTTTTTTTAAGTTGTAACGAGTAGCGTGACTACGTTCCCCTTTAGTTTAATTAAGTAACGTAAGTACATTATACTTTACTCTTTAAAAAAAAATGTAACGAGTCCGCTACTACGTTACGAATATGACGTGTTACCGGTAACGGCGTTAATAGTAACGCGTTACTGCCAGCACTGAACACGTTCTTTACAACTACAAAATGGCGGCATGGAAAAGTGGTAGTACCAAATAAAAAAAAACAAGGTAACGGGAAGAACTTTGGGCCGCCTAATATAGCAAAAACTTTGGTCAATCAATAATCAAGAATACAATCCCACGTATTATTCCTTTATTGCCTTTTTTATTTATTTTATGTCGCCCCGCAGCACCAGAGGCAATATTTCGGGTAGAGGGAATGTGTACAGTAGCGTAAAATATAATCCCATAATAAAGACCATAAACCAACAAATCACAATAAACACTATACAAAAAAACATCAACTGATCGCAAAGTAGTAAAACATGCAAAAACTCAAGTTGCCTGCTGGTTGACGCAACCACGCCATGAAAACGTTATACAGTGGATAATGGGCCAAACGATGACAGATCAGTGCAAATCAATGTTGCCGAGATTACCGCTCTGACGTCGTACGTCTTGAACGGGTACTCTGGCAGATTTTTGAGCTGCCCCAACTACCTAACCCTATTTTTTAAGCACAGGCTTTTGCCCTTTGTGGTATGGTACATAGCAGCGGTCTTAAACTCATTTGAGAGTGGGGGCCGATAGCCCACCCGATAAAGATCGACGGCCAACGTAAGCCCGGGGGAAGGGAGGGGGGGGGGGGTCGATATATATTTGATTCCGTGCACTCTGCTTGTTGTAAACTTGCAGTTTTGCCCATCTTTAGCTTTAATTTGTTTATAGGAATACTTTAACCCCTAACATGATGTGACAACAATATTTTAGTAGGGCAAGAAAGAAAGAAAGCTGACGTTCCCGTTACTCAATTCACATGGGTATTCATCAAGCTTAACATGTCTCAAAAAAATATTTAAATGACAGTTCTCGCTTTTCTGGTGATATTTTCAGCGGCAGTCGGGGAAAATAACTGTATTCTAATGGTGAAATTTTCTAAATGCGAGAACCCTGAAATCATAGCTTCATCTTTGACAGTTGTTCCTGCTGAGAGAGAGAGAGAGAGAGAGAGAGAGAGAGCGAGAGAAAGAGTTTGTGCAGCCGAGGTGCGTCCTTGAGCAAGCAGCACGCACCTGCAGCCTTTAAAGTAAATTTTAGCGGAATCCACCTTTTGCTAAATTACTTTAGCATCAAAAAGAATGTTGTGAACGTAAGAAGGCGCACTGCGCGCGTTTGCCTTATCCGTATCAAACATTCTAAGCGAACAACCATTAAAAAACGTTGATGAACGCACGCGCGAAGTGACATTTGTATTCGGTTCTTCTTCTATAACAGTTACTGCCGCAGAAGGCAGTACGCGCGGCGCGCGGAACTACACTCGCGCACTCTCCTTGAACATGAGTAATTTAGCAAAACGTCTATCGTCATAGAGGTGGTTTTAACCTGACAAAAAGCTGGGAAGCAAAAATTAAAACAAAACACTAAGCGAATGAAAATAAGATAGTATAAACTATGAGAGTACGTTCTTGGAGCATAGCTAAGTTGCGAGCGGAAATAAAACGGCAAAATAAGATCATTACGGCGGTTGCCATTTCAAGCGCTCGAAGCATGGGAACAGGACGTGGCTCGAAGCCGGTTGCCCGCGGGCCGCATCCCAGCGAGGCCGGGGGCCGCATGCGCCCCGCGGGCCGCGTGTTTGAGACCCCTGGTCTACAGTATCGCGAAATTCGGAATAGTTTTCGAGAAATCGGCGAATAAAAATGATGCCAAAACCAACATTCAGATATACCCACGTTTCTCGGTGCTGTGACGTAAGTGGAAGGCAGGCTTGCAGGTCGAGCATGCAGTCTGAAAAGTTGACTATGGCGTCGGGGAAGGGCGCTCGTCTCGAACTCCCGAAGTTCCAGGTTCGATTATCTCCCAGACCGAAATGTACCGAAGTTTTTTTTTTTTCAAAGTCCATAATTTACTTTGTTTACAGGAACCTGGCTGTGAAACATTTTCGCAGCCAAAGGGAATTTAGTTGTCGTTTCGCTGCTACAGACAACGCCCAGCCAATGGGAATTGACTTGGCGTTTTGGCTGGCTTTACCGGCTTCGGCTAATGAGGCAGTTAATGCTTTCGCATTAAAACGCCGGAGTACCTCTTAAAGAAAGGATAACATATGCACAGAAACAATTTCTATTGATAGCCAACCAAACTATTGCGCGCCAGTCCCTCATAGAAGAGAGCATTGGACGAGGTAGAACTGATAGTGTCGTTTCAAACTTGTTCAACATTTTATATATTTTAGAGCGCAGCTCTTAGGCGCCCGCTTCCGGGTTGAGCGGCGTCGCCGTCGGCGTCGGCGTAACCGGGCGCGTTGCATTATGGGACGTCTCCCCGCTAACTTCAGTGAAAACATTTCCCCGCCACATTTAGCGGGGATATTGACGCCACGTAACCTCAACACCAATTATGTTTCCCGCTAAATTTAGCGGAAAAACTGACGTTACGACTTCGTGTATCGTCCCCCATGAACCAATTCAGTGGCAGGAGTTGAGGAGGAGGAAAGGAGGGTAGGAGGGGGAGGAGAGGAGTAGCGAAGGGTACGGAGGAGGAGGGGCATATAACCCTCCCCTCCGTACCTTCCCCTCCTCCTCCTCAAGAGCTGCGCTCTAGTTTCGCATTACAATGATTTGTAAACGCCTTCCATTTTTAATGTTTGTTTTGGAATCTAGGTGTTTTACTTCATTTAAATTGTCTCATTTACAAAGCACGAGGATACGTGGTTGGATGAATTTAGACTTTATTTATTCTGGTTTGAACATTGTATATTGTGAAAAAAAAAACTTCAAGAAACTTTTTATAAAAGCTTATGCTAAAAGCTACTATATGTTCGGTTTCATAATGAAGGCCTGGGCCGTGTTCATTATGTTTTACGCAAAAAAAAAAAATGTTATACCATAGCCAGTTCCGCGGAACGCATACTTTTTTTATTCTTCTCACGGACATCACAAAAAATAATTTTTGCACCTCTTCCATTATCTTTTAGATTGAATAGCGCTAAATTTGAATTTATATTTTACTATACCCTAACAGAATTCTACACTTCATCGAAAGTATAATTTAATGGTAAATGCTTTTTTTCTTCATGTGTCATGGCTAATTTTACTAACTTTTTCCTAGTCTTCTTTTTCTTTTTTTTTTTCAGGAACACAGCCAGCGCCCTTTATATTTCCCCACTTTATAAAGTCATATCGTAAACTGCTGCTTTTTACTTCTTCGTCCTTCCCTCTCCTTCTCCGTGCAGTTAACCCTTTTTGTAAGCTTGTTTTTGTTACTTGAAGTTGGTACCCAATACTTCGAGGACACATTTCGCGAGAGTGGCTTTACGATGCTACGTCTTGCACTGAGCAGTGGCGTGGTCGGGACACTGACCGCGTCGGGTAATTTTAAAAAGCACTCGTCCCTGCTCTGCGCACGCGTGCGTTGTGAGATTTTTCGTGTTTTATGATCGCGGAAACCCCAACTCGGTGCGCAGAAGAAGAGGGAGTTTTATTTTAATTACCCCCTCAGCCGTATCTTCATCTTGGGAAGAAACCGGGAGCCTGTTTTACGGGCACTTCGACGCCCGTCGTCATGAAAGGGAAGGCTGCAGAGGTGATGGAATATAAAATAAAAATGGCGACCCGCTGGTAATTCATGCGAGAAATGAGAGCGCCGTCCCCTTTTTTAACACATTTAATCAATATTTAAAAAAGGAAAACAAAATCTAAATAAAATAAAATGAACTACATTTCGCCCGTCTTCCCACCAGCCCGAACAAGTTTCCATACAAAGTGTTCTATTAAAATGAGTAGGCTGACACTGATTATACCTCCGCAACAAAAAAAAAAAAAAAATGAAAACACGAAAATTAGTCGGGCGTTCATTAGAACCCTTCGCCCCTGCTGTAAGTACATGCGGTTTTAGAGGTAAAGCGAGGAAGGAAGTTCAACATCTACCGCTTCGCCTTTTCTGAGCATACTTCATCCTCTTCTGCTTTTCACCTCCAGTACTCAGGATACCCAAACAAATGAAAGGGGAGAATTCGAAGACCATAAAGTGACGGTAATTGAGTTAAACGGGAGCAGGACCGTTATGGCGATCGAGCCCATGGTTTCTACGACATAATCACGATTAGAGAGTGGTGCACACATTGTAGCGAAAAGAGGAGGCCGGCAACTGCGTTCGCATAACAATGCAAACAAACGTTAGTCGTTGGTTGCTTTTAGGAGCAGAAACATCGGGAAACCAGAAGATGGGTGGACCTCTTCCGCAATAAAAAAATATTAGGTGCATTTAGTACGCTTTTTGGACGCAGGGGGAGGCTGCAGGGACATTTTTGTGCGCGAGCGACGCATGTAGCTGGCAGGCGTCTGGCTACAGCGAGCAAGTGCCCCATAATTTACATACCCATACGCACGAACATCGTTTCGCGAGTATTAGATTGAAGCCGGTAGCTGCTTCGCTCCCCGTCGACGTCTGTCAAATATGCAAATTAGCCTGGAAAAAAAGCCGCGCGTGCAAGGAGCGGATTCTTTTCAGAAGAGGAGGAGCGGGGGGGAGGGGGGGAGGGGGTTAAAGGGAGGCGAAGCGTATGGTCGAAACAAGGTTTTCCTCAAAAACATGTACGCGGTGTCAGACTGTTATCGCGCAGATCGCCGGATATTTAGGGGCGTACACGGGGTTACTGCCGCTAGTCGGAATCTATGGATGTTCACGTGGTCCGAGGAACACCTGCGAATTTATATATATGCCAGAGTAGAAAAAGCAAAAACATTATGGACGAGCAATAAAAAAATCAAAACTACTAACATAATAATTGAACAAAAAAAAGATAAATGTACATGTATATAAAAAAGAATAAATGTACATGTATATATATATATATATATATACATGTACATTTATCTTTTTTTTTTGTTGAATTATTATGTTAGTAGTTTTGATTTTTTATTGCTCGTCCATAATGTTTTTGCTTTTTCTACTCTGACAGTTTTATATTCTATATTTTCCTTTTTTCAGTTTTATTTTGCTTTTCTTTTATTAATTTTTTTGAGGGTTTGGTGCATCTGACAGGAAGCCGTATGGCCATTTAAGGGCACCCGATTATAAGTAATGTTACATTAATATTATTATTATAAACATATTGCCGGTTCGAAGTGGATTTCTGTCCATCATTCCCGACTAAAACTGGTTGGGATCGAGTTGCTTTCGTTGTTTCCAGTCGCTGGGCGCCGTCATGCGCTCAAGGTGTTATGTTGGTTGGGTGGTGTTCTGCCGATGTACTGTACGCTTAATAAGATGCGGGGGAGGCTAAAAGTAAACAAAATTTACAGAAAACGCGCTGCTTTTTGGCGCAGAATGTACGAATTCTAAGTGAAAACCTTCACAAAGAACCGTCATGACGAACCGTATCGAAGAATCATGACGTCAAGTGATTCTGTGACGTCAAAAAGTCACATGACGCCGTATGACATTAGGTACAGTTCCACACACGCACCCAGCATGTGTCCAGCTTGTTCGCCACACATTTTGTGCTACCCAGTCTTCGTCAGCAGAATCAAGCTAGTGTTTCTGTTTTTTGTGTGTCTGTTTGTTGACTTGGTTACCAGGCAGCGCGTGAGAGAAACGTCTAACTTGGCCAAAGTTTGCCAAGCTTAGGGGAAATTAGTAAGGCTGTTAGTGTCATTGCACATTTTTGTTTTAACTTCTGTATTGCTGTTTTTGTTTTTTTTGCTTACAACATAATTGCTTAAATGCCGGACATGAGCCAAAGATGCAGCGCATCAATCGAACAAAAGCATAATTCTTGCCCTTGTTTGGCTGTTTAGGCCCAACATCTGCAAGTAAAACCCGAACTACCGAAAGTAAAGCCTAATTGTGAAATTTCCCGAGGAACTGAGGCCCGAGGAAGCTAAGTTCCAACCCAAGAACCATGCAGTTAAGCCTAACTTTGACACTTTTTCAGCAATTTCGGGTCGAGATACCTAGCCAAAGGTTATCAAGTTCGTTCATATAGAACAAAACTTGATATTATCAAGCCAGAGTTTGCCCATGGGGCCTGACGTCACATTGCCCAGTAACGTTACATTGTCAACCGACATCATGGAAAATATATACTAAATTTGGCGAAGGAATTCCCCATAACGACACGTGACATTGATCTGTCATGTGACATTACGGTGTTACGGAACGTCACGTTATGGGACACCTGGAACGTCACGCCACGACTCACAGCACACGGTCGGCGGGATAGGTTGAGAAGCCCCCGCCGTAATGGCTGTTGTCGTAAAAAATGCGGGTCTAACATTTAAAAAAAAAGCCAACCTTATAAAGAGATGTTCCGGTCATCTTAATTACCCCATCTACAAAATATAGTATGAGAAAAAAAATGGTGCCAAGCTCGAAGAATAGAGAGAAGTAGATTGCACGAATGAAATTCTTACATGCACGCCCACACAATAAACAGGCATGGGACGCGTCTACCATCATAAATATATATTTATGGATTGCCGGTTCACTTCTAGGGGAGACGATCCTCGGTACCAGACGCACTCTAAGGGAAGTGGTTATAATTTCTGTGACCACGAATCTTCGCAACCTACACTCCTCTGTCCTCTAGATTTAGAACAAATTAGTAAAAACTGCAGGAAGAAAAGAAACGGAAAACATTGTGGTCAATTCGACCGAGTAGCCAGCATGACTGCATGCAACTAGACGCATGAAATTTCCTTTTTATCGACATCTATTATTATCGGAGTGCCTTTTGATCGCCGTCTTTTTTTCAATGGGACGCTTTGACGTAACCAATGTTTTTATCAAGAAACTCCTCCATTCTAGTCGGCGTAGCTTGTCCAATCCATAACCTAGTGGCCGTGTGGGGACGGTACTGCGCCAGATGCTTCAATCATGATTAGAGAGCCTGGAACGCGTCTTCGACTGGTGCGTTTAGCGTCCTATTCCCACCCATGTATCAAAAATGGTCCCCAAGTGGCAACAAGGGACTTGACGAATGCCGGGGTGTCTCGCTGTCGGATGTCGCAATCCTGGCAGTTGACGCCAGAAGTTCCCGAAAAAAGTGTGACCAAACGCGAGCGTCACTGTGGTTGCAGTGTCACCCAGCTCTTGGCTGACGAAGCTTCCGTGGAATGTCCAAGCTGAAGAGCGACCTGCAGCAGAACAGGCGTCGCCTACATCTACTTACGCTGCTGTAACACCGCCAGGATCGCTTCCGGCGACAACATGCCAAGCTATGACGCTATCAGGCGGAAATTGAGGGACTACTTTTTTGGACTGGGGAAACGCACCAGTTCGAGACGTGTTCTATGCGCCAAAAGAGAAAATTGGGTACGCAATACGCTGAACCTTTTTGATTTCTCTTTTAGGAGACTGGATGTGGCACGAATGACATAAAAAAAAAATCTCAGAAAAAAAGAAACGTTTTGACTGCAATATTTACATCGCGAGGCATATTTTGAATTAGGTGCGATTCTGATATTTCGGCGCGCTGAACCGTGCTTCAATTTGGGCACGTCGTTCAGAATTGGAAGCAGGCTGGGTTATAGTAAGGTGTTAAGGTAGGTCAGACGGTGCATGATCAGTTCGATAAAAACAGCACAAAAATGAACCCTAGGACAAGTAGAAGACGCGGACAAAAACTCAGCGCTGACAAACGACTGTCGTTTTCTTTCGGTAAAAATAGATTGACACAAAAAAAAAAGAAGAAAGCTATACAGTAATCTTTACCATCGCAGTCAGGTCACAGACCACCAGAGAAATTCGTGAGACTTTTTTTTTTTTTTTTATCAGACATCATGAACCTGACGTTTGTGCCAGCGTGGAATCAACTACGCTTTCTGATGGTAATTTCTCTCTTTTTAACCAGCTTGACACATTTATCCGACCCTGACTGTGACTGTGACCGAGACCGTGACCGTGACCGCGACCGTGACTGTGATGAAAAAATTCCCTGTAGTTTTTTTTTTTTATTTTTCCTGTCAATTTTGTGATTTTATAATTGATTTTGTGTCTGCGATGCAAAAGTGTGACACAAATTGTGGCAAATATTTTAATGTGACAGAACATTCTGCCAATTTTGTAACTGTGATGAAAAATACCTTATATAGCTTTCTTCTTTTGTGTCAATCTATTTTGTCGTGAGAGAAAACGACAATCTTTACTCAGCGCTGTATTTTGTCTGTTTTCTACTTGTCCTTGCATTTATTTTCGCGCTGTTTCTTATTTTTTTAATTAAGCTGCATTTTTCAAAGTGCGTATATATCGCAACATAAAGAGCTCGCGAATATTCTTGTTTGTTTTTTACGAAGGAAACCATTTTTTGTCATAAACGTATTCTATACAGGCACCTAGAACACACCGAAGATGGATTCGAAGATGGGAGGTAACCATCCGTATCATGTTTGATTGTGAACTGAATGGCGGGCTCATTGGTGTTCAGCTTCTTGTAAAGCGGTTTATTATTAAATCATTTTTTTATTAGTGTAAATGCGTATTACAGGCAAGTGGAAAACTATACAGGCCCATAGCCACTTTCGGATCTCCGGTTTTCTTCACAGATGTAGTCATCAATGTAACTCAAAAACAGTGCAGGGGCTGTAGAGTGGTACGTGTTCGTCTCTATATGATCAGTTACCTCCTCTGCAACCTTAGCCGCTGTATGAAAATAATAGAAACCGCTGAACCCATAGCCGTGCCAATGTTCTCCTGGTGGAAGCGACCAGCAAAAATGGGGTAGGGTTTCGCGAGGAACGCTACCTGGTGGGATCGCGGAGTGCGTTGTGGACTGTTCCATATTTCACCGTAGGACTTTCATATTGGTTGAGACTCCGTTTAAAGAAGGCAGAAATTTTCAATTCACCGGGGATGCAATTCCTTTTGAGGACACCTTACCTGGTAAATGTGACGGCGTCACTACAGATAGCGTGAGGGAAATGGGCCAACTTTCAAAGGGGGACAATACATTAGAAGCGAACGGTGCAGAATCAAACCCGAGGCAAGTTGGATAAAGGCAGCAATGATCGGGAGGGTTCTTAAGGTTTTGGTGGCTAGATGCTCATGCCCCTTCTTTAGGTGAGCAGTTCGCTCTAGTAAGACAGTGGCATCATTTTCCTTGTCGGCGGAAATGTTTGCCAAGCATAATAATTGGGTTGAGTACATAGAGATGAATAAAAGGAACAGCAACATTTGAGAACCAAACACACTCCTCTCCAAAACGTCTGACATTGTCCCACGCGCTCTAGGGACGTTGTCAGTACCTAGCCAGCTATAGGAGATATGCTCGTTTTAATTTCAATCTTTCGTTTTCGGTAAACAGTTATCGGGGAGCTTTACTCCATGGATGGCTATGCAGTCTTTGTACGCCAATATGACGCTCTAGAATTTTGTTTGCTGTTAGTCCTCTGCATTTATCAAAATGCCGATGTAACTTGGGCGTAGCTTTAAATGAAGGAGTTAATTTTGTTTAATTTTGTGACCTTGAAATTTGAGCTATACATCGTTTTTTTTTTTTTTTTTTTAGCTACCCAAACCAAAGACATCTTCGGGATACCCGGGGCTTACTGTTACGGCAGGCTATGTATTATCTCTAAATTCAAAATAGCTATCGAGGAAGCAGGAACTTGAAAATATGCCAACTTCAACGTTCAGAGTTTCCCACATTCTCCAGTGGGGTAACCTCTCCAAGCAGCACGGATTTTGACCAAGCATTGGCCAAATGCTGGCGATGGTCTTTTGGCCAATGACCAAAGAGTGCCCATTTATCAGCCAATGGTTGGCCGATGGCTGATGGCCAGTGACCATTGGCCAATGACCAGAGAAAGGCCAGTCATCGGCCACTGGCTGGCCACTGTCTGGCCACTTGCCAAGGGACCATTGCCAGCCATTGGCCATTGCTTGGCCAGATCTGTGCTGTTTGGGTCATGTGCTAAATAACATGCACGTCGAACAGGCAATCTGCAAAGCACTTTTTTAGGTGTTTGTTTTTTTACGAATTTTATTCGAATTTAATTTACAATATCAAAATTTTCGTAGCCCGTCGTCAACAAGCTGTATCGCCTCCATGTCACAACATATGACGCAAAGTGTTCAGTATTGTCAGTGGAGACTCAGCCTTTAGAACCAAATCTAGAAGTTTAATGGCCTAGTGAAAACCAATTATTATTGAACCACTTTTGAGAAAACTCGGAGGCTACCAAAATTGCTCTGGAGCTTCCTTTTAGTTGTTCTCCTCGGGAACACTTTCCTCTCGGATTGTTTATGTGCCGAGAAACTGAGGGAGAGGGGGAGACTAGAGCGTCAGAACGCCGAGCTCTGGTTGGATGGATTTGTGGGTACACCCAAAAGCTAGCTGTCGTTGCCACCACTGCGCTCGTCGAACGAGTTAGAAAGCGGGACGCCGGCGTCCGGTATTTGGCTTTCGCCTTCGAACGCGTTTTACGAGTGCAGTGGATACAAAAGCTGCTAGCACTAGGCCTACCCACAATTATTCCGACCCGAGCTCGGCGTTTTGATGACTCCTTCGCGCTCTAGCCTCCCCCTCTCGCTCACTTTCTCGGCGCATGGGCACTGCAACTTTTATTGATTGGTGTTGTACACGACTTCACACCAGTGTGTTTAAGACAATATAAGAGCGCCGAAAACAACAAGGACCAAGAAGAAGTCAGACAACACGAGTTGCACTCGCAACGGTTGTTTATTCGGAAAGAACACGCATAATATAGGCCCCATCAGCTCGACTAGTCCTCGGCAGGTTGGTGCTCATGACCAGCACCCACATCAGAGCCAGTGTCTCCCCAGCGCGCGTGATTTAATAATTGATACCCCTCGTCACAGGTGACATCTTTTCGCGACTCACCTGTACAGATCGTCTTTCTTCTTGACACCCCCGAGTGGTGCAGCCGGGTAGAGGATATCGGTAGCCGATCGAGCCGACGTCCCACTTCGTCGGGAAATAGTGCCACCACCGATACGAGCGCATGTACCGGTAGCCCAGTGACATTGGAAAAGCCGAAGGTTTTGAATGACACTATGCTCGGAAGGCTACGAAATTAGCGTGAAAGTTTCAGCCGCGTTTAACGTGCGGGAACTGCAGGTAACTGTCTGTTACGTCAGAAGCTACACGGTACAACACTTCACTTTGATTTTCACGGCAGCCGACGGTACGACTCGACACAAACGATCGGACAGCGGCAAAAGTGCAACGTCGCGGCGATCGTCGTCTTTGTGCGTTTCCTATCATAGACTAAACCAATTACGTACAGTGATTTGTTTAGTCGCGCGATCGCAAATCAACAAAGATATTGCACTTTTGGCGCTGGCGTGACGTTGCACTTTTGGCGCTGGAGTGGCGTAAGCGGCGGTCGGACTTCAGTAAAATGGTGTTATTGCAAACAAGAAATATGCGAAATTGAGCCAAGGGTAAAGGTAACTCATTTTATTGCAAGTACCCTTTTGTATTTGTGTGTGAACTTTACAATTGATTACAGTTTTTGTGCGATATGCTTTTTTTATTTGCGAGGTATTTTATTTTTACTTTGGGGACTAGACTTCTCGTCCTTTTCCTTGGAATTGGAAATCAGATACCCGAGTTCTGTGTCTTTCTCTATAAAAAGTACAAATAACTTCATTTAGTAGGGCATCAAGTAATTATTTCATGAATCGGTCGGTCGAAAAAAAAAAAGTTAATTTGGGTAAAAGTACACTAAATATTTACTTATTGAATAAATGTCACATTTTTTAGAAAAAGGTTTTTAAGATCCTAAAGATTTTTCTTAAGTGCACCTGTGTTGAACCTATCTTATGAAAGGCATTTCTGATAAACATAACTCAACTTGCTTATTCAAAAATAAACAAAGCTTGTTTGTGTTTATTTATGTATATTGTGATACGTTCACCGGAACGTTTTTTGTTTTGTTTTGTATTTTTGCAGATTCTACGGTCGGAAATTAGAAGTTATTCGCCGTGCCCTACCCCTCCAGATTTCGTATGGTTGCAGCAATAAATATTTGAGTTCCATCATCATTTCACGTAAACTTTCTCCGACATCACTCACACCTAAAACGTTCTGTCAGCATTCGCACCATATGTCAGCTTCCACGTAGCCAAGATATCCGCAATCTAATTCAGTATAGTTGACAAGATGTTCCTTAGAAAAATAAAATACTCCCCGCTACACTTCTTGTTCTATGAACAAAACTCATCCTTCGTTCCTTTCAGGCGCCAGGTTCATATCAGTTCAAACGGGAAGCTCTCGACCAAAAGAAAGGCGTGGTGACGGTTGTGGCGACTTGCGGCTGCACCGAGGGAGCCTCGGCTGCCTCAGGTCACGTGATAGGGCTCTGCACGCCGCTCACACCGGTGCCTCGTGCACGCATATTGGACGAGTTGTAGCGCAGTCTTTCCCCTCGGGGCACACACTGCTGGATGCTGTGGAGGTTCTGCCTCACGGAGTTCTTTGCCACCATTCCAACACGGAGCACACGAACGTCCTCACAAAGTCCGCCAGCCAGTCGGGGGAAGGCGTCTCCTGCCTCTTCTTCCACTTGTGCTGCAAAACAAGGAATTCGCGTGAATAAGAACACTGCGGTCGAATAGGGATCTTGGACACGGTCACTGGCGACGAGATATTTCGCTGGCTCCCTATACTGGCTCTTATTTGTGACGTCACCGACCAGGATTGTCGATTGCCAGCGACAATTTAGATGGTGCGTGCGAAACGCACGGTGAAAGCTTGGCAGCTACCAGCACCATCAAAGTTGACGACCCATTATTAAGCGTAGACTTCATCCTAATAAAGACGTTACAGTGAGCGCCTGGCCAGTCGCAGAAGGTCGACCACAATGACGCTTTTAGTCGCGGAAAAGAAAACAAAAAGCCAATGCAGAAAGCAAGTCGTTTGCTTTTTGAGCAGGAACTGCGGTGATTGGCTCTGATTGAAGGATAGTGGGTAGACCTCAAAGCAAGATGGCTCGAGGTCTACCCGCAATTCTTCATTCAGAACCAATCAGAGCTCGGCGTTCTGACGTCACCACAATCCCTGCAAAAGAAGTAGACGAACTTGCGCTCCGTATGGTCACGGAGACAGTGATAACGGCAGGGCGCATCTTTCGATCGCCCTGCCACCAGAACTCGCTCGTTGCCTCTCGCCGTGCTTGGGGTGCCCGTGCATGATTGAGACTCACGAGACTCTTGAGCTTTATGAAAGGTTGCAAGCTCGTGCTGGAGGCACGAGCTTGCAACCTGAAACTGAAACTCCTCTATAACGCGTTCTCATTCGGTCTGTGACTACGCGCCGAGAAACTAAAGGACAGGCGGCGACGAAAGCGCGCGGGAACCTCATAACGCCGAGCTCGGATTCGAGCGATTAGTGGGTAGACCTAAGCCATAGCCTCCTGTATACTGACAAAGCCTGGAAGATCGCCATGAGACGCGGCAGCCGAAATGAAAAAGGTGGAGCGGCAGACAACGGATGAGAGGAGAGCCACGTGACTGGCGTCCCGCTGCGGCGAGACGCCGAAACACACTTCTCCCGAGCGAACAAGTGTGTCTCGGGTTCTCGCCGCTGCAAACACTGTGCGCTGACATCCAGGTTTCTCCCCGAGAAATGGCTCTTTGATGCTTTGTGCTACCAGATCCTCGCGCTCGAAATGTGCGACCGGGCATTCTATGGCTTCGTCGTCGAACTGCCACGCTTTGTGAGTATAAAGGAGGCTATGCCTAAGGCCACCTTCCTTTGTCTCCTCTGCACTCGTCGAACGCGTTAGATAGCGGAAGGCCAGCGTCCGGCGTTTGGCTTTCGCACTCGAACGCATTCGACAAGTGCAGTGGAGACAAAAGCAGCTGGCTTTAGTTCTGCCCACTAATCATTCCAACCAGAGCCCGGCGTTCTGACGTTTCCGGGCGCTCTTGTGTCCTCCTCGATCTCAGTTTCTCGGTGCATAAAACAAAACTTTTTTTTTTCTTTTCTTATTTGGATTTTTACAAACATGAACAAAAGGCACTGCGGCCTGCCGTGGTCTCTACCTCACAGAGGTAGGCAAGGGTGCAATATAAAACGGTGGAAAAGGTTGAATATCGCGACACGAAAAAACAACACAAAGCTAAAAACAGTATTTCACAAAACAAAAGCCATGTAATAGATTGTACAAGATATATCTTAACTGCCAAGAAAAAAAAAAGATAAGATTCAATCCTTAGCATGTGCGCCATTATCAAACATTTGTGAAGCGAACATGAAATAGGCAACGTATTTCTCAATTGTTCGCGTCTTCTTCTGCCTAAAGTGCGCAGCCGCCAGGGCTCATATCGGTTGAAAAATGTGTGTTCTTGAATAGTTCACACCGAGTGCATAGCCCGCATCCGGTGTACATTCGGCACCCCCGCACGCTAAACAACCCTATGCACAGCATACCTTGGAACCTGCCTGCTTATTAGCTCCAAATAAGCTTGTATACAAACGTCTTTCGAGCTAATAAGCAGGCAGCTTACTAGCTCAAAAGCCTTTGAGTTAATAAGCAGATTTATGTATGTACTATACACACATAAATCATCATTAACATACCCTGCCCTTCACAAAGTTCGCGACGTGTGATCACAATGAACAATCTAGAAAAACAAATCTGTGTATAGTCCGCACATATATTCTCTGTTTTATACAACGCTGTCAGAGTTTCTGGCGTCAGCATGTAGTTCGATCTCGCAGATTGTTTGCACGCGTTCTCGCGCAGACGCAACCATAGATGAAGCCACGCGCTTGCGCAAGTAGCATTAACAACGTTACCCCATTCACACGATCGTAAAGGTACCTTCAGCTAAGGGACCTTTATTCTCTGCGGCCAATCAATTAACGATCTGCCGCGCGTGGCGTGTGCTCGCGACCCAAGAGCACGGGCTGATTCGCCGATAGCAAAGCGACCTGTGCTAAAGGTACCTTTATGTTGACCGTGTGAATGGGGTAGAAGTATGAAACATAGTAAAGGTACACCCCGTTTACCCTCAGGTTGAGACAAGAATCTCCACCTTCAGCGAGAGCTCGCCTGCTTCCGCAGCCCTTTAGATGCGCCTGCCTGCGCGTTCATACTTGTGTTAGCAAGGGCAGAAAGATCACGCTGAAGGCGAAGCTTCTAGTCTCAGCTAGAGGGTGAACGTAGTATAACCTACACGGCGTAGATTTTATAATTTTAGACACGTAGTCCGCGGATAATAGGCATGCGGTACACAAAATATGTTCTCTATACAGTCGGGAAGAACATAAATTGAAAATACAAAAGAAAATGACAAATCATTATAAAACAATTTACAAAGGCTCACAACGGCGTACGGGGAAAAAAAACAGTAACACAATTTTTAACAGGAAAAGGCACACTGTATCCTACTGTCTGTGCGAAAACTTAAGCGAGAAATTTAAGACAATGCAAAAGGAGAGAGAAAAAAAAAAAAGAACACAAGCACAACTTTTCCATAGGTGAATAAAATGCTTCAACAAGTAATAAACTGTAAACGACTTTATTTTCGCGGGCTCAAATTTTTGCGAATCGGGCCAAAGCTGAAAATTTGAAATTATTCGCGGGTTCTAATTTTCGCGAATCGAGTGTAGCTTCCATATCGTTCACATAATGCCCGAATTGTTCGCGGGACGTATTTTTAGCGAATTGTAGGCGATTCGCGAAATTCGCGAAAATTAGGTCCTCGCGAAAATTTAGTCCTTTACAGTAGTCAGGCAAACACGAAATGCATTTTTGTTGTTGGGGGAAGAAACGGTAAAGCGAATGCAAAAAGCAGGAAGGCCCATGGGCTCAAAAAGCCATATTCTTAAGCTTTTACATGGCGCCGCTAACATTAGAGGTTAAGCACAGAGTGCTCCAAGAGCATTGACGGTTTACCGCCTTTTGCATTCCGCGGTGACAAACACATCCCTCGAGAAACGTCGGAAAGCAGGATGAGCCTCCCACAGGCTATTTGCGGATCCATCCCCTTTCCTCCAGCCCTTCTCAATCGACAATCCTCTTTGGGCAGAGGGAACTCCCGCGAACGAGCCGACGATCGTCCGCGAAAGCCTGTTCACGCAGACAGAAGGCGCAAAATCATTACAACCCTTTTGGAATACCAATGACGCCGGATTTATTAAGCTTCCTTCGTCAAAAAGGGCGGGCCCATGAAAAACGTTTCCGCAGTGAAAAAGGAAAAAAAAAAAAAAGGATCACGGCGACCGGAGCGAGTGGGAGTAGTCACATTCATGTTTCTCTGTTAATTTATATTATTAATACGGAAGTACCCATGAGTTCAAGAAAGCACCTATAGGTTCAAGAAAGCTTGAAAACGACGAGAGCCTCTTTCTTTAATGACCTGTCCTCCTGTTTATGGTACCTGAAACGCGTCTCCAACTGGTGTGCTCATTGAGTCTTAAAAAGGGACCCCCGATTTGAACCTGATGACGTCATAGCAGTATCATGCTGCCGCCGGCCGCGATCCTGGCGGTGTGTCACAGCACCCGTGGCGTATGTGGCAGACGCCTGTACTATGGTGCCTGGAACGCGTCTCCGACTGGTGTGTTTACCGCGGCCAAAAAAGTGGTCCCTCGATTTCCGCCTGATGACGTTATAGAAGTGTCATGCTGTCGCCGGTCGCGATCCTGGCGGCGTCCTAACAGTTGTGGTATATATGGCAGACGCCTGTTCTGCTGCAGGTCGCTCTCCACTGTGACAGTCCACGGATGCTACAGCAGCTGGAAGTTGGGACGCCGTGACGACAGCGACACTCGCGTTCGCTCGTGCTTTTTGCCAGCATTTCTACGACCAACCGCCAGGATCGCGACAGTCAACAACATGACACTCCGGCTTTTGTGACGTCATTTGTTGCCACTTCGGGACCACTTTTGATGTATGGGCGGGATAGGACGCTAAACACACCAGTCGGAGACGCGATCCAGGCACCATACCTGTACTGCTGCGCGTCGTTCTCCAGTGTAACGACCCACGGAAGCTTTGGAAGACTGGAGTTGGAACGCCGCGACGACAGCGACACTCGCGTACTCTCGAGCTTTTCTTACGAACTTTTAAGCCCATCCGCCAGCATCGCGTCATCCGACAGCATGACACATCGGCTTTTGTTACGTCATTTGTTGCCGCTTCGAGGCCACTTTCGATGCATGGGCGGAATGCGGAGCGCAAGTTCGCCTGCCTCTTTTGCAGGGATTCTGGTGACGAAAGAAAGATGCCGAGCTCTGATTGGTTCCAAATCGAGGATAGTGGTAGACCTCAAAGCAGCTTGCTTTGCGGTCCACCTACTATCCTTCAATCAGAGCCAATCAGAGCTCGGCGTCTGTCTGACTTCACCGCAACTCGCGCAAAAGAAGCAGACGACTTGCTCTCTGCATAAGATGCAAAATGCAACAGTCGAGGATGCATTTTAGGCACCGTAATTCTGCCACTCACAGTGAATGCATCCCTCCCCTCCCTCTAAAACTCCCGAACCCATCTGAAATACCAAGTAGGCCTTAAAAAAATATGGCTTTTTATTCAGCCGCGAGAAGTATGGTTGATATGTGGTGGGGACTTATGCAAACACTCGGGGTTTCAAGGAGTATAATCCGGCGATTTTTTTTTACCTACCCCGACTAACTATAATTTTCTAGATCGTCGGCCCATACCCTTTCAAGTATGTTATTTAGTATCGCGAAATTCAAAATAGTTATTGTGAAATCGTCAAGTGCAAGCGACGCCAAAACCAAGATTAAAATATACCCACAATTTTCAATGCCGCGACATCAGGGGAAGGCAATCTTGCAGATGGAACGGGCAGTTTAAAGATATACTACACGATGAATCATATCTGACACAACTCAGTGAAAGTGGGCATATTTATTATTAAAAGAAAATCAAGCGACTCAGATTTAGTTGGTTTAAACCAATTCTATTTTAGTGTGATTTGAATACGTAATGTAACACGTAACTGACGAAAACATTTGGAGATTGAAACCAGGGCCGCCTTGCTATAAGCAGCGTCTCAGCTGAGACTGGGTGAAAGAAAGCGCTGCCAAAGCCAGCGCACGAGCTGAGCGGGGCTCAAGTTGCGTCTCAAGACGCTCGCGCGCCCCAGCCTTTGCAGTGCTTTCTTTCACCCAGTCTCAGCTGAGACGGTGTTCTAGCAAGCCGGCCCAGGGTTCACCTCTCCCCCGATAACTCAGGAGATCACAGCATTTTGCTCGTGTTCAGCACGGTATACATTTTTCTTGCTTGATGATAGTTTGATTAAGAACAAATAAATGTGCACATTGCAAGTATCACATTACAGACAAAGTCCTTCTTACCAAACAATTCAACGGTACACCCAAACTGAGATTATAATCGCATGATGTGAACCTTACAACAGTCATAAAAACACGGAGAATCCCTTTCGACCCGTTTCTTTGAAAGGAGTGTAAAGTCTGTCGTCAGGAACCCGGTGCCCGTCTACTTTCGTCCTGCCCGAGGAAACCCTTCGCAACAACCCAAACCACCCGGAGTTCGAACCCTCCAAGTCTAGATGCACCCCAATGACCACGACAACGAAACGCTAAACGCGTTTCGGGTAATTTGCCGAAGAAGCCCACCTCGTCAGCGGCACCTGAAAACTCAAGACGCCCGAATACATCCTTCCCTCTCAGCTGCCATGTCCACAGAGCCATCTCGGTGCAATCAATTTATTTATTCATGTATTCATAGTTTAAACCCCATTTTCAGAATACGAATACGGTTTCTACCCATTCGAAGCTCGGTGCATCCCTTTTTAATCCCCCTTGCCCGGCCTGAGTGCTTCAATTAATCATCAACGCTTCGTCGCCTCGTGGTCTGCAGAACTAAGGAATCCCCCTTCTATTCCTGCTCGTTTTATCTTTATTGTTATTCGCTCGACACCGAGGGGCCTTTGATAAATTGACGCGGGTTTAATGTCGTACTCGACGACCCGTCTGTGTGGGTGCGTCTCCTTTGTAATCCGTCTGCTCGAAAGGGTTGTCAATCACCGACGCGAGGTGGCGCGCGCGCAAAGGCGCTGTTGTTTTTTTTAACCGCGCCGAGAGATGGCGCTTGTTTCGTTACTTCCATTACACTTCGCGGGAGCACCGCGGAGGGCGCTGGTGGCGTCGATCCTCGGCCATTTTGTACGTGTAGGTTTGCGCGAGGGACTGCTAAGCCCCGGTTGTCACGCTTTCCTGCGTTTGTTTTATGCGACGCGTTGTTTTGTTTGTGCAACTGAAAGCTTGCGCGCATGAATCACACGAACGTAACGGCGGAAAAGTGGGTTCCCATTTGCGTAATTCGATTGTGGCTCATTTGGGAGGGAGGAATCCGTTTGAAAAAGAAACTGGATGAGTTATGGAGTGCCGGGTAGAGCGGGTGCTGCTTCCTGGCCCGTGTTGCGGGAAAGCCCTTCGGGAGCGTCGCTATTTATAAACAGCGCTCCCGCCCCCCCTACCCGTTTAATTGTGGATCTTGACGTCGCTATCGAAGCGCTTGGAAATTGTGCACGCTCGTAGAATTCGTTCAATTATGGTTACTTGCGCACCGGCTCCTGTTAGGGCGTCCCCTGATAGGGCGTCCCCTGATAGATGGTGTAATTACTAAGGCCGCGATGATCTTAACTTAATTAGAGAAAGATTAGTGACTCTTCCGGCATGATGACTGAATTTCAAGTAAATGAAGGTATTCAATTTGTTTTCAGAAAGGATGTTCCACAAACACCTGAAATGCAAAACAAAACTGCTCATCTGTAAAAAAAAAAAAAAAGATTAAATTTATATATATAAAGGCCGCGTGGTATGCGCGCAACAAATTGTGGGAATGTCCTGTATACTCCTCCTCGCTTCCGCAGTATTAACAATGTGACACTATAGAGAGCGAGTGGCGAGAGCAAGAAAGTGCGAAGCGCAAGGACGCGACAATTTGTAACAAGAGCAATTCGTTACCTTTATGTTACGAAGGTGCTTGTCCTTTGTTCACACTTCGTGACTTCTCTCCCAGCGTTTGTTTACTGTCCAATCCAGTAAAGACGCCATGGATCCTAACAATTTAATAAAAGCAGGAATGGGCTAGTGCCGAGCGTCCCGTCGTCGGTACGCAGCCAATGCGATTCCACCGTTCGTCGAAAAGTACACCGGAGGACAAATCATTAAGCAAGCAGCGTTAACATGATAAGCCACACCCTCCGCCACTGAAGCTGTCAACGACTGCAGGAAAATTGTACGGAAATCAGTAGTGAATTTTATGCTCGTAACAGTTGAGAGTTCTATCCAACGTGACTAAAACACTCAGTTGGGAAACTCACCCTTGAAACTTGGGCCGCTAGCGTCCACCGAGACCGAGCTAAATACGATAACAGCGCCACCCTTTAGCGACGAGGTCAAACATGAAAGTTGATTTACATAGCTACTGCGAGATGGCCCTGCGAGATGGCGCCACCGGCCTTGCCTGACTCCACTTGAACCAATACGTGCAGCCGTGCAGTTCCCGGAGTGGACGCTGCAGGAGAAATGGCGGCGTTGCGATCGCCATTAGCTCGATCGGTTCTCGAGTACGGATCGGAGACACTTTTTTCAAGCTGGCTCTATGGCAGTTTCCCAACTGAGTGGTTCTAGTAACTCGCACAGCAGCAGCGGCGGAAACAGAAGCACTGCAGCTACTTACGCAATCGTCAATTTTTCAGTGACGGCAAGCCAGATCTGGTGCTGGGCGCTGAGAGGTACCAGTACGCGCGCCGGCGCGAACACTGCGGCACATCGGACGTCGGACCATCACGGTACCAGGCCAGCGCTACCACGCCCATCGGACGTCATCGTGTCACGAGGAACAAGCCATCGCTGCCATGACATAGCAGAAACGACGACAAAAGAAGCCAGCAAGCACGGCCTGGACGCACTCGCACAGCAGCAGCGGCGGAAACAGAAGCACTGCAGCTACTTACGCAATCGTCAATTTTTCAGTGACGGCAAGCCAGATCTGGTGCTGGGCGCTGAGAGGTACCAGTACGCGCGCCGGCGCGAACACTGCGGCACATCGGACGTCGGACCATCACGGTACCAGGCCAGCGCTACCACGCCCATCGGACTATCTATTTTCCCTGCCGCTGCTGCTGCTGTCGAAGAGTACTGTTGTCTGTTCGGTTGAATGGCGGATAATCTGTGTATGCTTTGTAATGAGCCACTACCAGAAGATGGTCTGTTCGCAGAATGTTGTGATTGCGAGTACGGGTACCATCTGGGCTCGTGCTCAGGAGTTAGCGAAGGCACCTTTAAATCTAGAGGTGAGACCGCAAAAAAATCGTGGAGGTGCAAAACATGCCGAACTTCAAAATCCCGAGGAGACAAAAATGAGCGGGAGTCAGAATCTGATCTTTGTAGGGTGTTAGCTGAAATGAACGCGAAGTTAGGTGATCTCGCGTCAATCAGGGAAAGGGTGGATACCTTGATGACAATGAAGGCTACTGTTGACAGTATCGAACATCAAGTACAAAAAATGTCAGACAAGTATGACAACCTACTTTCTGCATTCAAAGAACAGTCTGAGGAAATCAAAGAACTAAGGGAACGAGTAACTGACATCGAAACCCAAGACCAAGGCAATAGCCAAAGAAGTTAAAGCACTAAAGCAAGAGATAAATAGGCTAGAGCAGTACAGTCGGAGGCAGAACATGGAGATCCACGGACTACCCAAAACCGAAGGTGAAAATCTTCTCTGTAAAATAAATGACCTTGCAGAAAAACTTAGTCTAGATGAATTAACAAAAAATGATCTAAATAACCTGCACAGACTGCCGCCAAAACCCGGAAAGAATCCCGTCATCTTGATACGCTTTGTGTCACAGGCTACACGTGACAAATGGCTAGCTAAAAAGAATGGCTTGAAAGAAACCGGTCTGAATGTGACCTTCTTTGATAATCTCACCGCGCACAACAGGCAACTACTATGGATGACGAAAACAAGAGCCCAGGAAAAAGGCTACCGGTTTACATGGCAAAAAAATGGAAACATCTATGTACGAAAAGCGGAAGGCAACAACGTAATTAAAATCGGATCCGAGGACGATCTTGCCAAAATAATCTAAAATGGATGATCAAATATCTAAGTCATTGTATTATAATCCTACTACATTTAACCAACTCGTTGCTGACAATACGTCGTTTCCTAACCATTTTTCAGTTTTTCATTTAAATGCTAGAAGCGTTGGAAATAAACATGATGAAATTGTTATGCTTTTGAACTCTCTGAATTATAGCTTTGATGTCTTAGCTTTCACAGAAACGTGGCAAACGAGCAATAGTGACGAGGTTTTTTTTCCGGGGTACAAGTGTGAGGGAGTATGCAGAACGAACAAAAGAGGAGGAGGTGTTTCACTATATTTTCATAGCGACATTACATATCACGTCATGCCCGAATTTTCAGTTGTTACTAATCATTATGAATCGATTGCTGCAAAATGTGAAGGGTTGGTAGTTGTTTCTGTATATCGCCCTCCTACGGGGTCAACATCTGAATTTATGAATTACGTGACTGATCTTTTGCAGCATGTTACTGCAAGTAAACTTGCCAGTCATACTGATAGGCGATCTTAATATCAACCTTCTGGGTTCACAGACGCTGTGCCGAGAATTTCTTGATATCATTGAACCTTTTGGGTGTCATAACGTTATCACCAAACCAACCAGAATAACTCATGATAGTGCTACTTTGATTGATTTATGTATTACAAGTCACGTACCCACTGAAGTGACCTCTGGAATCTTTTCATACGCTATAAGTGATCACTTACCGATATTCTGTATCCTTCATACTTTAAAAAAAATACGCAAAACCCAACACTGTCACGAAGCGGCTTTAGCAACCGTAAGATGCTTCAATTATGATAGTATACATAAATTCAGTCACATGATATCCTCCATAAATTGGGATGACGTATATGGCGAGCAGAATCCTAGTACATGCTATGATATATTTATACATAAAATAAAACAATGCTATGATGAAGCATTTCCCGTTCGAAATGTAAAGAAAAACAAGAAAATAAAAAAACCCTGGATAACCCGTGATCTGTACAAACGAATCAATCATCGGAATAAACTTTACGATAATTTCGTAAAAACGAGGGATGACGCAATATTACGCGATTATAAGAAATATAGAAATAAGTTAAATGCAGATATTAAGAAAGCTCGTAAGTTGTATTATGGGAATAAATTCTCCTCAATCTATAATGATCCTCAAAAAATTTGGAATAGCCTAGGGAGCCTTATCACCCGGCCACATGATATACTTCCTAACGAGCTATTAATTGATGGCGTTTTGTATTCGAATTCCTCAATGGCTAATAAATTTAACACGCATTTCTTAAATTCTGGGGCCACTTCCGCTGCATCCTCACCTGGTAGTAGTATTGATTTTTACATGCCTTCGGTTGAATCTGCAAGCTCAATATTTCTTAGCCCTGTGACAGAGGAGGAGATAATTAATTTAATATTTGCCTTAAAAAATAACACAGCAGCTGGAGCCGACGACTTAAAGGCTATACCGATCAAAGCAGTATCCCATTTTTTAAGTCGTCCCCTGGCACATATTTGCAACACTTCAATACTGACTGGCATATTTCCAGAAAAAATGAAACTAGCCCGAGTGTGTGTAATACATAAAGGGGGCCCACATAACAATGTAAATAATTATAGACCTATTTCGGTGCTGCCTTTATTTTCTAAAGTCCTAGAGCAGGTTATAAATGTTCGACTTTCAAATTACTTGACAGAGAGGAAAATAATTGTAAAACAACAATACGGTTTCCAGAAGAATAAGTCGACAGAAAAGGCATTGTTACTTATTAAGGATAAGCTGATAAGTAGTTTTGAAAATCAATTATACACTGTAGGAATCTTCTTAGACTTTCGCAAAGCGTTTGATTCAATTAAACACGATATTCTTTTATTAAAATTATCATATTATGGTATAAGGGGAATTACTTGGGATTTAATTCGCAGCTATTTATCTGACAGGTCACAATATGTAAAAATAAATAAATTTGAATCTCAGCAAGAAAAAATTAGGTATGGCGTACCTCAAGGATCCATTCTAGGGCCATTACTGTTCCTTATTTATATTAATGACATAATAAATATTCCTAAAACCCCAGACATTATACTTTATGCGGATGATACTAATGTGTTTTTTACGGATAAAGATATAGGTGTAATCGAGGGTGCCTCAAATGCATGGCTGCGCGAGCTTGAACTCTGGCTTAACTCCAACCAACTAGAACTGAACATTAACAAAACAAAATACATTATTTTCAAACCTGGACTTAAGCAGCTGGGCAGTAATTTTGAAATAACGTTTAAAAACATGGAACTGGAGCGAGTGTCCTTCCTAAAATTCCTAGGCGTTTTCTTCGAAGAAACACTAAGCTGGACCCACCATATAAATCATGTTCGTTCTAAAATATCTCGATCCGCAGGCATCATATACAAACTAAAAGATCTCCTTCCTAGTTGGCTAAAATGTCAGTTATACTATAGTCTAATACAATCGCACCTACATTACTGCTTACTAGTCTGGGGAACTACCACTAAAACCAATCTAGATAGGTTATTAGGCATACAGAAAAAAGCAGTTCGCTATATTGCAGGCGCTCACTTCACCGATCATTCCGCTCCATACTTCAAGAAGTATAAAATTTTGAATATAGAAATGCTGTATACGCTAAAACTAGCCACGGAAATATATTATTACTACAACAATGATCAAAATAAATTTTGTGAAACTTATCATACTAAGACAACCCAATATGATCTGCGGAAGGAAACTTATATAAAACCAAAAATACGGACAAACTATGGCTCGCAAGCATTAGCCTACAAAATACCAGAAATCTTAAATGGACACCCCTGTGTGGTTGAGTTATTAAAACCTCCTACTACCTTACCTAGATTTAAGAAGACTATCAAACACTACCTTTTGGATGCCTCTGAATAGTTTTGTATGTGTGTATGAATGCATGTATGTATGAATGATATGTATTTTGTATCCTGTATATTTGTAGTTTTGTGAGAAGTGTCTAGCTATTACATTTTCCGTTATATTTCTGTATATTCAAGTTGAAACTCTATTGTAACACATGTTTCCCTGTTTAATGTGCATATGTTAATCACATGTTTCTATGCTTGCAACCGGTTGGTCTGTTTGTGTTATTACCATTTCCTTTTTTTCTGCTGTGCGATGTGTAAGGGTGGGGGGGCCTCGTCAGGTAAAGTCTGTTTACCTTTTGCCCACTCACCCGTGACTCAAGAAGTCCAAATAAAGGTTATTATTATCGTTAATACTTCTAACTATAGGTATTGGTAGAGATTTATTGAATTTAGTGCCGAAAATAATTCTGCTTGCGATTCGTAGACATTGCCTTCCTTTTAATCGTTCGACCTGGTTCCTGCGTTGCGCGCTTCCATTTGGATACATCGAGTGCTCTCAAACCGCATTGGTGGAAGATCTAATCTGCAGCCGGCCCAGGCGCTATACAATGAGACATTGGGCCCCCAGGCTGGTACTAACTCAGTTCTGCACGCCCGTTTCTAAAAGGAAAGTCCGAATAGTATTAAGCATACCCAAAACCGAAGGTGAAAATCTTCTCTGTAAAATAAATGACCTTGCAGAAAAACTTAGTCTAGATGAATTAACAAAAAATGATCTAAATAACCTGCACAGACTGCCGCCAAAACCCGGAAAGAATCCCGTCATCTTGATACGCTTTGTGTCACAGGCTACACGTGACAAATGGCTAGCTAAAAAGAATGGCTTGAAAGAAACCGGTCTGAATGTGACCTTCTTTGATAATCTCACCGCGCACAACAGGCAACTACTATGGATGACGAAAACAAGAGCCCAGGAAAAAGGCTACCGGTTTACATGGCAAAAAAATGGAAACATCTATGTACGAAAAGCGGAAGGCAACAACGTAATTAAAATCGGATCCGAGGACGATCTTGCCAAAATAATCTAAAATGGATGATCAAATATCTAAGTCATTGTATTATAATCCTACTACATTTAACCAACTCGTTGCTGACAATACGTCGTTTCCTAACCATTTTTCAGTTTTTCATTTAAATGCTAGAAGCGTTGGAAATAAACATGATGAAATTGTTATGCTTTTGAACTCTCTGAATTATAGCTTTGATGTCTTAGCTTTCACAGAAACGTGGCAAACGAGCAATAGTGACGAGGTTTTTTTTCCGGGGTACAAGTGTGAGGGAGTATGCAGAACGAACAAAAGAGGAGGAGGTGTTTCACTATATTTTCATAGCGACATTACATATCACGTCATGCCCGAATTTTCAGTTGTTACTAATCATTATGAATCGATTGCTGCAAAATGTGAAGGGTTGGTAGTTGTTTCTGTATATCGCCCTCCTACGGGGTCAACATCTGAATTTATGAATTACGTGACTGATCTTTTGCAGCATGTTACTGCAATAAACTTGCCAGTCATACTGATAGGCGATCTTAATATCAACCTTCTGGGTTCACAGACGCTGTGCCGAGAATTTCTTGATATCATTGAACCTTTTGGGTGTCATAACGTTATCACCAAACCAACCAGAATAACTCATGATAGTGCTACTTTGATTGATTTATGTATTACAAGTCACGTACCCACTGAAGTGACCTCTGGAATCTTTTCATACGCTATAAGTGATCACTTACCGATATTCTGTATCCTTCATACTTTAAAAAAAATACGCAAAACCCAACACTGTCACGAAGCGGCTTTAGCAACCGTAAGATGCTTCAATTATGATAGTATACATAAATTCAGTCACATGATATCCTCCATAAATTGGGATGACGTATATGGCGAGCAGAATCCTAGTACATGCTATGATATATTTATACATAAAATAAAACAATGCTATGATGAAGCATTTCCCGTTCGAAATGTAAAGAAAAACAAGAAAATAAAAAAACCCTGGATAACCCGTGATCTGTACAAACGAATCAATCATCGGAATAAACTTTACGATAATTTCGTAAAAACGAGGGATGACGCAATATTACGCGATTATAAGAAATATAGAAATAAGTTAAATGCAGATATTAAGAAAGCTCGTAAGTTGTATTATGGGAATAAATTCTCCTCAATCTATAATGATCCTCAAAAAATTTGGAATAGCCTAGGGAGCCTTATCACTCGGCCACATGATATACTTCCTAACGAGCTATTAATTGATGGCGTTTTGTATTCGAATTCCTCAATGGCTAATAAATTTAACACGCATTTCTTAAATTCTGGGGCCACTTCCGCTGCATCCTCACCTGGTAGTAGTATTGATTTTTACATGCCTTCGGTTGGATCTGCAAGCTCAATATTTCTTAGCCCTGTGACAGAGGAGGAGATAATTAATTTAATATTTGCCTTAAAAAATAACACAGCAGCTGGAGCCGACGACTTAAAGGCTATACCGATCAAAGCAGTATCCCATTTTTTAAGTCGTCCCCTGGCACATATTTGCAACACTTCAATACTGACTGGCATATTTCCAGAAAAAATGAAACTAGCCCGAGTGTGTGTAATACATAAAGGGGGCCCACATAACAATGTAAATAATTATAGACCTATTTCGGTGCTGCCTTTATTTTCTAAAGTCCTAGAGCAGGTTATAAATGTTCGACTTTCAAATTACTTGACAGAGAGGAAAATAATTGTAAAACAACAATACGGTTTCCAGAAGAATAAGTCGACAGAAAAGGCATTGTTACTTATTAAGGATAAGCTGATAAGTAGTTTTGAAAATCAATTATACACTGTAGGAATCTTCTTAGACTTTCGCAAAGCGTTTGATTCAATTAAACACGATATTCTTTTATTAAAATTATCATATTATGGTATAAGGGGAATTACTTGGGATTTAATTCGCAGCTATTTATCTGACAGGTCACAATATGTAAAAATAAATAAATTTGAATCTCAGCAAGAAAAAATTAGGTATGGCGTACCTCAAGGATCCATTCTAGGGCCATTACTGTTCCTTATTTATATTAATGATATAATAAATATTCCTAAAACCCCAGACATTATACTTTATGCAGATGATACTAATGTGTTGGGGAGGGGGTGTTATTGGGTGTGATGAAGTTTTTGTTGTCGTCGGTTTTTTTTATGTTTACTTTTCTGTACCGCGCCGAATTACAAATTTTCCAGTGTAAGCAGCCGTGTCTGTGTTCTCGCCCACCTGGTCCCGACGTTTTGAGCTTTTTTATGCCATTTCAACATGACCAAACAACTAGCCCAACTACGCACCTTGTAAAAAGAAAAATCGGTAATACCATCGTCCACTATCATCATTATTATCATCATTATCAGTGGGACTCTTCACATCGGAAAAAAAAAGACAGACAAAACGATACTCTTTCCAAAAAAAGTTCCTTCAATTAAGCAAGAATTGAAAACCAGCTGCGGAGCTGGTGCTCTAAGCATACGTAAACCTTCTAACTCGGCGTTGAACTTTATCGACTCGTTTCTTTTAACGCATAATATGCTTTATCAGCCGAATTCCCCGAAGAAACCGTCACGATCGGAAGAATCGCCACCAAGAACTGTGACATCGCGCGACATCATGACGTCATGCACTTCATGGTACGACGCGACAACACGACGTCACATGACATGACGTCACGTGACACCAGTGCGTCACGTGAGGACAAGACGTCAAGTGCCACCATGACATCAAGTGACGTCATGAGGTCACATTGCTCCCTACCCACATCATTTTCTACACATTTTGTGATGACCTGCCTTCGTCAGTATGATCGAGCTAGCGTTATTTTTTTTTTTCCTTTTTTATTCTGGGTTTTAGCAGCTCGGGTCCGGCAACAATAAACGGGGCTTTGTAGCAGGGGAGACGGCGAGCTACGTGTGGAGTAATACACATAAGAGCAGTAGCCGACGGCCCCGGTCCGTTATTAGGTGTGGCGGCGCCGATCGAGGCAGTTGTTGCGCCTTGCGCTCAGCCCGCTGGTAGATCGGGCCTTTCCCTGCGATGCCACGGGTGTTGTACTTCATTTCATATTCATGGCGCTTCCACCGCATTGTAAGTCCAACGAGGTGCACTGCGCATTTTTTCCTCGCTTTATATCTCCGCCGCTGGATGCGCCAGTTTTCGCTGCACAAATTGATAAGCGGTCCGGCCCGTTTCTCTCCTGCACGACCTTAGTGGCGTCGTCTCCTATTGAGTTGCGAAGCTTTGGCTGGGTGGCGCAACCAGCCGCCCTATTAAAAAGGTGCAACCATATCCGTCGATCCAAACATCTAAGCGATTTCGGAATGCAGCTTTAATGGATACCCTGAAGGGGCAGCGGTGTGGTACGTGTGTTTTCGGCGGATATCTCATGCACCTCGAGACTACGCATGTTGCGAACCTCACAAACGTTGGTAACACGGCTCCACTTTTTCGAAGTTTGAACGTGGACTTCGACAGCAATTTCACTGAGGTTTGAACATTGTGCGCTTGCGCTGAAGCCGAAAACAAATCGGCGACACCTTGTGAGGGGAGTAAAAAATCTGTTACATTTATTGTTTCATAATGACGAACTATACCTCCATAAGTAAATGTTTATTTTGATTCGTGTTTTGATACTGTAGATACTTATACTTATTCTTCTTGAAAACAACAAGGCTTGTCTTTCGAACGGCCAGTCTCCAGCACGAGCTCGATACCTTCCGCCGTGCTTTGATTGCGTGTTCGCTCGAGGTGCACGAGACGCCGAAGCATTGTCGAAAGTAGGAAGCTCGCCCTATAAGGCAGGAAAACTAATGCTCCTTGCTGCCGTTCTCCGTTCGTCAGTGACAATATATAAAATGTTTTGCTTAAACATTGAAATTGTGTTGCAGAAGCAAGACAGTTCTGTTCGATTTCGCCGTAAGCTCAAAGGTTTGCAAAACCAGTCGAGCCTCAGGTCTGACCAAGGTTCGGCACATTCGAAGTCGGTATACTCTCCGCACGGATCGAACGTGCATCTAATGTCCGTCCTTTCGTGTGCGGCATTCGAAAGCGCTCGTATAGTAGCGTCGGTATTGTATGTGCGTTTGAACGTCCTCACGCGTATAGCGAGCCCCGCTGAGATCGACGGCTGGCTGATTTGGCTCCAGGGCTTTCTGCGGACCGCCGGATCCTCCCAGCTGTCCTGGGCTCGCTCTTCTCACACGCGCGCAGAGGATTGGGGGGGGGGGGGGTGCCATGTGGACCCCCCCCCCCCCTCCCAACCCTCTGCCGACAAGGAGGCGTCGTCTCGTACTTCACTATCAGTAGAGGATCGACGGGGGAAGGTACAAGCCGCGATCATTGCCCGATTGCTGCGCTTTCGTTTGTTTACCATCTTCCTCCCTTTTTGTATGCCGTTCATCCCTAAGGCTGACAGTGCGGTGGAGACAACGTGCTTCTTGCAATGGTCACACGTCCAACTTTCGCGACGCGGTCACGCTCCAGGCCCATACCCACGTCCAGAGATCGGGGTCGTGGGGTGAAAGGCAGGCAGGCGGTTGATGGACTCGGAAAGCGCGTAGCTCAACCGGACCAGCGGAGCGGTGAACGGCGGGTACGCCAACCCAACCTTCTCACGTCACGCTACTGCGGTGGCACTGCTGTCTGTACAGCGCATGTGCGAACTTGTCGTTTCTCTTCGTTTCACGCGAATCTGGTTTCGCGCGTGGGCGCAGTGCTGTTGGCAAACGTGATCTAGTGCTTGCATCTGACCGGGCTATTAAAGTGCGCGTGAGGAGGCGCGTTTGCTCCTATCACCGTCGTCAGTGCTCAGAGGAAGGAACAGGGCGACGAGGGGATCGTGCGTATCTGAGAGAAAAGCTTGTGCGTGTGCGTGTGTGTGTAGGGAGGGTGGGGGGGGAAGGGGGAAAGGGGGGAGTTTTGAGCAGCGGGGTTGAGGGTAATTGAATGTTGTGAGTGTTATACGTCGGTGCATTAAGCCGTGCGAATCGCTGCTTTTGGCTCCGCCTTTTTATGGGGGGGAGGGTTCACGTACCTTGCACGAAGTGGAACAATGACAATTACGCTTTACAAGTATGGGCACAGTAGCGGTCTTAAACTGTAAATTGTGTTAATGAACGATATGAAATGTCGGTTTGTAATTGGTTTAGTGGTGGTAAAGTTAGACTTATTTCCTGTTTTTCATTCATTTTTTTTTTCGCGAGAGGAGGGAAGGGTAGTATGAATATTATTTTTGTTCGGCGAATGACGGATGAAAGGTTTGCAGACTTTCTCGCTTCTCCGAGAGTTTTTGGTGTCAGTACCAATACATTCTGAAACTTAATCCTGGAGATATTTTTAATTATTTCCAATATGGGTAGTCAACTTTGCTAACCCAAATTTCTGCAGTTCATTGCAGAAAGTGGGGTTACCAAAACCCTAGATCCTCGAAATAACAGACTGCAGCTTATTTCGTTTTTCAATTTTTTTTTCTTACGTTTTAAGGTGTTAAAATATAAAGTTTTGCTGGGTGCCTCAATCTTCGCCTTTCAGCAGTAGTTTATTTTTGGGCTCCTTTCACCGTTTGTTTTCCCACTGCGTCTGTAATATTTCTAGGGCTTCAAAATCATATAGCAAGTTGTTTTTTTTTTTTTTGAAGGCTGTATACGTTAATTGAATGGCGCTTTGAATGCGTCCCAGACTGCTGCGTTTGCCATGTCCGTAAGAAAGTGCTCCCTCAATCGATGACGTCATAGAAGCGTTATGCTGTTGTCGGTGGCGATCCTGGCGGTGTCTCAACGTCGATGCTGGATGTGGCAGACGCCTGTTCTGCCGCAGGTCTCTCTCCAATGTGACAGTCCACGGAAGCTTTGACAGCAAGGCTTTGCGACACCGCGACGAAAGCAAAACTCGTGTCATCTCGTGCGTTTTTTTTTTTTTTTTCGAGAACTTCTAAGCCCATTTACTAACCAGGAGCCCGACATCCCGCTGCAGGACACTCTGGCTTTTGTGACGTCATTTGTCGGCGCGCTTAGGAACCATAATAGATGCACAGGCGACATAGGAATGCTAAACACACCAGACGAAGACACGTTCCAAGCGGCGTCTGGTTTTTTTGGCACCGTGCCGTCAAGAAACAGTTCGCGCTGCTCTGACCATGTCCGAGTGCCTGCTACTGCATCCAAGCCTGGACTTCCTGTTAAGCCGTAGTCTCGCTTATGTATCATGTAAAAGACGCGGAGTTTTTCCGCAGACATGACGGCAGTATTATTCGCGGACACGGGGATAACTCTGCGGACCAATGTTCGCGAAACTATCCGTGGACATTGGTCATAAAAAACGGTTGTCTGTCGACACTTCTTATTATGACGAATGTGACAGATTCATTATTCAAGAAGGAAACACGCCTCTTTCGTTGTCTGCAAATTTTCTTTTGCATGATGTGTTTTCAGTAAAACCGCAACTTCAGGCGCGTTTTTTTTTTATACAGCCGAGCGCTGCTACGTTTACTCCATTAGAAAACCTACCTTTCTGCCAGTAGGGCAAAGAAGCATGTCTGCTATGCCAGCTTCTTAAGAACGTGACACTCGCACTCTCGGCTCTTTCTTTTTGAACAAAGCACTTCATCAGATTGCAAGTAGAGGAAATGCACGTATGTCTGGACTAAGAAATGCGACCTTTGAGCCCGAAAAAGGAGAGCAAAACGTAATAATCGAAAAGAGGAACTCTTGCGCGCGGTAGACACAGAAAGATAGTGCCTACGTTTAAGTCTATGAGGAAGGCAAGTTTGTCTGCTTCTTGCATGGGTGTCGCGATGATGTCATAACGACGCCCAAATTTTTGATTGACGGATTGAAAATAAAAATGGTGGGCAGACCTCGAGGCATTTAGCATTGAGGTCTAGCTACTGTCCTTTCCATCAAGGCCGATAAAAACTCGGCGTCGTTTTGACGTCACCGAAACTCCTGCCCAAGTAGCAGATGACTTGCTATTCGTATTTGAAGATCTCGAAAGCTTCGAAACGCGTCATCTCGTTCGAAGTTTGGTCGCAAAACTATTCGTTCACGAGTTGCGCTTTAAGCGTTAAATGCGTCGAACAGCCCTTGGCGTATCGCTGCCCGCATTCTCTGTGCGTAGGGCAGCCTTTCTCGCAACAATGGCGGACACAACGCCTCCTTTTCCTCTCTATAGACCTTTGCAGAAATCGCCTCCTGCGCGCTGCCATCTTTTTCTGCTGGGCTGTGGAACGCCTTCCAAGCATGCGCTGTTGATCTGCTGTGCGGTATATCGGACGCTGCGCATGCGTCCACAGCTCAGTGACTCAGCATTTTTTGCCCGGTCGCTTCGTTCGAGACTGCGGCTGGAAAGGTCTATAGTCGAGTCAAACCGAAGGGGGAAAAGGCAAGTCATCCGCGTCAGCGGCGATCGAGCTTCCTCAAAATGTCCCTCCACTCGCGCTCTCCTTCGGAATAGGTCGTTAGGCTGATAGCTCAAACGTCTTTCGAGACGGTCGTCCCTCGACCCAATACCACTAAGAAGACAAGGCCGGGTCATGACGTCATCGTTAGTGGATACCTGACCCGCCTTAAGTGTCACAAACGCTGAAGATTGACCAAAGCGGCAGACGCGTCCGTCTTGGCGTCGCCGTAAGCTCCCCTCGCGCTCGTTGTGAAACGCTGCCAGATGCTCTGGCCGCGAAGATGACGCAAGCTAGACGGCACTGCGTGAAACCACTTGTGATGACGGGGAAGGGAGGTGGGAAGGTGCAGCTTTTGTTTTCTAGGTGGTATCTGGTCGAGCCGTCTTCCGAGACGCATGTCTTGAGAGACAGACACCTATAAAAGCCGCTTGTTTAGTACCGAGGCCAAGAGATGCCGGGTACTTGTTTCTGTTTCCTCGCATCTGTAATGTGAAAGCTAGTAAAAGTTTAGATAGACGGAGGAGTTGATATTTATGTTGCGTTTCAACCCGGCGCTACGCCCATGGCTCGCTCGAGGAGGGCATCGGCTAACAGAGGTTCTTTCCGAGGACGCTACTTTGCCCTCCGCAACTTCTGCGCGGCTATCGTCGTTGTTGAAAACCGCCTGTCGCGCCGTTGCTCCATTCAATCTGCAATGCGAGTCGATCGAGAGAAAGAGGTTCTTTACAAATGTCGCATCGTCAACATGCCCGTATCTTGCTTCTTCTTTTTTTTTTTTTTTTTCACGTTTGCCGATGCTTGTTTTCTGGTTCCCATACACCTCGACACCTCGGCAGAGTTGTATATCTCGCCCTCTTTTTGATGATTCCGTATAGCTCTTCCACTTTCGAGGGAATTGTTAATTTTCTTTCTTATTTCCCAAAGAGCGTGCAAGGAAAGCGGGAAGAATTTTCAACCTGGTTTAGCCTACACTTAGCAGAAACGAAAAAAAAGAAAAAATAGCGAAATACTTTCTACACTTTATTTGTGAAAGCTCCTCGTCCGTGCAAAGGAGGCGCTTGCATAACGCTGGTTCAATATATTCACCGATGTATGTTTGCAAACAACTACACTACCACCCCCTATCGGCGGACCCCTGCGCGCTTCCGGTTTTCCTCTTCTTTTTCATTTGTCTCGCCTCCTTTTGTTATTTGCATTACTTTCTACAATGCACTAATGTTCTTACAAACATATTACAGACACTTCTCTGAAGGAAACTCCTCTTACCTGATCGCTGTGCGTTGCTGAAGAATAAATAAATACACTACCGGAAGTCTACTGGGGCACCAAATACTGTGGCGCCCTCGTGGTATCGACTCCCACCGAATGTAGTGAATAACCGAGTCAGTAGGGCGATCGGTCACTAGATGCTTCATCGTGTCCCAAAATAGCTGGCATGCCTTATAATAGGTGCACGGACATGAGGTGACAGGAGAAAGTAAAAAAAAAAACCTATATTCATCAAGTCCTACTGAAGCCAACGGTTGAATCGAATTGAGCCAACCATACAGTGCCAGAAGTGCATCTTTATGGCGCTTGCTTTTACGCGTTTTCTATCAGTAACTCAACCAATCAGTGAATGCGTCATGATTGTGACAGTGTACTTTTGCCACGGCTGGATTGGGTTCATCCGATCGAAGCGTTAGATGCCGTCGTGCCTAATGTAAAACGGTGTAACAAAAAGAAACTGCGAGTAATGCACTTTTCTTAACCTTTTCAAAATTACTAAAAAAGCGCATGTCAGTTGGAGACCATAAACGCGGGTACTTCGAGAACACCTCGTCGAATAGATTTTATTCCGGGTAGAAAAACCGAGGGCCGCACTGTGTCGTCGTGGCGTCCCGCTTTATTTAACCTAGTGATGTCGTATGCCCTTCGGCAACGGCACATCGTTGCCAGCCCGGCACGACAAGGGGAGCAACGGGCTACCACCGCGTGCAGGGAAGAAATAGAGAGCCTACCCATCTTTTATGGGCCGAATCGTCCCCCCCCCCCCCCCAAACACACACACACACACATTTTTTTGTTTGTCAGTTTGCCCCGGTCGTTTGTGCTGTTCTCTCGTCGGCGCGACCGTGTCGAGAAAGAACTGGGGGCTGCCGGTGGGGGGGGGGGGGGGGGGGGGGCAACGGCGTCAAAGCGCGGAGAGGCCCCGCTCTTATTGACGTCGTTTTTCACTGATGCGAGACACGAGTGGGAGAGACTGGCAGTTCCAATCGCTTGGGAGGATCTCGGCGTTCGGTCGATGGCTGCGCGCTCCAGCCGCTTCCTCTTTTTGTATGTGTCTACAGTATACACCACGCACTGTCGGTTAGGGATCACCTCGAGCCTCTCTGGGCACGCGTCGGTCCTCTGATTTTCTTTTGTTTTCACGTTCGGAGCTCTTCCACCCCTCGGCATTTGCCCACCGGGAGAGGAGGACGACGAGGACAGATTGGCACCAATCTCTTGTTTCTATGCAGTGTTCGCGGTGCGGATAGTTTGGTTGCTATGTAAACAGCTGTGGAATCACTGGCAGACTCGTGTCGAGGAATCGGAGAACTGTCCTCGCCATTTTCTTTTTCTTTTTTTTCCTTAGGTGACGGAAGAACGTGACAACGGCTTCTATAAACCAACAAACTGTTCGCAAACAAGCCCGCGTTTGCCCACACCATGCGCATTGCGCATGGACTACGGCGACAACAGCGCCTCCGCACTGCGTGACGTCAGAGAGTTTTGTTAGTCTGTCACAGTTGGAGGTTAAGGAAGGCAGTACGCGCTCCTCCAGTAAAGTCCTCCCGTCTTGCCACCTTGGCAGAGCTAACGCTGGAGAGGATGCCAGAAAACCCGTCTCCTCTCCAGCGCTGGCTCCGCTAAAGTGGAAAGAGTGAAGGACCTTATGGGAGGAGTTTGTCTCGCTTTTCTTAAAAGGGACACTAAAGCGATTTTGTATTTGAGGGAAGAAACAATTAGGTCTTCTTCATTTGGCCTCCAGGATAAGGAATAGTGAGATTATTTTTCAATTTGGTGCATGGAGATTGCAGAAAATAATTTCCCGAAGCGTGACGTCATAAAAGGAGTTTTCGGAATCTCCGCTCTCGCGAGTCTTCAGTACATATGGAAGCTATGCACGCGCACTCTTTCTAGTTTCAAAAGAGGTCAGAAAAAGACGTCACGACTGGTGTCAGTGAGGGGGAATATACCTGGAAAGCTTGCAAATGCACGCGCTGCCAATACGATCCACGAGCGTTTGGCGGCCCAAAAGATCTGGGTATGACGCAACGGCTGGTCGGAGGTCTTTCGTGTTTTCTCGCGTTTAGTTACATCTTTGGAGAAAACGACCGTGATATTCAAATTCACACGACGAAAACACGCTAAAATTCACCTCTAACTCGTTTTTGTTTAAACCTTGTTTTTTTTTACCAAAAGGTTTACGAAGTAACTAATTAATTATTTTTATCAATAAATATTTTATCCATTAATTTTAAAGGTACGGTTTCAATCAGGAGCCTGACGCGAATCATCCGAAGCTACTAAATAATCCACGCATATTGACCCCTTTCGAAATACCGCCTTCTGTTGGCAGCTGTGGAATCCCTGCACAATGATGAACTAAACCTTCAACATCACGGCACACTGTAACAAACACGCCCAAAGAAAAAGGTGACGAGCGTAGTGGCGTGTCACTTTTGACGCGGTTCGATTGGCTCGACGGGTCGTAGTGTTGGCCGTGCTCCGACGTTCGCTATCTTATGGAATGACTTGCACGTTCCTCGATGCAGTCGCTTTGCCATTGTGCAGTGGTTCCGACCTTCACATAATCGGCACGCGAATTTTGAAAGATGTCTATTATCCTGACATAAGGTGCGAGCACTATTTTTTTTTTTTTTAATAATGTAAACGCGTTTGTAGGTTTAGGTTTTTTTTATTGGAGCGTATCTCCGCGACCGAAGTTCCGCCAACCGTGGCCACAACGCGCCACGCGCACGTGAGTACGGCGCATCGCACGTAAAGGCATGTCTTCACACTGTCACCGACGTCAAAAAGGCGAACCTCATGTGGCAGTTCGGAGGCGTTCTTACGTGCAATGTGTTGGCGGGACACTTATACATTACGCGTTTTTGGCCAAGGAGAGTCGGATTGCTGGCACTCGGGGATGCGATCCGTCAAGAAATCTAAACGAATAAAAACACGTCCGAATTGAGTATTTTTTGAGGAACGCCAAAAAATGCTGAGCGTGCCTTACATCATGGCAATGCGGGTGGATTGATTATTTTTCCGATTCGGGACAGTATCCAAATTGTTACCATACCTTTAAAATCACTGACTATAAATTTAATTGCCGAAAATAATTGACTACTCTATTACACTGAGCAGTAATAATTTGCCCTAATGGGCCCTGTGGCAAAGACCACCACGGCACCAACCTTCTTTCTGAGCGATGAGTAGTTATCACGGGACCGATTTGACCCGCGTTTCCAAAAACAGCCTGTATGAAACGTGAGTGCATGTCGAAATGTGAACGGTAATCATCGCAAGTAATCAAGTTACTTCTAATTAATAACGTTTACATTAATTATGTAATAAGTCAATTACATTTATTAAGGAATAATCACGATTCTAATCTTATTACTTTTGGAAGTACTGAAATTACTCGTAACCTTTACTAGTTTCCCATTCCACTTCCTAATGGCGCCCTCTGTACAAGTTTCTACAAAGAAATCGTCGAATCAAGTCTGCGAATGGAGGATGGTTTGCCGAAATTCGTGAATTAACTAGATAAGTAGTTTACAGTTCTGTGATTCAGATCCATTATTAGAGCGTTTTAGGGAGTCATTTTTGCTCATCCGATACGGTGCGACGGGCCCTCCGGTACGTACTGCGCATGTGCGAGTCTTCTGTGGTAGCGCATGCGCAGTTCATTTACAGGAGGGCCCATCGTATCGTACCGGATGGGCAAAAACGGTTCCCTAAAACGCTCTAATGAACGGTACAAAAAACCCGGTTCCAAACCGGAGGAGAAATTTGTCGTTTTCCGAAGTAATCCGAAGTAATCCGAAAAGTAAAGATTACTTTTTCAGACCCTTTCCAAAATGCAGTCTGGCCGCTTTCAAAACTATTATTATCTAAGTGTATTTAATCTGTACATGCTAATGGCGGCCCTTTTAATTGCTGGTGAAGCAATTAAACAGGCACCTATGCGGGACCCGAACATTCCATACGTTAGTCCGCTGTGTTGTGGTTTGATGTCAGCGTGAGGGGAATTATAGGCTTCTATTCGCCACGCACTCAAAGGTGTCACGTGAATCTTCGAAACGCTCAGCTTCAGACAATAAAATGTAACAAATTTTGTCGAAAAGTTTACTCAACGAAGCGACTCGTACAGAGTGGTAGTTTCTCAACACCGTCAAAACTAAAACATATAGAGAAATGTCTGTACAGCGAAAAAAAAAATCATCGTAACTTTTGTACGCCTACCGTTGATGAATAGGTGAGCACCGATCCCTATTGTAGTTGGTTAGATCGCGAACCGCAACCTCGGCCGCTGGGGACGAGTGCCGCCACCGGCGGCCGTTGATTGACACCACCAAATGCATGGGACTTTATGAGAAAAATGAGGAAAAAGTGTCTTTTTCCCCGTTTCTAAGCTGTTGCCGGCACTGAAACGCTTTGGCTGCTTTTCGGGAAGCCTGTCCAATAGCATGTGTAGAAACATTAAAACTGACAGCTCTCACAGTTCTTATAAATAAATGTTTTGTGGTCAAGAGTGACTCCGCTGAACGAGAAATGTAGCGCAACTCAATGAGACGGGAGTTACCTAGAGTTACCGCGGAGTCGGTGGCGGTTTCGTTGTGTTGGGTTTAGCAGACGACAAGCTTGATGGCTTTGATACGCGGAATTCGCTCACCCCCGGAAAGCCGCTGTCAACATGGAACTTTTTGGACGTACATCAACTTCTGGGCTTCCCCTAGGACGGTTTTAATGACGGAAAATTTCTTTGTTTACTTCACTACGAGAGCATGTTTGCCAGCTCAGCCGTAGGTGCTCCGGCACGTTTGATTTTTTAATGGTTTTTAACTAAAAAAAAAAAAACTCGCCTTTGAGCACCGCGTAGAAGCTCCAATATCCCTACTTTTGCGTGTTTCTTCCCTAGACTCGCGTGTATTGCCTGGTGTCAAGCAATGGCCGCCGGTGGTGCCACCGGCGCGCTCGCAGTTACAATAGAGATCAGCGGGTGCTAGATTTTGCCCCGTCATTAGCATGCAGCAATTTATACTAATATTTGAGCCACTTGATAGCGCTGAATTTCTGAAAGGGTCGTTTGAATACTTTTTTATCAAATAATAAACGTAATATGTAGACCGATCTCACAGCCAATTTCATTACGTATATATTCGTCTATACTCACAAAGCCTGCCAGTGCGACGACGGATCCATAGACCATCCGGCCGCAGATTTGGACCTCAAGGATCTGGTAGCACAGAGCACCAAAGAGCCATTTCTCGGGGAACCTGGACGTCAGCCCACATCTCTTGAAGCGGCGAGGACCCCAAACACACTTTCGGGTCCTCGCGTCTCGCCGCAGAGTCTCGCGGCAGCGGCGAGACCCTGTGTTTTGGCGTCCCGCCGCAGCGGAGCGCCAGTCACGTGGCGCTCCACCTTTTCCATTTCGGCGCCGCCTCTCGAGGCGATCTGCCAGGTTTTGTCAGTATAGACGCTTTACAGCAGCTGTGCATGGGCGCCGCCATAACTGACCTTCAGTTTTTGTTCCCTCTTATTCCGTTCGCTTGACTTCATCATTTCCACAGCAGGACAGGTTATTGCCATTTTAAGTGTTACTGTGTCCTTCCCCCCAGCATAGGCCGTTGTGGAGACTCGTCAACGCCCGCTTCAGTGGCTCGGCATCTCGGTAAGACAAGAGAAGGGCGGCTATAGCGGCTCAATCTGGCGCGTGTGTAAAGCGTCTATATAGGAGGCGACGCATTACGCCACCACTGCCGCCATGCATCCTGGGATCTGTAGTCTTTCCGCACCCTCGACAACTCCGCTGAGAGAGAGCACAAGGCTGCACGAGCTGTCACTCATGCATGAAACGCTCACTGAGATCTGTCTATGGTCATCAATAGACCTTTCCGGAAATATGGGGTGCCCTTAGCGTTTGCTTTACGAATTGCGACGTTCAAATGTAAGACACGCGAAATTATTCAAGAAGCGAAGACGAAGTTGACGTTGGTTTAACAGTTCGTGATTTCAGAACGCAGAAAAGGCGGTAGGAAAGCAAAACAGAGTATATGATGACCTTCTTTTCCGTTCGCTTATTTTTTTGGGAGTGTTAACGGTATGACAGAACGAATCGTGCCGCTTCCAGGATATAGAAAACGTTCCAGCCGGCATGAGCCTTCATCCGAACATCCCCGCAATTCCTCTCATTGCAACGTCTCCGGGGATTTTCCACAAGAGTCTATTACTTTTTTTCGAGTAACGTGTGTAAGACTGAATGTGTCCAATCCTATCCACGAATGTAAACTAGCAGTTTTAGCGTGAATCAACATAATGTAATGCCGCGTTGTAATGATCGAACAGCAATCTTCGACGCGAGACACGGAAGCACGACACAAGATTATATTACGAACAAGAATATATTACTCTTCCCAATATCACAACGGCACTTCTAGTTCGCCGCTTTAGCTTGCAAGCCACGCAGACGTCATTGGGTTTCGCCAGCGCCCGCCCGCCCGACCCAAATGGGACGGACGGAAGCTCCAAAACGAGACAGGCGTGCTCGGAGGGCGCTTATCCTCGCCATCATCGGCTTCTTCCCGGGACGCGACGCGTGTAATTTTGTGTGGGCGCGACTTCCAGCGTGCTCCCTGACGTGGTGGCGTGATCGACGCGCATTGAATTTGCATTTTTGGGGCACGCGGTGGAGTGGAGCACCGGTGGACAGCTGTTGCTCGTCACTAGTCATCGCCATGGACATGAAGAACGCGCCGGGGTCACCCGCACGATTCGTCACGCAATCCGATTTGCTATTTGATTGCGTCGGCTTTCGGTTCATCGCAGCTATACATCGCATAGAGGAGCGAAAGATTCGTACTTAAATTTTGAAGTCAACACAGTGAGATGGACCGAAGACGCATAGCTCACACCAGTGCAGCGTCAGAGTTAGGCTGGGCCTTCTGTCGAATCAGCGCTTCAGAGGACGCTCAGAATCGGGGCTTGTGTACAATTGTTGAGTTAACGCCATTGGACTATGATAATCTTTCATAGAATGAACGTATCAAACTTTCATTTCATCTAGCGGAATAGGAGGCAGAGAAAAAGATTCACGGTAGTGACTGGACAAACTCTTTGCCCCCGTGCAGTTGGCAGGATGGGGAAACGCGAGCATATACCACATAGATATAACTCAAAAGTGACAATTACAGTAATGAACGTATCAGATAACAATATACATTCCAGGAAGTACAACATGCATTAGTGTTGGAAATTCGGAAATAACAATAAAAACACTAAAACGCGACTATAGAGGACACTTTAAAACCGCTCAAAAATGAAAGCGCGCCAGAGAGAACGTACTTAAAAATTACTCTAGTTGGTGTTGTTCACGGTCGGCATATCCCCCCCGTGCGGGTCATTGTCAGAAACTTAGTTCGTTTGGTCACACCAAGAGGAAACCGCAGTAAATGCTCTTTACTTCAGTTCTTTCATGGCTTTTCCTGAACGCATTCTCCACAGCGACCGGTAAATAAGGTTTGGCTTGACGGCTAGCGCCATCTTATGCGGAATTTTTGCAATTCTGAGACGGTTCGCGGACTGAATAACAGGACACGACCCCGAGCTCAAACGTCCAAGTCCACAGCCGAATTGCGACGCAGTGCTCGTGCTGTGCCGCAAAACTGCGTCGCAACTAAAAGGTGTCCTGCTCAGCCAGCAGCCGTTCTGAAGGGATACTGCAACTGGAGTTCCTGTATATAAGCTCCCGTAGGCAGCAGAGTTGCGCGTTCATCCATCTTGAAATCGAAAGTTATTCGTGAAAGCCACTTTTCACGCGTACAGGAGGGCGAGTGGATAAGCCTAGTCTCCTCAAGTTCGCATGTGGTGGTACACTCACGTTGTGATGGTTACGCGAGTGTTCACCGTGAGTCTTTGATGTCACACGCTTAATATCCACCTTTTTTGAGTTGACAGCTTAGGGGAAAATGTACCCAAGTGGGCCGGAATCATGTAAGACCTAAGCGGGCAGTGGACCACCGCCTGTCTACGTCGTTGTCGCAATGCTCAGGTGAATGATACATGGATGTGTCATTCACGTAGCGTTCTATTTTTGTTTGTCAGCTAATTAAATTTGGCGAATAGTTGCGTGGCGGCCCGTGAAAAGCAGACGAGCAAGTCTGGCTCCCTTATGCGGATCCTACCTAAGAACTCTAACTGCAATGAAATTGAATCGCCTATTTTATTGTCTTAATGTCAACCACGTTTCGGCCACACTACGGAGACGCCACTTTCTTGCTCCAAAAGACACCAAAATGTGAATTGCAATGAATAAACGGAATATAAAAACGTCACTCTGAACTTAAAGGGGCCCTGCAATCATATTTAAGCGTCTACCTTTTTTGTGGTTCCCACGTCTCTTAGGGTTTGGGAAGCCAGCGGGCACGGAGAGATTAACTAAATATCAGTGCGTCATATTTTAACCGGACGACGCGGAAACCTCCTCCACCGACGAGGGCGGCCCGCGTTGCCGAAAGCGCGCGAAATGTGACGTCTTTGGTCCTGGGCTTACTACTGGTCAGAGCCGCTAAAAGCTTCTTTTTAGTCGAAATACAAAATATAAGTGGCGCGAAACGTTTCAATTATTTATAAAAGTAGTTTTTGTTCAGTATTTTAGATCAGAAAAGAAACAAATGCAGTTTATAAAGTACGGAAACAAGAAATGACCCGTCGACATATCCGCCACCAAGCGGTGGAAAAGGCGGCGCATTCTAGAAAGGAGTAGTGGGATCAGGCGCCGACACGTAAAGGTCCCGGATCTACGCGGCGGCGCTGCGGTCGTACGGACAGGAGGATCCGACCGGCTCCGAGCGTTCCGAAGGCCTTCGGCGAGAAGCTTTGTCTTGCGGTTTAGCCGTTTCGCGGTATTGCGACGCGAAGTGGTGCCCATTCTGAACTGATCTTTACCCCGTGTTTGCTGTCGTTTGTGGCCATTCAATTGGCATGCCTAATTAGTGTTTAATCGCGCAGCAAATGCAGTGAGAGCCGCTCTGGCTGCCCGCTGCATACTGTCTTTCCAGAACATGCTTTAGTAGCGCCCCCTCGCGCCGACGACACGGATTGCGGCAGCCGTGAGCGGTCGCTCAGCTCACTACCCCTCCTCTAGTTCACGGCCACTCAAGCAACCAAAGACGTCATGAGAGGGGTTATTTTTTGCTTGTTTTTGCAATTTTAATTTGCCTATAACTTTTAAAATAAAGCGAATTTCGAGACAAGAAAAGTTTCACTAAGTTACTACGTTCAGTGCACTCAGGTTCGGTGCAAATTAAAAACCAGTAAAAAAGTCCTTGCAGGGCCCCTTTAAAAGCAGAGACGCTCTGAGGAAGTACGACGGCAAGCTGCGTGCGCGCGAGCCCTGTCGAACCGGATTTTCGTTCCTTCCCGGCCTATCCAACTCGAGCGGGGAGCGGGGAGGGGCAACTTCAACGGCCAGGTTGTAACGCGTTGACGACATCAAGCGGCGTAGCTCATAACCACGCCAACCTCCAAGCAGCTTTGGCCGTGCTCGTACAACTGACGTCACGGATCGGAGAGCGCGATGCATGGCGGGAGACACTTGGTGTCGTCAACGTTTAACCACGCTTCGCAGCAGCTAGCTGCCCATGGGCGCTGCCATAACCGACCTACAGTTCTTGTTCCTCTTGTTCCGCTTACTTTACTTCACCATTACCATAGCAGGCCGGGTTACTGTCACTTTAAATTTAATTGTGTCCTTCTCCCCAGCACTGTCCTTCGTGAAGGCTTGTCAACGACCGTTTCAGTGGCTCGGTATTTCGGTAAGAAAAAAGAAGGTCAGCAATAGCGGCTGTTAACTGGCGCGTGGGTAATGCTTCTATGCACCTTTTACAGAAAGGAGCAGCCATCTTGAATGTCGTCCTTTCTGGTATGCGGTAAAACATCGTTTTGATATCTTTACACCGCTGGAAATCGTTTACGAAGAATACGTGATTGTCACACATTCTTGTTTTCACTCACCTGTATTTTCTCGCACATTCCTGGTTGAAATGTTTAATTTTTTTTTTTTTTTGGCCCGCATTGCAGATATCGAACCCACGTGACTGAGAACGACACGAAACAGAAAACGTGAGTAGGGCTTTTGTTGCATGCGATACCCACTGCACGCGCTCTCTAAAAAAAAAAAATAAAAAAATAGCCAACAACAAAATGTTTTTGTAGTACTGTCAATCAAGACTCGTGCCGAGAAACGCGTAATCACGCGCTCCGCAAAAGAAAAAAAAAAAAAAAGCGTTTGGAACAAAGTAGTCAGATGTGTATTTTGTTCATGCAAGCTTTTGTTCACGCACCTAACGGTGCGTGGAAGCAACGCAAATGACCAACCGCTTCGCCGTTACTTGTCGCACCTCTCGCTCTAACTGTGCTATGGATTAACACAGGACAGCTCAATTGTTTCTTTAACTATTTGACCCCACTCCTTCCCCCTCTCATGTAAAGCCTATAGGTGTTCTCTGAAAATATCGAATGAGATGAAAGGAAATAAAATATACAGTTTGTGCAATCGATTTATCTTGCGTCCGTTACCGGGAGAAGCTCCACCACTACAGATTCGTTATTTGTATGAGAAGGTAAGTGCCCATGTGTATAATAGAAAACTGAGCGTAAAAGCATCGAAGTATTTTAACAAAATGTGTGCATCCGATTAATATGGCACGGCTATCTCTTTAATCTTTCGATAATGGCGAGCTATTACAATAGTAACAGTCGTGACATTATTGTTAATCAATAAGCAGTCGATCTTTATAATATATACATACACCTTCAGATTTTTACAGTCAACACATAAAAATAGACTCTACACCACAGCAACAGACAGCCCGATTGCATTCCCGATTAGAAACTCAGGGCGAAGGATGTCGGCCATAAGAGCCAACTATGGCTGACAAATGTTAATTTTCAATCAACTAAAGCTCTAAATGAAACGGATTCAAATGTTAATTTCCAATCAACTAAAGCTCTAAATGAAACGGATTCAGACATCAATATTAATAAAACATTTTCTTTTTTTTTAATGATTGCCGAAGGTTTCTGGTTCGCAGTTAAATGCATTTTCATGTGGATAGTAGTTGCACCGACACATGGTCAAGATACATACCCTAATTCAAAGAAATATATTTTATTGTAATCTCATCTTAATGTGTTGTGGTCGCTGTTTTTCACGTGTCAGAGATATAAATAATTGTATTTTACATTTTTTTGTTTATTGTTTTGTTTTTAGTTGTAACACGATTAACATTTACTAACGTTTATCTTAGTTTCTGTTTTAAATTAATGTGCTGCTGCTTACTTGCATCTTGTCTTCGATTTATTTCGTAGATTTTTCATATAATGTTTTGTAAACATATTGTTTTTGTGTAACTATATTGTGCTGCTGAACTTTAGAAAGCAGAGATTTTTTTCAGGCATGCGATGAACCCGTAAAACAAACAAAATAATAATTTTTTGTCCTTTTCGTTTTTGTTTTATTATATGATCTTTAATTGCATTTGTGTATTTTGTTTTCACCTCAGCTGTCTAGCTGCCCTGTCGAGCCCAAAATCATGACGAGTATTTTGATCGTAGCTCTATGCCTCTCATATATCTCAAATATCGCTATCATATTTTCCACAATAAGCGGCAGCGCGAGCTGGCTGAGTAACACAACCCTGCCGGCGGCGATTTATAGAAGTGCACTAAGGCTTAAAGAATGCTATAAGCTATTGGCTGAAGTTTTTGTTTCTTCTAATATTTGCTTCTTGAGCTTCATGTATACCTAACAACAACAGACGTTTTCTGTGCTTTAGGCGATCCCATAAGTTCTTTGTAGGCGAATCATTTCAAACGCCCAGTGATCTGCCGAGCAATTTAACAATCAACCCAAGCGCGGCATTCGCGGCTACCTTTCATTCCCCCATATGCACGTGCCATCGCTTTGTTTATCAACTATGTCGACCATTGTGCGACAATCCTTCGCTGGGGCTGCACCTTCATGAAACCCATCGTTCTCACTGCTCGCGTTTATCATCCGGTAATCGGAAAGGTTACACGCCACTCCTGTCCGAGCTGCTCGTCACAAAAACCGCTAAAAGTGTACCAAAGGCTGCCGGCAATGCACGCTGGACGACCTGCGTGGCGTGTTGGAGTTGCCGCCGGCGATCCCTTCGGTCCCGTACGATAAGCTGTCGACGCGTGTCGCGGATGGCCGCAGCTGTCCGTAATCGCGCGGCGAACACTCAGCCACGCTTCGCCGCAACCTGGATAGCGTGCGCATCAGGAGGGCCTACATGTACTCCGTTCACCCCTAAGCTCTCAATCCGGTGGAAGCTACGTGCTCGTTCAACCAGCCATAAGTCTATCTTCTGCCACGTGATCACGCTCCCGCCCATATACCAGCGCGCAGAGACCGCGGTCAAGGGATAAAAAAAAAAAAAAAATGGCGGTTGATTGGTCCGCGTATATGCCACCGCGTTGTCGGCTTGGGGGTAAATGTTGTACGTAGAGCGCGACCCTTTCATCTTTGTATACGAGATGATGACGAAAACGATTACACCGGACTCTCGATGTCTCCCGCGCGGTGTTGGGATTTGGTTTCGGCACGCGCGCGCGTGACCCCTGTGCGGGTGCGCGCCCACGCTGGTGACGTCACGCGTGACATCACAGCGGGCTTGGTACGGCCTACTTTGTAAAGAAAACGACAAAACGACCGAAAGCCACCTGTTGTGGTGCCTGTGGACGATGAGATGTGGTCAGGTTTTTCTCTCCGCGTTTAATAGGCATCGTGTCACGCTCGCGCTGAACAGTGGGTGGGTGGTCATCATTGGCTCGTTGAAGACGGAACGCCGTCGTTATTAGAGGCGATGAATGAACGCGCTCACGCGAAGCCCAACGCGGAATGGCGTGTTAGCCGGAGGGACAGCTTGCGAACGTGGACGCCGTCTGATTCGGGTGCCTGTCGACGGGCTCAAGCTGAAATTGCCCGGCCTTCGGTCTCTTTGCGGGGTCCCTGACCAAGCGCATATGGCACGGCAGCGGGTCATTGGTCCGTGTCACGTGATCTTTCCAGGCGTGTGTTTGACCAGAGTTACTTTACTTGCTAGGGCTAAAGCAGACTTGTTCGGAACGCGCTACTTGTGTCTATAGTCACTTTTCTTGAAAGCGAACTAACCACTTAGTTACTTTTTGAGAGAGAAAGAACCAGTGTACTTTCGATACTTCGTGATGGAGTCACAAGTGACCGTATTTCGTTACTTCTGGAGGGGAACGCGTGCAACACAAATTACCCAACTTTGTTTTCACCCAAATATCCCACTGTACTGAAGCCTAACAAGGTCATTGCGTCAGCAGCCTTCTGTACCCTGTTGCAGCTAGAGGAGAGCAGGGCAGGCTCCTCCGGCAAAGCCCTTCACTCTTTCCACTTTAGCAGACCGAACGCTAGAGAAGAAGGGGAAGAAGAGGCAAGTCTACTCGCCTTCCCTCCAGCGTCCACTCGCTAATGTGGAAAGAGTGGAAGGCTTTGTGAGTGGAGCCTGTCTTGCCATAGCCTCCTATATACTGAAAAAGCCTGGCAGATCGCCACAAGAAGCTACCGCTGAAATGAAAAAGTTGAAGCGGCAGATGACGAATGAGAGGAGAGCCACGTGACTCGCGCCCCGCTGCGGCGAGACGCCGAAACATACTTCTCCCAAGCGAACGAGTGTGTTTTGGGTCCTCGCCGCTGCAAAAGCTGTGCGTTGACGTCCAGGTCCCCCGAGAATTGGCTCTTTGATGCTCTGCGCTACAAGATCCTCGCGCTTCAAATCTGCGACCGGGCACTCTATGGCTCCGTCGTCGAATTGCCAGGCTTTGTGAGTATAGAAGAGGCTACGGTATAGCACATCAAAGTGGGTAGATACATTTATTTGTCACGTTCACAGAGTCGTCGAGATAAATCCGGACTTTTTTTTAGATTTTGTCTCTCAACAATACAGTGAAGCCAACCTGCCGTATTGCGCTTCTGCGGCCACGTGATTCGACAGCGGACCATCGCGTGATAAACAATTCGCGACTTCCTTGAAAATAAGCAGAAACATAAGCGCCCCATGGTAGCTTTGATGTCTCTAATTATGTCAAGCTTTATTGTAAACGCGCGAGAATATATAAAACAAGAAAAAATCACGTGACCACCAGCTAGCAAACTGCAATGTCACTGCCCTTAATCACGAATACGTTTTTTTTTGTTTTTTTTGCGTGTATTTTTTTATGGTTAAAAAAATAGACACACGGAGACTACCTTGATTGGTTGGCATGATGGGGTGTGAGTTGATATGATGTTTTACGTGAAAGAGCGGAAATACAGCTATCGGTGAGGACGGGCATTTAAGAAAACTCAGATTTCCAGGAAAACAGTATTAAGTACCGTACCTACAAAATAAAATTTCCCCGAACAAGATAGCGTACTATATGTCGTGAGACAGATTTTGAGTTAGAAGTGGGACAGAAACATGCTGCTATTTCGCGATTCGACGGTCCCGAAATAGAAGCATATTTCGCAATCTCTCAACTTGAAATAACCCTCGCGACGTATAATTATAATTTTCTCAAAAAGGGGTGGGGGAGGGGGGGGGGAGGGGCGGAGTACAGGTTTATTTTTGTAAAATACACGCTGAGAGTTCAGTATCTCTTAAAGGGGGAATGCAGCAATGTTCGTTCGTTAAATAAAAACCACTTAGAACTATTTTATGACATTCAATCATATAAAAAAAAAAACGTTTTTTTTTTCTCGCGCAATTGGCGTCAAAGAAACAAAAAGCAAAAAAAGACGGGCTCCGTTTTACCCCCTCGACTCGCAGCCAGGAGAACGGACCACTGGAGCCGATTGTATAAGCCAATGTTTAATATAGCCGCACGCTGGGGTCAGCAAACCACCGCGGGCAGGCGCCGAAATCCACACATTTTTAAGGTTCGGCTATTCCCGCCATCGCAGCGATTGGGGACGAGCCATTACCCGAATTCATGTCCAGGCATTCATTGTCCCGTGCCCAAATCGAATGCTTACTCAGTGCTCCACTCTATGAACCGCATTTAATTATCGTCACCGCGAGGGTCGCAAAGCTTGATGACGAAATCCCAGGGATCGCATGGTTGGCGTTTTCAACAATGCGATCCCCTAAATTTCGTCATAAAATGTTGCAAAAAAAGATATAAAAAAAGTCTGCTTTTATTAATGAATTTACGAAGCGACAGAGTAGCTTCATCGTCAGTGGCTTCGCGTGCAAGTATACTTGAGTCCCACTAGTGCTTGTAAGCTTGCGTAAAATGATAAAAATTTCTGCCCAATATCGTTGCACGGCCCCTTCACGCGAGGAGAAAGGGGGGGGGGGGGGGGGGGGAGGGGGTTACTTCGGTATTGTTGGGAACGGCGTTCCAAGGAACCACATTTCTGGTAGGCGTTTCTTTCAGGAAAAACGGAAGAACGCCCCCATTTCATCTTGCATAGGTGGAATTGGAACGGGAACTCGTGACGTTTTCAAGGGTACGGCACAAGGAACGGCGTTCCTTTCTTTTGCCGATTTATCTGCCATTTTAGGAGAATTTAGTAGGCGTCAAGGCTTTGTTGTTATTACAGATTTTCTTTTCCACCTCCCACTTCAAGTGATGGGACAACGTCCGAGAGATCGTTGGAAACAGGGACCTGTCCAGAACCAATGTGATCGTGGCGACTCGACACGTAGTTCGATGTCAATATTTTCCCTCGCGTTCTTTATTTTATCTACGAATTTTTCGGCAAAATATTTAAGTAAAATACACGAAAGTAACCTTAATGTAACAACACGATCTCTTAGAAATGTAATGAAAACGCGTTCCCTTCAAACATCCGGAACTTGTAACGTGAACACGTTCCAAGATTGAATTTGAGAAGAAACGAGGAAGGAGCTTTGGTTCCTGTTTTGAAAGACGTGTACAGCACTGGCTGGCTCGATTGCTCTGCCGACTTTATTCGGTTCGACCTTCTTGCCAACCGAAAGCTAAGCGAAGCGTGGCAAAAGAACTAAGCGAGGAATAGAATGTGGGCGTTTACGTAGGTTCAAGTGGTGTAAGCAATGGGACTGGTTGAATCCAGAGCTTTCGACTAACTCCACGGGTCTTAGTCCAGAGAAAAGAATGGGGGCATAATGCTCGATATATAAAACACTATTATCGTCCTTAAGTGCAATATGTGAAAAATAAAATTACTTGGGGCTTCAAACTACTCATATAAGATCTTCCTTGTTCTCAGGAATCTCCTCGTCTCTTCGTATGCAAGATTAATATTAAAAGTGAGAGATCATTACATTATTAATAATGCACAATAAAAGGCTGCCATTCTGAGAATCGACGGTCGCGCTATATAAGTACAAAAAGCAACAATCAGCAAATTTTGTATTGTGTTTCGAGTGTGCTTAACCCTAAAGAGACCCAGTCGACATCATAATAAAATAAAAAAATCTCGACTTGAATACGTGACACAGCCGAGAAACACGGTCTTTTAAAAACTTCTCGTTCATCCTTTGCTGCTCAAGTGTGCGAGTAGCGAGTGCGAGGAGCGATGTTCGGGCGGTAGCTCAATCACGGTCTTTGTGTCCTCATCCGAGCCCGCTTCTATGCAATGAAAGGAGGGCGGGCGTCCGCTTGATTGAATGCTCAGTCATACTGATCATGCCATTAACGAGCCTCCTTCTGTACCCGCCATAAGCGAGACAAAATAGAAAAGACGAAGCCGATGAAATAGAAAACATTGTTTTCTACATTTCAGATTCTTACCCGTTTTGTGATTCGTTGATGTGTCCCAATCACTTCTGGACGACTTTGTTACTTAAATGCAGCGTACCTTCTAATGACGCCATCTAGGATCCGACCAATCAGGCTGTGACCAATTTAAATCGCCTTGGCGACTTTACCCAGATGTAGGCAGTCGTAGGATGAAGGAGAAGGGTTAGCAGACGATGTTTCCAGCTATACTCGTGTTCACCTCAAGGTACCATAGAAAGAAAAATGAAGCCGGCTCCTCGCGTAGCATTACTAATTTCCCCTTTTATGTGCATAATTAAGATATATATAGGTGCATATTAGATTAGATATACGTTATCTTATCAAGACGAGCACGTTTCAAATGCCGGAAGCATCGCCTCTTCTTGTGACACCCACATTTTGTAAGAGCTACACCGCGCGGCGTATAAACAATGCGCAAAACTATCTTTTTATTATTCTTGAGGTGAAAACAGGTATAGTTGATTTCCTTGAGGTTGTTTCTAAAGAGGCGGTGCAACCAGGTTTGTATTTTGCGAAAATACTGCTTAGAATTAATTCCCGGCGTTTGTAACCAACGAAACATGCATTAGTTTTTTTGTTTTTTTTTTTTCTCCCCGCGCAATAGTAGGCACAGAAAGAAACAAAAGCAGCCACAATAAAGAGCTACGGGATGTGGTGCCAATTATATGCGTCCAATGTTTATCATACCCACGCACTGGGATTGGCAAAGCACAAGACACGCACTCGGTTGCAGAAAGTGTTAAGGGCGGTTCAGACACTTGCGGTTGAGTGCGTTTGACTGCGTTGCGGCGAGAACCGAAAGCGAGTCACCGGCACATCTGTGCTTCGTATGAAGCGTGGAATCCAATTCAAGGAATTCTCTTGGCACGCGATATAAGCAGCAGGGATGTCCTGGTTTCTCGCTGCCGCAACGCAGTCAAACGCAGTCAACCGCAACTGTCTGAACCAGGCTTTAGGCTTCGGATATTGTCGAGATTGCAGCGAATGGACACGAGCCACTACCCGAATGCTTGTCGAGCTATCGATTATCACGAGCACGAATCGAGTGCTCAAGCTTTGTTCCGATCTGATCAATGAGCCGCATTCAAATATCGTCACTCGGGGGACTACGCGGACAACGGGACCTCTGAGCTACGTCATTAAATCTTCCAAAGAAGAAAAGAAAAAAAAGAAAGACGTTTACAATTCCCTGTAATGCCAACTTAGAGCGCAGTTCTTGAGGAGGAGGAGGGGAGGGTACGGAGAGGAGGGTATGCCCCTCCTACTCCTCCGTACCCCCTCCTCCTCCCTCCCCCCTCGTGACCCTAGTGACCACGTCTCTCGTGAAGGTCGTGACCTTCACGAGTGACCTTTGTGACGTCACGTGTGACGTCATTATGGGAAACGTTCCATAACGCATCGCGCGTTTACGCCGATGGCGACGGCGACGCCGCTCAAGCCGGAAACAACTGCCTAAAAGCTGCGCTCTGAAAAAAAAAAAAAAAACGCTTGAAATTACACCGTGACAGAAATATCTCTTGAACATGCAGTGGTGTCGCGTTTGAGTATACTTGTGTCCCACTAGTGTCAGCAAGCTCATGTAAAGAAAAAAAGAAAAAAAAACATTTTAATTTAATAATGCTGCACAGCTCCTTTAACGTCTCTTTTAACGCAAGCCGATCCCATTTTGCTGAGTCTAGTCTGACGACGACACCCCGTGTGCTGACGTCAGACGGATCAGTATGTGTTGCGGACATCGTCCGTTCGTCCGACATGAGCGGGAAAGCTCGTGCCTACGAAAAAAGGAGTTGGGTAAGGCGGCTGTTCGCCTTCTGGCCACAGGAAATTGCACTGCCTGGAACGGGTCCACGAATCCGTCCTAAAGATGGGTCCCACGACCTCCGTCTGATGACGTCATAAAGTTTCACGTCGCCGGCCAAAATCCTGGCGGTGTCACAGCGTCGCCATTTGACGTGGCAGACGACCGTTCTGCTCAAGGTCGCTGTCCAGCTTGACAGCAGTTTCAGGAAGCTGAACGAATCTGCGACGACAGCGACACCAATTGCGTTGGCTCGTACTTTTTTTTTTTTTTTTTTGCCCGGTCAAACAGCCAGGATCGCGACATCCAATAACACGACACGCCGTTTCCTGCGAAGTCCTTAGTTGCCACTTTAAGATCAGATTTCACGTATGGGCGGATTAGGACGATGAACACACCAGCCAAAGACGCGTTCGAGTCACCGCAATAAAATGTGGATTGCGCAAAGAAAAACAAACAAACATAAATATACGGGTCGTACCCGTTCTTGGTGTTCGCCATCAGACCGGTAATTTCAAGCGTCTCGGGTCTAGGAGACGGCTGAAAGGGGGGTAAACGCATTTGAATGACACTCAAGAGGGAAGAGATTACGGAGTGCAAGCTTCAGTTAGAATATTCGCGCACGTCGAAGGAGATACAAAATAATGTAATTTCTCGTGTACGACATGAGCCCCATATTTCAATTGTTAGGTGCTCTCTGCAAACTGAGTTCGAGTGATCGTTTCTCTCGGACTGAGTTATCTTGACGGCAGTGCAGAACATTACTCGGACAAAATGGGGCGTATAAAAATATGACATATATAAGTGTTATACTGGACATACCTTTATTTGGTCCTTTGGAATGCAAAGGCATTGAACACAGACGATCATAAAACTACCAGTCTACCTTAAAAGTCGAAGATGTAGAAAGAGCCACTCTGCTTCCTATCACATTTGAACCCACACAGTGAACTATACACAGTGAAAACTTCATACCTGTAAACCTGAATAATATTTTGAAACATCGTCAACCTTTCAGGCACGTTTTTGTTTATACAGTAATAAACATTTTAATACCGAGGATTAGCCTCATCATCATCATGGAGTTAAACAAAAAAATTTTTAAAAAAATTATGCGTGTGTGTGTTGCGGGGTCCGAGATGATTGCACGCTTGTACGGCACTTATCACAGGTAATCAAATTACTCGTAATCAATTATTTCTTGGAGTAATTTTTTTATAATTTGAATACGTTTATTAGGTAGTAATCACACGAGTAATAGGATCACTTTCTAAAGTACTAAAAGTGCTCGTAGCCGTTACCATTAAAGGGGGTAGAAGGTACCCCTTTTTAATGGTGCACTTCGTTTGCACAAGTTTCCTGTCAAAGAAGCCTCAAACCAAGACTCCAACACGTGGATGGTTTAGCACAATTTCTGGATTAAGAAGATGAGTAATTTATAATTCGGCAATTCCAATTCAGTAATAGACAATACCGTTTTCAAACCGACGGAAAAATATGTCGTTTAGAAAATCCGAAGTAATCGAAAAAGTAACTTTTTTTTTATGTGACACACCCAATTACTTTTCTTCTCAAGTAATCGGGAAATCTAATGGAATACTTTTTTTTAATGAAGAGCAAGTGTAATCGTCATCGATTAGTTATTTCGAGTTACGAGTACAGGTCTAGATAATTGTCATTATTAATCGAAATAAAATTCGCTGGAGATAACCTTAAGTATGACGTGCGGCCGGGATACGACGAGGCTTGTTTCATGCTCGAGCTCGGTGCATCGTTTGCAGATGAAAGCAGGATCTTGCAGCTCGCCGTAAAGTTCGCTCTTTACTCCACCTATTGAGCAGAGTAGCGAGCGGCGGCGCGTCCTTCCCATCCGGCGTTGCTGTACGGGGGGTAAAAAGTGCGCGAGGACATCAAAGTATTTCGAGGTCGTCTAGCAACGCATACGGGCAAAATGCCAGTGTGGAGGAGCGGTTGACGTTTGTACAGTCATCGAAGTATGTCGCAGACAAACACGTAGAGGGCGCGAGGTCAACTGACAAGGTTGGGCGACATCACCTTGCTCCGGTATACCCACACACGAGGGGAGTCTTTGCGCTGTTTGCGGGGAATCTGCCTGATTAGAGAATTTTAGGGAACGGTTTTCGCGCATCCGATACGGTACGATATGGGTCCTCCGGTACGAAATGCATATATGCGAGTCTTCTGTGGTTTGCGCATGCGCAGTTCGAAACAGAATATATATATATATATATATATATATATAATGTGCGACAAACGGTTTGGTGAGCAAACGCGAAACCAAGCCGAAAATGAAAGGTGAAAGCGACTTATTTTTAGAGCGCAGCTCTTAGGCGCCCGTTTCCGGCCTGAGCGGCGTCGCCGTCGGCGTCGGCGTCGCCGTCGGTGTCGGCGTCGCCGTCATCGTAACCGCGCGGTGCATTATGGGAAATGTCCCATAATGCACCGCGCGGTCCCGTGACCTCGGTCCCCGAGGTCACGTGACCCCCCCCCCCCCCCCCCCGAGATCACGTGACCCCCCCGGAGGAGATGGAAGAATGAGGGGAGCAGGAGGAGGAGGAGGGGTATACCCTCCCCTGAGTACCCTTCCCTCCTCCTCCTCAAGAGCTGCGCTCCAATTCGGCGTTACAGGGAGTTGTAAACGGCTTTCACTTTTTTATTATACTATACAAAATATAATAAAAAATTATTACGGTGCCGACAGCATCGATTTGTTTCCTTTTGATTCTTTTTGTGCGGAATATAATTTTATACACAAAAGGGCCATCATCACAGCTATTTGCACTTTATAAGCGCTTGCAATGTGAACTTAGGCTTAGAATTTACTTTTTCATATTGTGCTTAAAAGCAGTAGTTTTTTGGTTTTCTTTCTTTGTTCCTAGTAACCACCGTGTTCGATTTTCTCTTTGTTCATATCCCTACGCGCTGCGAGATCGACGCCTGTGCAAACGCGTAACCCCTAGCAGTTGTCCCGCTTATGTTTGAGTTGCCGCTGAAGAGTAAATAGAATACAAAAATGCGTAATATTTGACTTGCTTTTTTTCTTGTATCCTCCGTTTATTTTCAAAAAGTCGCACATAGAACGGGATTTGTTTCTTTTTTAACAATGAACGTTTGAGAGATACGTTGTAAACAATATCTTGAGCTCTTTGTTTTTTGTATCAGTTGGGTTCCCTGGCGTGCCCATAATTATGTTGCGTTCAATAGCTATGTACGCGCATAGTGTGACGAGTTTTGGTTTCCAATTTTGTTTTCTCTATTCCATCAACATATTTATTTACTTCCAAAAACATTCAGGGCGCTCAAGCAAGTACTCAAGGTAGGAGACTTTGTTTGTTTACTGTTTTTTCGAGCATCGAACACACCGTGGACGCTGTCGAAAAAAAAAAATACACGAAATCATAACGCAGGCGCGCTCACGTGTGTGTAGCGAGCGAGCTCGTCGTGGAAGCGGGCTCTACAGGGGTTGTGGAGGGGACCGGCAAAGGGGGGGGGGGGGGGGGGGGGGGGGAAGAAGGAGGTGACGCGGTTCGACTAATAACACGCTTCTATTACTCGCTCGCAGCCTGTCCCTAAAAAGTGGCGGAGGGGGAGGGGGAGATATTAGCGCGGTAAACGCGATCACGGGAAAATCCTATTTGCCTCGTAAGTTTATTGACATGAGCGGCTCCTTTTCGTAGAGAGGCCGTGATATGTTCTCTCGTTGGGAAGAAGTAAAGTGGTCACGCCATCGCGTCGAAGTCTGTCGACGACGCGCTCACGCAAGAAAACAAAGCTCCGTTTTATTTTTGTCCGGAAGAAACCTTGGAAAGCAAGTATGAGAGGCGAAGCGTGCTCCCTACGGGGAAGAGAATCGTGATTGCACTTGGAGAGCATAACTTTGCTTAACTATACTCTCTCTATTGAACATGATGGTCGACCCCGGGATTGGGGAGGAAATGGGTCCTAAGTTCCAGCACTAAAAGAACGAAAACATGAGACGGGCAGCGCCTCACGTTCAATTTACACCAGTTCGCCGGCACTCTGAGCATCTTTTGTTTCACTTTTCATTAGAAAGGCTTTTTTTTATATCGTGGCAGTGCAATCTAAAATTGAATCTCCAAGTAGACATTTTGTTCTCTTTGCGGTTTTATCAAAACCTAAAAATATGAAGAAATAGGCCGTCGAGGTATATTTGAGCAACGAAGTCTAAGGAACGCTCGTACAAATATTGCTCCGCGGGAACATCTCGGAGAGCGAACCGCGCTCCAAGCGAGGAACACGGATAAAAAAAAAAAGTAAAAGAACTAAAAAAATAGAATAGTTATAACGCAAGTTAAATTCTAATTCATGAGAGCTAACCCCTGCATGAAGTTTAACTGCCCTCCCTACTCCCTACTCCCTACTTTATCCCCTCCAAACTCGCTGAATTTCTTTCGACGAGTTTGCAGATGAATGGTTTAACAGATGCAGTAAGCATGAGCGATCCCCTCGCTTTATTTCCTTTATTTTCGTGCTATTATCGCGCAGAATAAAGCGTTTACAGTAGTCCTTTTGTATATAAAACAGGATCATTATTAAGGCAGTTTACAAAAAGACGTTTAAACCATGGACATTACTGATGGCGGCAAAGTCGAGTCTGGGTGTCACAGCGACGTGAAAGGTAGCGGCGGCGTGTACCGGTGAGCAAGACACGTTTCCCGGCTCGTTGTTTTGTCGCTATGCTCGGTTACTGCAGCGTCCGTTTTTCCGTCCGGAATTCTGACGCTCACCATTTGTTTTTGTTTTGCTTTTTAGGGGAAGGCGGTGTCTGAGCGGACGTCGCGAATGTCGCGACGACATATGGTCAGTGCTGCTGCCCGCTATATTCTGTGGTGGATCAAAATATTCTGGTGGGCTAGTTGGTTGTACATACTAAATACAAATAGCGCTAAGACAAGGACAGACGAAGAAGTGAACAGGACAGGCGCAATTTGTCTGTCCTGTCCGCTTCTTCGTCTGTCCTTGTCTTAGCGCTATTTTTCATTTAGTTGGTGGTGGAAGCTGACCTCTTACGCCACTTTTGTTTTGTGTGTTTGTTCTTGCGAGTTTTTTTTTTGCGACCGTGGCTTTCTGGTTAGAAATGGAACGGTTTGAACAGGAGCGAGTAACTAAATACAAACCACCAGCTAGTAATGATAATACCGAATTTCGGAAATTAGAACAACTAGCTTTATCCGCATGCGCTTATGGGATCCCATCAGGTTTCGGGGGCCTAGTGCTACTTTCACATCCATGTTGTTCCTGAAAACCAGACAGAAGCAAATACGAACAAGACGAGATAAATAATTGTATAGAAGATGAATATAAAGGGCGACTGTAGTCAGAACTAAAAATGCGAGGAACAGAAGCGTTCATAAAGAAGATAATAATCGTCCAGGTGTGTCATTTCGCGCTTTCTCTAAGGCCCCTTTTGTGTTCCCAAGGTTTAACGAGATTTAGGTTCCCGATCGAATACTCACGGCCCCATATTTCTGCGCATGTCGTGCCCCACCGACAATCAGGTCGTGTATTTTCTGCCAACATTTTGCATTTTGCATCGGAACGAAATATATTATTGCGGTATACGAAGAGGACACTGGATGCGTCAGGCGAGAGTGACATTTGGCACATCTAGCGCGTTATCCCCACACAGAGCGTGAAAAAAATCTCGGGCAGTTACGGACAATGGCGAAAGAAGATGGCAGTCCGAGCGAGGTGCGTGAAATCCCGCAGCTGCCGCTAATTGTACCCTCGATTTCATCGTCCGTTTGGCACCATCGTTCCCCAGGTGTACCCGGAGCGTAAGGATTTTTGCCTGCTCTACTCTCTTTGTCTGTCGTCGTGGGCTTTTGTTACGATTTCACATAGGCGCGGAGTGTGGATCGACCACTCGGCCCGTGCGTGCACGAGATGTCCGGCCTGATTATGCGAGAGGCGTCGCTGACGGTGTCGGTCGTTAGACCCATGTCGTCGTCACTTAGTGCTCGGCAGCGGCAAAAGAAACATGGCACGCGACGTCCGATCACCGAGAGAGAGAGAGAGAGAGAAACAAAAAGAAAGACAGAGAAAAAGAAAGAAAAGAAAATAAACAAACATTGTGGAGAGTTAGACGGCCCTAAAAGAGCCGTAGTACGGTCACAGTGATAGCGGGGAAGCCTTACCAGAACCTAGTCTATCTTAATGCGTCTCGCACCTATATATTTTGCAACTTACTTGAAGGACCCATCGTCCATGTCTGCTTGAAGAGTGCCACACTCATCTAGGACTACAAAATTATTAGCATTCCATCTCAGAAATATCTACAGTGGAGACAAAGGCGCACGAGCGTGAGCTTAGCTCACGAGAATGCTTCGTTGGCGCGACAACTCGCGCAACGAAGGTAGTTTCTAGACCCACGCGTTCACGGGACATCGTGACTACTTATGTCGCACGACGCCATGATGTCACGTGACACCGTGACCCTGCACGAAACCGTGACGTCACTGGACTCATCGATATCACGTGACACCATGACGTTATCTGAGACCATGATGGTACGTGACATCGTAACGTCACGGGGCATTATGATGTCACGCGAAATAACACAACGTGACACTTTATAGTTACGTGACACCGTGATGTCACGTAACGTGACGATATCACGTGACATCTAGGTGTGACGTGATGATATAAACGACGGACTTCGAACAGCAATAACTATAGTTTAACAACTCGAAAGCGAAAAGAAAAAGAAACAAAACAGAATAAGGATGGCATAAAAGTCTACAGAGAACGAGAAAGGGGAAGACCACAAGATTGACACGGTTGCCGTAGCACAAACACGAAACGGTTGGGTATATAGCTTTACAATATTTATGTGAAAAGGCCCACCACGATAGAGGTAAGCTACAAGCGTCATTCTTCGGCACTATAGATTATTCTTTGATCATTTGTTGCGAAGATACTCATCGCTTCTTTCATGCCCACCAAACACTGACGCGCTCCTTCACTCGCACATATGTTCCCACGAACATACAATGAAAGGCGTAACTGCCTAAGTGCCTAATAATCCAATAAGAGGGACGTTCATAAAGTTCGTATTATTGCCCTGAAGAAAGAGAGCTTCGTTCCCGAGCGTTGGTAGTCGAGTAGTTCTTCATCACATAGGGAACCCAAAAGGCGGCGAACTTCAGTCGCCAATTCATGATATTATTTTCTTGAGAGTGGCGCCACGAATGTTATCGAACAGAAAGTTCTTTTGTCAACTTCGGCTGTTCGAGTACAAGAGGAGTGAGAAGCTCACGGCTGCGTCGGTCGTCCTCGGAGCGCGCTCACTCGGGGTCCAAAGAAAGCACTCGAAAGAGCACTATGCTAATCAGTGAAATCGTGAAGGGCTTCGCTGTGCCGATAAATCTCGTCGGTGGGAATTAACGCCAGCAGCGTTGTTCGGTGCTGCTGCCTCGTCGGGACTTGCTCTTGGCTGCTCAGTTCAGAAATCGAGTTGTTTCATGGACGCACGTGAAAAGAGGTCCTTGGGTTCTGTTTGTCTTTCATATAAATGCAGATTACGTGCCCCAAGATATCAAGCCTTTCCTTGTTTTAAACGTTAAGTAGCATGAGCGCAAAGAGGTGCGGTGTTCGGCGATGAGATTGAGTAGTGGGTTTCGAAAGAAAATTTGCGATTTTTTCGGGAATTTTTGAATATTCAAAACCTAATATAACAAAAAAAATAAGAATAACTACTTTCGAGACAAAGTTGCTGAATGAAGAGGATTTCGCGTTGGGATCGAGTCGCTCAAATCAATATGAGATAAAAATGAATCTTATCTATCGTCGCGTTTAATTGTTTTGAATATCGAGTGAGCGCAAAAGAGGAGTCAAGATTTCTTATTTGTCTACATATATACACCAACTCAACTCTACATTGGGGGGTACAACTTCATTTCACATCGACAGTTGCTTTAGGAACTTCCCAGCTCCATTCACGGTGACTTTGAGCTAGACAGAAAACTCTTTGAAAGATTTCATCGCTCATTTTTAGAAAAATTCTAAGGGAAATTCTTTGTTGTTCACGATCAGGATAGGATTTTTACGAACTATAGGTGTAAGGAGCAAAATATGAGAACATAGTTACACTGTGTGGGGCATATGTGAAGGAAAAGGAGACTGCACAACACTTGATACTTTATCGTGAAGGGCTTCATTCTGCAGTTGCTGACGGCGAGAGTGATTTAGTAAAAACTTTGGCCGTTTTATGCAGCGACGAATAAATAGACGCTTGAAAAGTGGAGATCACCAAGCACATGTTATTTGTCCGGTGGCATAAATAAAAAAAAAAACAGATCTATTTTATTTTTTTTTATTCGTGAGGTAGGTTGAAAGTCACGCACAAGGTTACGAACTGGCGCCACCTTCATAGATTGTGAATTTTAGAAGTACACCCTAAAACGTTTAAAATTAATTGTATTCTAATAATCAGAGAACAGTTACCTGTTGAAATTAAACTGTTTGGCCAGGTGGCGCAAGCTGTGGCCCGATAGAAGTATTTAGCCGTACCTTTTATCCCTTTCGGTGCCGCCGGGCCGCCTCTTGCCCGGGAAGGGAGGGGAGGGGAGGAGGAGGGGAGATATCTCGCAGTTGCAGCGATATTTAGAGCTACAGCTGCACTGTGCGTGTTTGGATTTTGCCTCAGACTGAGGCGTCGACTCATGCGTGCATTCTTTTGCTCCCTTTCCCACTTACTTCAGTGACCCCAAGGCTGCGTTGCGTGTGAGGGAGCGAATAAAGGCCGGATGTGCATGAACGTGTGTGTACGCTCATTTACAGCTATCGCCTTCACTTATTCGCACACTCCGACGAAAAGCCGGGGATTTCTCATTCCGATATCAACGCTTCGGTGTTGTTATCGTATTTTCTGAACTATAGTCCGCGGAATCTACACGTTGAAAAGTTGAAATATTACGAGGCACGGACTTTGTAAGGGTGTGCATTAAACTGTTTCATTATTTTTTTCAAGATCGTTTATCATGTCGACACGTACCAGATTTTGCGACTGGCCAATTTCGTTAGTTTTGGTTTCTATAAAATACAAACTCCCTTTGTGCACTAAGAAACCAGGGTTGTTGAAGGTGTGCTATATTATAATTTTTTTTTTACGTGCGGAATGCGCACTAAATGCGGACTATGCAGGGTGGACAGACTGTACAACGGGTCCAGGCAGTATAGTCCAGATAATCCGGTACTAAGCGTTTAAAACGGGTACAGTCATTGACAAGCTGGAAACGGCAGGGCGTCTCTTTCGACTGCCGGGCCTCCAGCCCGCGCTCGATGCCTTTCGTCGTGCTTCGTCTGCTCGTGCACGTTGGAGGCTCACGAGACGACGAAGCATCATCGAAGGCGGGAAGCTCGCACTGGAGGCAGTGCATTTGAAGCTCCTCCCTGTCGTTGTCATCCTGTCAGCTAGGGACTGTATCATACATATTCGTTGTATGAACTGATTTAAAACGCACGAATATTACTGGCGCTTGTAATATTTTTTATGACAATTTTTTTCCCTGTAAGTCCCTGCGTTTGCGTACTGTCCTCTTCTGTCCTCACTTCCCGCCTTCGCCGTTCTTGAAGGGCGCCGTCCCTTATTCGAAACATGGTCCTCAGACATTTTTGAGCGTGTTCCATCGTTTCTGACCATTTTTTTTAAGCATTGGTAGTATGGGGAATAAAACGCAATTAAAACCAATACTACGGCACGACGACATTGTGTTCTGACGAGCGGAAGGATGCTGGCCTCCTCTTCATTTGTTGTTCGCAGATAACCCACGGACCGATTAAAAGGGTTCGCATGGCGTGACGCCACCCGATTAAATAGGTTCAGCCCCTCCATCCATCCATCCATATTGAGCCACTAATTAAGCTACGCTTCAGAGTAACGACACTTTCCCATATTGTGGCTTAAAGTCATGGTTGCCAGTTATCTGAAGCTTTATTTGAAATCGCAGGAAACGCCTTTTTCGACCTCCAGAATGGTTAAAACAGTTCGCGACAGAGCAAAACAATATCACTTGAGGTTCCTAACGCTGTATCTACAGCTGAGGAAGTCGCATTTTTGAATTGCGACGATCGACAGTTGCGTCTGCTTTGCACTAAGCACCAAGATGGCGTCGCCCACTAGCAGATCGCGGAACGGAGTGCTGATACTCTAAGCGTAGCTGATATAGCGGCTATGCATTCATCCATTCTTGCAGAGGGAAAAAAAAAAAACGTTTATTTTGCTTCGACTGGTCGCTTCATAGTTTTCTGGGCACAGGGGAACGTAAATGTCTCCACTCACCGTCCTGCCGGCCATGCAGTCCGAAAGGTGGCGGAGTCTCCTTCCGACCGTCTTGGCACCGTCGCGAGACGACGTCAGGGGGCACCGGGCAACCCGGTCTTCTCGAGGGTTTCCGCCGCAGGGGTCCTGGCAGCAGGAGACCACATCGGGCAGGAGGCCAGAAGGGCTCGCCCAGGGGGCTGTAGGGAGAGGCAGAAGCTTGATAAACCTTCATTCAACAGGCAAAATAAGAAAGGGTGGGCCCATGAAGTTTTCGTCGGTTTATTTCTTCTCTTTGACACAAACACATACTAAAATTAATAACGTTCCATGAAAAATCAACCTAGAAATCAAAGGTCATCAATTTCGTTGATCTGCCAGTTAAGAAGAATTCACGCATGGGAACAATCCGCCTAGGGAAGTGCGTGGTGTCGACAGCGGACGAATTCCCTTCTCAGCCTCGTCGTTCACACCGACGGGGTGCCGGGGTTGAGTGAGGTCAGTGTTTGCAGTCTAATTTGGCTGTGTTTATCCTTGACATCACCTCAGACAAATTTAGTGGTCTCTACGAGGGGCGTTCATAAAGTTCGTATTATCGGCACAAAGAATTGAAAAAAATTGAACAAATCAGGCATCAACATGAGCGCGCGTCCCTCTAGTTTCCACACAGTGTAAACATCGCATGCTATAGTAGCTCGGAACGCCGCTAGGGAGTTGAAACAAAAATGGCACCACCCATCGGTACCAAGCACATGCAGTGATCCGTTTTCTCCATTTGAAGGGAAGCAATGCCAAGGATATTCAATCCAATCTGGGAGCGTTGTTCGGGGACAACGCCCCAGTTTATGACACTTTAGTTAAATGGCGGAGACGCTTCCAGTGTGGCCAAATAAGAGGAAAGCATTTCAAAGACGGCGACAAAGTGATTGCTGAAGTGGAGCGATTCCTGAACCCTCAAAACGAGGAGTTCTATAACAATGGCCTCCGGCATGTGGTGCATCGCTTGAAAAAGTGGGTAACTTTTGGTAGCGAATATGTAGAGAAAGTCTCAACTCTTAAGCCTGGTTCAGACAGTTGCGTTTGGCTGCGTTTGACTGCGTTGCGGCAGCGAGAAACCAGGACATTCCTCCTGCTCATAGCGCGTGCCAAGAGATTCCTTAAATTGGGTTCCACGCTTCATACGAAGCACAGATGTGCCGGTGACTGGCTTTCGGTTCTCGCCGCAACGCAGTCAAACGCACTCAACCGCAAGTGTCTGAACCGGCCTTTACTCGAGTTTCATTGCTGAAGCTCTATTCCTTCGTGACAATAATACGAACTTTATGAACGCTCCTCGTGCACTTAACATCAAAGCGTTTTGCGACAAAATATATTTAAGAAGAAGTGATCCGCCACGTAACAGGGATTTTTTCTACAATTCGAGCAGTCCTACGGCGCTCTGCCGTGGTGATGACGTCGCAGCTCCGCAACCCAAAAGTCTTTTTTTTTTTCCTTCGCGTGACGCGCGTACTGGGAAGAAATCTTTGAAATTTTCCCCTCGTTTAAATATCGCTAAAGCGGTAAATTTACAGGCATAATTCAGCGGAATTGAACTAATATAAACATGTCACCGGAGAACCACAAGCATCTGCTGACGCCATCTGTCAATACATTTATAAGCTTTAATGAAATGCTCGTGTCTCAATAACACTACATTTAGCGGCGCAGATTAGTTTTTCGGACGCTTCTTGTTCTGCTAGTTTCTTTCTTAAGCCTACAATACTGTTGATCTGCTGTTTAAAGGGATAAAACACGAGGTGGATATGTGGGCCACAAGCAGACGACATTCCTGCTCAGCATAAAGGTTCACTGATGGAACTCATCGACTGGACATTCATTTTCACATATGTTTCTAACTTCCTTTTGATAAATAAAAAAAAAAATATGCGACGGACGGAAAATTTTCTCTTTTTTTTGGGGGGGGGGGGGGGGTGATTGCCATTTTAACAGGAGATTAAACAATACTGGCTAGTAAACACGGAGTTGGATAAGACAACGAATGTCTCAGTTTATACGATGTGCTATCAAAACGTCCTGTGATTGTTGATTGGAACCACTTTACTGCACCCACAGTTTCTGATTACCAAAAGCGAAAAATCGTTGGAGGCCTCGTTGCTCTGAGACATGTCTTTAATTATTGAACATTGTTCTTTCTACTTTCTTCCCTCTTGTAATGCTTGTCACCCAAGGAGAAAACATTGAAGTAAATATCGGGTGCAGTACACATTCGTTCATTTCATTCATATATTGATGCTGTCAGCCCGTTGGGCTATTACAAGAGTGGGTATACGAAATAAAAAGGTAAAAGTAACCACTATACGCTGGAACGTAACATACTGGGTGCTTGACTTTAATTTTAACGGATGAATTATTGCAAAATAAAACCGTGCAAGGTGAACAAATATTGTCTGTGCGGGTGAGTTAAACAGCCACGGAGACATTATATACTGGGCAAATCGTCATTGGGATAACTAAATAAAATATGCTGGCTACCTTTTTTTTTAGTAAAAATAAACATATGGCTTCCACTAAAACTCACACAGCGTGATTGAAAACCACTAAATTAGAAGGAGGTAAAAAGGTGTAAAGTGCCCGAGATGTTTGGCATAGTACTAGAGTTACCGCTCGTGTAACACCCCAAACTGGCGCTGCGAAAACGGAGGTAATAATAATATCATCATGTACAAAACTCACTGACCAATAGGCCAATCACAAAACGATTGCTCGTCACAAAGAATGCACAACATGGTGTTCTAGTTGGTATATTAATATCCTCCTAATTGAACTAAGAATTTCAAACTACGGGCGTTATGCGAGTTTATAGGCCGCCTGATAAGGCGAGAAGACCATCAATGTTTAAGGTATCTCACAGTGTTATTATAGAGTACTGCAGTCTGCGGAATATTACTCAACTCCAGGTATGTGAGGAGCATCAGCCGACCATCGTAAGTTTGCAACCGCAAGTTCGAGAAGACTGCACCGAAAAGCTAATTCAGTCCTGAAACGAGTTTGCTTAAAGTTCAGAGTTCCCCACTGGAACTAAAAAGGAGCACTGGAAATACACTAATTTCGGAATGGGTATGCAGTCAGACCACAATATTATGCGCAAGCTATCAAGACAGATAACACTGGTAGGTTATTATTTTACCAGTACGCGAATCACCAGAGCAGCTTTTCGACGTGCCTTGCTCTGCTTAGACCTTCAGCACACATTTCTTTTTTTGTATTAAGGTGATGTTGCGGCAACGTTCGGTTTTATATTTTACTGTTTTGCAACTATGCCGCTTTGACGGTGCTTTGGTCGTGTGGTTTTTTGTATGCCAGGTAGTCACTTTGCTCTTTTGACGCGTGCGTTTTCTTTTTTCCCTCGCATGTTTTGCTTTGTAGCGGTTTCCACCTGCTTCCGGATGCAGCAAGTGGACTGGCACATTGGTCCGTAGGCTGAGGCAAAACAAAAAATAAAAAAAAAACAGGCAGCTAAAAATTTTATTTTTTTAAAAGCACGATTGCATGTAATGTTGCTAAGTGTACACTTTTGCGTAACAAAAATGACAAATGCAGAAAAAAAAAAGACCAGCAAGCACAGCGTCACCTCGTTTTACCGCTAATAATTCACGAGCTCAAGCGGACACTTACGATATAAGCATCAGGCCATATCTAACAGCTGACAAATGCGCAATGTGCTCTTTGTTTCTATATGAATGACACCCGCGTGTACGGGTTATTAAAGTATTTCACCGTTTGATTAGCATCCAACTCGAGGATGCGCATTGCGATATTTCTGCGCGGAAATCTTTGGCTTCTTTTTACCGACTGATAGGGTGCGTACCCCGTTTCGAGGCTGCAGACCCACTGTGCAGTACACAACATCAGCTATGTAATTACAATTCGAATCCGCACGCTCGTAGCGCTCGTATTAGTGATAATATAGATAATATGGAAAGAAACTGGGAAAAACGATATGCGAGCGTACGGTGTCGTCAGAGCAAGGTTCTATGATTAAAAGGATTGTGGGTAGACGCAAAGATTAGATGTCTGTGTCTCCACGTTCTCTCTCTTTCCAATCGTATGAACAAAAGCGTCGTCTGCTCCTCGCGCACGGCCAGTCGTACGTACGCCGTATGTCGGCGTTCGAACTCCAGACCCGCACCAGGAACAGACGACGCTCTTCTTCGCTTGACTGGAGGAAGGCAGGGGGTTGAGACAGGTAGTTTCGCTACTACTCTCTAATCATCCCAATCTAAGTTTCTTGCTCTGATGTCGCCGCCCTTTCTTATCTCCTCCTCTCCCACTCTCCCGGTATACACCAACTCATGTTTACAAATGAACCGGAGCGCCCCTGGCGGCACGAAATCTGCGCCGCGCATGCGCGATTGTGCGTAGGCAAGAAGCGCGCCTTCCCGCATCGAAAATCCATTGGAATGAACACGGCTAAAGATGCGCGCAAGAAGACAGGGACAAAAAAGAGGAACCCGTAGACGATAGGAGAACGCAAACTCACATGTATTCCATCACTATGCAATACATATGTGTTGGGGGTGCCTCTGTCCCTGTTTCATTGTGCGCAACTTTAATCATGTTAATCAGTACCTACTCGCGCAACTGACCAAATTATTACCATAGAAACATGGCGTGGTCGGCGTTGGTGTGAGCCCCTGTGCTTTTTTGCATTGGAACTGTTTATTCTACGTCCTCATAGCAATGTTTTACTACATTAGTGACCCGAGCGAAATTAACGAGGCTCGTCACACCGCAAAACGTCGCGTAAATAAAGGACCTGTGGCGATTCATGCCGCGTGAACGCCGCAGAATGGACCCTAAATCCTGATTCACATGATGAGATTTTGCATGCTATTTTCAGTCGTGACGTCGCTTGGGCTGCAAAAGCGTGGACGGTCGATGCGATGCACGACGTCGATAATGAAAATCTACGTCAATAATGAAAACAAAAATAACCTTCAAACTTAAAAGTTTTTTGAGGTCTGCACTTTCTTCTTATCGTAATTACTGGTACAACGTTTGGTCTACGGGCCACTGTTGTTTACACGAGCAGCCCACACTATTAACAAGCAGACGAATTTGAAAGAGCAGAAGACAAATTTAACAATCAGACGGTCGTTTAAACGTGAAGACACTGAACGTGGACCTCGGTTGGTCCGGACAGCTTATCGATTTTCCCGCGTTTATGCTAGAACAAAACAATTAACCTTAACGACCACAAGTCTTTTTGAATTCAACTCAAGTTGCTTCAGCACAAGCAGTCGTGGTCCGACGGCGTCTGCTTTTCTCTTTTCACGGCACTTACCCGAGTTCCCGGACGAACCGGGCAGGAAGAAAACATGTTAAAACTGATCTTCACACCTTTGCCGGCTCTTTTGATAAAGCCCTATATATTTTGCCTTGCATTTGCCTAACCTGTGTTTTGAGGTCTTATTTATCTTTAAATCCGGTGGTGTTCCTCCGATATCCCCCCCCCCCCCCCAGGATTTCGTGTCTTTTTTTTTTGCTTTTGTTTTTTGTGTCGGGTTAGTTTCGGTGTTAATTGAGGTGAAGAAAACAGGACACGGGAATGGCATTCCTTAACCTACAGGAAGTTTGCGTGTGGCCAAAATGCTTAAAAAAAAAAAGTCCCGGGTTTGATTTGAGAAAAGAGCGATGTAAGCGTGGTGGCCCGAAAGAAAGGAGCAGCCTCGCGGACGGTGGACTTTGTGCTCATTCAAAACGAAATAAAGCACTAGATAAGGGGTTCTCTTCTACAAATCTTAGGTTTCGCGGCTTTTGCCGATTTGGATACAATCAACTCGGGTGTTAATCTCTAAAATGTAACAATGCACAACGGGGAAAAAAAGAAAATCTCTAGGTGTAAGATAAATTAAAGATCCAGGATAAACGTCTGTCCCTCACCTGATTTAAAGTCAGATCGTGCCAGCAATCAATACAGCGTATATTGCGTGACTTGACGTTCCGAGATCGGCACAGGTGACGTAAGTAAACACAACCCTTACATAATTCCCGATGATAGTCAACAGTTCATCGGAGTGACACCATTTGTGCACGTTGAGGCGTATCGCAGAAACAATTTTGAGAGAGAAGCTGGAGTGTGCACAAAATGATACACCTTTCATAACTGGCGACTAACGTCGGGAAGTGGAGGTTATAGGTAAAGAAAAAAAATTAAAGCGTCATTTTAAATCGTGTATACTTTTCTATTACATAAACAAAGTCACCTTCCCCCATTCACACACACACACGCACACGCACCACACACACACAAACACACACACACAACACACACACACACACAACACACACACCACCAAACACGCGTGAAGGAATCTCGAAATCAAATATGTACATTTCGATCCGTACGCTAATGAGGGAATGCAATGAAAAACTCTACGTTATGCTCACCAGGATGCGGAGAGTTCAGCGCGCCGCTATCCTCGGTGTTGTCTACACGCTCCAAGGCAGCTTCCGGCGTCTCGGCAGAGGCACAAGCACGCGGTCGAAGCGCCGCGTGAGAGCGGAGCACGCACCATGTCTCGCCCTGGGAGCTGCTCGCGTCCGCACCCGATCAAGCCCACGTGCTTTTTGAAGCGCGCCATAAGTTTCGCGCGCGACGCAAAACGAGAGCAGGCAAATAGACAAACAAAAGAGCTCTTCCCCTACCCTCCGTGCCCGCAATTGTTCAGGAATCGTTGCGGCCGTGCGTCGGAGCGAAACACGCATGCGCGAGATCAGTCGTTCATCGACCAATCGGATCGCGCTGACTGGCTTTCTCCTCTCCGTTTGCCCTCTCTGCCCTTTTTTCTTTTTTTGTCCCCAGTGTCTTTTCTTTTTGTCCCGCGTGCTTTTTTTTTTTTTTCTTTGAAGTTAGCCAGTTTACGTTATCAAATTACTATTGACACGACTTTTGAGCTTGCATGAAAGCTTTGGCGTCATTGGAACCTCTATCTGCCCACTCGCCTTTTATCTTTCTCGGTGTCTTCCTTTTCCCGCTCTTCTGTCTCTCTTTCTACTGGTCTCTATGTGTACACCGAGCGTATTTATTTGCAGTTCAGCTTTACGAGAAAAGGAGTTTGTGTATGCGGATAGAAATTGAGGGAGAGGAGGGTGCCGAGCCCTGATTGGACGGTTTAGCGGGTAGACGTAAAGCTAGCTGTCTTTGTCTCTACTCACTGTTCGAAGGACACTGCACGAGCAGAATACGATGTTCTCGTTCGCTCTAATTGCAGCGATACAGCGTGTCGGAGACAAATGCGGCTAGCCTTTCCGTCTACCCCCGATCCTTCCAGTCAGAATTCGGCCCTCTTATATCCCGGTATGCTGTAATCTCCTCTTCTCCCTCAGTTTCTTTTTGTATAACTTCGTAACCATGGCGTCGCACTATGCTTTTTCCTTTTCCATCTTCCACTTTTTCTGAACCTTCCCACGTTTTAGGTCTGAGCATATTAATGTTCGAAGGCAGTTTCTTATATTTTTTTTTTTGTGCTCACGCCTAAACTATTTTATCTTCTAATTGTGGATACAATTTTAGTTTTACTCGTTCTGTAATATCACCAATGGCTAGTTTCCTCCCGTTTGTTGTCCATTCCGGAACTTATATGTTTTCTTTTAGAGCGCAGCTCTTAGGCGCCCGTTTCCGGCTTGAGTGGTGTCGGCGTCGCCGTCGGCGTAACCGCGCGGTGCATTATGAGAAATGTCCCATAATGCAACGCGCAGGACTCGTCACGTGACCTCACGATGGTCACGTGACCTCTCGAGGGTCACGTGACCTTTTGAGGGTCACGTGACCTCACGAGGGTCGCGTGACGTCCTATGACCTCACGTCACGCGTTGCATTATGGGAAACGTCCCAAGATGCAACGCGCGGGGACGAGGAGGAGGGGAAGGACAGAGTTTGAGGAGGAGGGAAGGAGGAGAGGAGGGAGGAGAGGGTACGGATGAGGAGGAGGGGCATACCCTCCGCCTCAGTACCCTCCCCTACTCCTCAAGAGCTGCGCTCTAATTCGGCGTTACAGGAAGTTGTAAACGTCTTTCGTTTTTGTCTTTTTATCAAGTTGACTCGCGCTTTTTGTGCCCTCTTGTATAATAATTAGTATTTTTCATTACATATACACTTCTTAATAACGAATTTTGTCACCCTTGTGTCATTTCTCGTTGACTTTAGATTGCATTTTTTTGTATATTCCTGCGTCCTACTCCAATATACAGATTTAAACACCCCCGCCCCCTCCCTCCCTACTCGTGTTTATGCAATTGAATGGGCATCTGGGGTGTTGTGAACAAATAAATAAATTAACATATACAAAATCAAATGTCTGGGCCAGAGGGTTACATGCCTAGAGAAAACATTTGTGCCTGTCGTCGTCACTTCATATTTCAGACATTCACTTCTTGCACAACTTTCGTCCGCACGCTTACTGGATCTGCTTAAAATATAAAAAATAAATGTAACTGACCTGAGCAACACAATTCAGGGCTTCCTTTTAACATTGTAAGGTACAATCTTTTTTTCAATGGGAGCAACAACAACAAAACAAACATAAAAGAACAAACCTTCAAAAGCGGGCAAACAATAGGAAGGATCTACGTTCGTTGCAATTTTAAGTAAAGTTTTCTCCTAACGTTTCAAAGCGAAAGGTGCTGCCACCTTCTCGAAGAAAGCCGTCGTCATTTTTTGTTTTTGTTTTGTTTGTTTTCCTTTTGCATTTCTTCGCAAGGACCGGATTCCGGCTCAACAGTGTGCTTCTGATTACCGCGGAGTGGGTGAAAACTCTATTGATAATAAAGATTATATAGTGACCTAGGGGGAAATGTACAATAAATGTCGGCTGCTTTGGCACATCGGGGCATAGACGCGAATGTCGGTGGTCTCCATGGGCCCATTTTGCTGGCGACACCTAAGCACACACAAAGGCAGCAGCGAACCATCATTCGTAAATGCTGTATGTTTTTTCTTTCTCGCTCTATTTTGTACGGGAACACCGGCATTGCGTATTGTATAAAAACAAAATAAAGTTGACAAGCACTCGAACAACTTCAACTCGTCGCGACAAAACGAACACTCCTAACCCTCCGTCTGCTTTATTCTTCTTACTTTTTTCTGTCGCTTTTCTGTTTATCTTTTTTTTTTTTTCCTCTGGATCATTGATGTCATCGCTTAAATTTGCCCCGTTCGGTTCTTGACTTCACCCCTCCGCGATAGACCGCTTTAAACGCGGAGTAAATAAATAACTGACTATAAAAAAAAAAAAGACTGATGAAGAAAGAAAAAAGATTCACCCTCGAGGGCAAACTCAATCAGCGTGAAAAATGACCGAACTTAAGAAAGAGGTCCATTTTCCTCCGAACGGTAAATTGATCCACCATTTAGTCTTGTTTTCAATCTAACGTACCGTTCTCCGTACCATCGAAGCAACCAAAGCGGTTGCTTTGATGGCGCCAGAACACAATCTGTCTATCTTTGCTTCAACAGGTTTGCATATCGACCAATGAGGCGAGGCAGCATTTCGAAGGAAGTGAAATTGTCCTCTCGTCGAATTACGGGGGAGACGTGCGAGGTTCCTCAACGGTGCGGCGAATTACGAAGAAGCGCGAAATACTGCTGCTTGGCTTCGAGTATCTCATTAAGTCACCTTATATCGAAGCGGAGCCTGGGGAGTGGAGTAATTTTAATTGGGATTAATATTAGATTGACTAAAAGTGGGATTGAAAGGTTTTTGTCACATTTTTTTCCCCTTATATTTATATAACTTAAAAGCTCTCAGTAAGTCTTGTAGACTTGAACGGTACTCATTAGAGGTAATCAAATTACTTGTAGTCAATTACTCTTTGAAGTAATTTTGTAAATATTTAAATACGGGTATTAGGAAGTTTTCACAAGAGCAACCTAATTACTTTTGGAAGTGCTAAAATTTTTGGTGACCTTTACTATTTTTCTTTCCCCCTACGGCGCCCTTCGTGTGTACAAATTTTCTATCAAGGTATCCTGGAAACAAGTCTCCGACGGGAGGACCTATGGTTTACCAAACTTTGGCAGATTACGAAGATAAGTTTGGAGATTTTGATCCAAGACCGGTCAGTACAAAAGACCCGTTTTTTAAACCGGCAAAAAAATCTGTCGTTTCGAAAAATTTAGGTTGGAAAAGTAACGGATGGATGGATGGATGGATGTATGGGTGGATGAATGTCAATGGCTATAGCCTTTGTAACGGGCGGTAGCTTGTGCCACCTAGCCTAAGTCTAAAGAGACACACATATGATTCCGCCCGTCCTTTTAAGCCAATTTTCTCCCCCTAAGGATCACCAGGCAGTGTGGGAGGATATCACCAGGATGACCTTATTCGGTTACTTTTTCAGGTAACGAGAAATTACTTTCCTTCTCAAATAATCAAGTAATATATTTGACTTCTGTCGAACCGAGAGTAATTGTAATTGTAATCCCTTACGTTTTGTTTTCGCGTAACGTGCACGAGACTGTTTAATTGGCAGAGCGCTCCGTTTGCCTTTGACAGATCTCAGGATCAATTCCCGGAGCAGGTGATCTTTTTCCAGCCGCCACCAGTCACCTAGAGTGTGCGAGCTGCTAGCCATTAATATAAAAGTCAACACATTTTTGAATTCAAAAACATTGTGTAAACTGGTCAAATTGCTGGTATTATCCTACGTAGAAGCCGCATAGATTTGTGTAAGGAATTATGCGCGTGTGAGGACTAACGCGATATAGGGGTTGATTGATGGCTTGATTTTTTTCCGATCTCAAGTTACTTTTTTGTTTCTGTGCTTTCTTTTTCCTCTTCTCTAGAAAAAAACACAACTAAACATTTAAAAAAGCCGGTTTCTCGTGGGAAGCGTTACTCAACGTCTTCACATCACAGACGTGAGTCAACTCCTATTTTTGCTTTATTGCGCCATCGCCACACGCACCAGATTTATATTGGGGTGGACGTCGATTAAAAACTTTAACACGATTATTCGATACTTTTTAATCGACCAAACAAATAATTAGTTGATAACGTCGGCCTTAAATAAAAATACCTATAAATGTGTCAAAGCTGAGTTTTGTTTCCTAGTTTTTGCTATGTCCTCAATTACAGGATGTAACGCCTTACTTAAAACTTGACGCTGCACAGCCAACACAAAAAAGGGCACTCAAAAACGGTTAACATATAAAAATAAAATACTTTATATTAACTCTGGACGACAACCTGAGGGAATACTAAAGTGCTTTATTGTGTATAAAAATTCAAAAGCGCAAACACCAAGGAAAAGAAGAGGGGACAGGACAGAGCGCTTTTGTCCTGTCCCCTCTTCTTTTCTTTGGTGTTTGCGCTTTTGAATATTTATACAATGTGTAGCCAACTAGCCCAACAGTTAATTTTGCTTTATTGTGGAGTGCCACACTACAACCTGTTAAAATGGGTATTATACATGATGTTTAAACCCCGAGACGGGGAAGGAAACTTGAACATATATCAGAAGGGACAAAAGAGAGGTGACAGACAAGCGTCTCAAAATGTAAATTAAAAAGTAATTACTTGTGGTGCAGGAATTTTGACATTCTTCTCGAAGTTTTTATGTCAAAATCAAACCGATTGACCGGTTAAATATTGAACCACCCTTAAATCGTTTTTCTAATATTTGAAAGGTTTGAAATATTTGACCAACCGCCCATCCCCACTTTATGATTTATATGTTTTTCTTTCATATATCAAAAATCTTACTGACATTTCGCTGGTTGTCAAGTTCGCTTATCTCGTCTGATATTCTTCTCCAACACGCAGCGAGCGAAAAAGAAAAGACCAAGAAAAACTCTCCAGAGCCCCTCACCAGTATGGCAGGTAGGACACAACGCAAGAGCCAATTACACGTCGAATTGTACTGGCAAAGCACACGCAACCGAAAAAAACAAAAAACACATAGAGCCCGGTGACCATGTTGTTTCAAATCCCGATCCGCGTCGACGTCAGCGAGATGGATGATGCCCAGAGCCATTCTTCTTGCGTCCTCGTGGAACGGCGTTGACACGAGCGCGCACGTGTCGGTGGCCGGGAAACATGGACGAGTGTACAATTGCACGGCGCACAACCAATCGAAAAGATTGCGCTCAGCTTTCGCAAGATGAAACAGCCAGTCCCCTCACCGGGTCCCGACCTGCTCTCACGGAAGCCCCATAATGCACTCGACGAGCCATCGGCTGACAGCGGCGGTAATTGATGACGCCTTGTACAGGCTGCAAAGGAATAAGAATTCTCAACATCAAGCATAAAAAAGAGCGATTAAAAAAAAAAAAAGAAACGAAAATTGGGGAAGTCGATTCAATGGTTATTTCCGATGCTTTGTGCTTAGAGCAGGGACGGTTTGCTGGAAATAGCTGGTATCTCTTCCGGTTGTTTCAATAGCTAGCTGCAGGCGGGAAATCGAGTTCACGTGTCTGGCGTCCCGGCGGCATGAAACTAAAGGTACCTTGCGTTCCAGGCAAATGGCAGCTGTAAATTCGTTCTCGCTTCGACTATTAAAGCCTGGTTCCGCGCGCAAAAAAAAAAACGGGTGAAGAGGCTGAGAATGAGAAGTTGGTTCCTGAGAAAGTCGTGTTAAAAGCCATCGAGCAGACAGAAAGAAGAAAAGTCTCCTTTAATTCCTCCTTTTTATCAAAAAATAGGGAGACCCAGATTCCTCCTAAAGCCCGCTCCTGTGGGTAGAGAAGAGTGCGAAACGAAATTTAGAGAAGGAAAATGGGAACCGATTTTCAGCACGGCAGAAGACGATTCTGTAAGTCGTCCTTTAAGGAAAAAGAAAAAAACAAAAATTCTAGGCTAGGTATATGTTTGCTTGACGGATGCGGCTGGGACACTAGGTACTTTCTCCCCATGACGGCGTTGTCAATAGGTTGTCTTCACTGGCGGCCATAGCTGTGTGCGCGGCTGCTGAGCGCGTGTTGACGGCGACCTTCCGAAGTTCTTCTGCAACGTGCATTCCGCACCATCAAGGCTGCCGGTCTTACCAGGCTATTAATGTGAGCTCCTTCTGAACATGCGCTGTAAACATCGCCCTCAAATATGGCATCCACTGAAGACCCACTATAAAACGCATATGCTCTGATTCGCCTTTAAGCAAATGAGTGCCTACGTATGCAATGTGCCACTACTCTTGTAAAAACATCACGCTTGATTTTTATTAGCTGATATTTGTTTCTAAAATACGCACTTCATTATCCGCCCAAATGTTTTTTTCTTTTTTTTGTTTTAGCTAATGTTATCATTATTTTTTTTCTGTCGGCAAAATCCCCAGTTCCTCGCGCACTTTTACTATTATTAGTGATCGGAAATATGCTTTCCATTTTCTTTTCTTTTTTTGATGAGGAAAGGGGGGGGGGGGGGATGTCGTTCTGAGTTGAGGAAGACAGCCAAGGGTCCACAGTAGCAGGTGGACTCTAGTCGTTCCGCCTAACCTTGGCTGCGCACGCGCGCGAGGTGAACGAGGTGTTGAAGCATCGTCGAGAGAAGTTTCGTGCTGGCAGCGAGTAAACTGAAGCTCATCATTGCAGTTCTCACCCACGTTGTCGGTGGCTGTAGAATAGAATATTTCATGAATATTGTTGCAGATGAAAAAGGATCGACGAGCGTAAAACTGTATATGAATGTTTAATCGGGGAACTTATTCTAGAAGCCAAAGAAAGAACGAGCGCCGAGAAAGCTGCAGCGAGCGTTGGAGAGTCGGCGTGACAGCTGGTTAGTGCCAGAGCCTTTTATACTGGAAGAGTTCGGTGGGTGGGAGGGGCTTACGGCCCTCTAGGTTTAGCGGAATTAGCGGGTTCCGCTCCCGCCATGATGTGCCTCCCGGCAAGTAGGTCCCCATTGACGTGCGATGTATACGCACGTAGGTTTTGCCGCTTTGCGCTTTTGTTGGCGTAAGGAGAAAGTCGGAAAACAAGCATTTTGTAATTCGGTGCTTTATTCATGTAAGAATTAGCAAAGAAACCGCTCATTTATGAACGGCACTCATTTATAAATGGGGAATTGCTCAAAAACGCCCGACGTCCGACACAGCTGAGCGGCCTAGTGCGCATTATTCAGTGGGTAAGTTTGATTGTCTGGATCGCTCCCCGACTGTTTACCACATCACAAGGTTTGTGTACCGTTGTGCGGAATACGGCGGACCAATCGTGATTTTCCGCCGTGCTTCTTCACCTGCCGGTCTTTTGTGGGTCTTCCGACATTGTTTGGTTTGCTGTGAAGAAACAGCGTCGGCATCGCGCTCTGCCTGTGCTTTTTGCGATCGCGACAACCGCTCTCCAATTCACCGTCTGCGAAGTGCACACACAAAAAAAAAAGGCATGACAAGTAAGTATTTACTACGCGTATTAAAAAAAATATCAAAATAAAGATATCACTAGCGAAACGAAAGCGCTTGCGAGACGGCGAAGCGGAGCTGCAAGGCCGCTTCTAAAAAACTCGAGCGTAGAGAAAGCTACGAGACCGAGCTGCATGCTTTGAACGTGCCGACGGAGCGCGTGCACTCGTACAGTGCACGCGTCGTTCAACGCGACGTGCACCCGCTTGCAGCGATCGGCTCCGCTCGCACTTATACTGAAATGCAGTATACACAGCTCAAAGTTCGCAAGCTAGGCCGCTCGCAAGCATCAGGTCTCGCGCGGCAGGAAACGGCTTCGTGATCAACGGACACTCTCACCTGACACTGCCGCGTCAAGTCGCTGCACAGTTTCAGTAAAAATAAAACGCGTTCAACTCACAAAATAAGTTAATTATAAAATTACTTCGCACAATCGAGAACTCGAAGTCGGCTTCCACTTAGCCCTCTTCGTTTTGGCCTCCCGGATCTTGTGCCTTGCGCGGTTTTCTTTTCCTTGCGGGTACCGGTACATCCTAAACCCCTTTTTTGCGCTGTTCGAGCACCCAACTGCATTACAGCACCCCATTACGTTTTTTTCTAACGTCCATCAGAGCGCAGAACGATCATTTTCACCGTCGTCTCAGTCGTCTCGCTTCATGCTAGTGAGCCGGCTGCCGGCTCGAGACGGCAAGGCACATCATGGCGGACAACGAAACTCGGAACGCGATGCGCACAGTTGCCAGACTGTTTGATCAGTGCTGCGAGACTGGCGGCTGGATCAATAGACCGCCGAACTCTCTCAGTATAAAAGGCTCTGGTTAGCGCGAGAGTGCGTCGTCGTCGGGAGAGTGAGTCGGCAAGGCCGCGCTCGGCTTCTTATCTACAGGGTGCGGCCGTAAAAACTTTCACATTTGGCACGCCTATCAAAAATCGAATTCTGAACGTACACGCCTGAAATTAGGCACACTAACGTCGTTTATTCCAAAGATTTTTGCCTATTTTTTCAGATGTCAACTCGGGAGTAGCGAATTATTAGAAAGATGACGAAAATGGCAGACGTGCATTTCCTATGGCCTATACCCGCCCATTCGCCGTCTGCTATCTGGTTCGCGACGCCGCTCCCAGGTGGCGCACTGAACGCAAAAACGCGGGAAACGCCGCACGAAAGGCTGGCGTCAGGCGAGATAATCGCGATAAAAAGTGATTTTAGCGAAATATATGAACGATTTTTGAAATCACCTGTTTCAACTCATGTTTTGACAGATCGTCATGCAAGAAAGAAGACACCATGGTGTGACGAGATCATTTATTAACAGCCTGGAATAGCAAGTGGTGCTGCTACCGTTGCAGACAAGTTCGTTTTGAGTTATCGGTTAACTCATTCTGATTTTTACAGGGCCGCCGCAACTCATGGAGTAATTTTTTTTTCATACAGCTTGGGTATAATTAACGCACACGCAAGACATATTTTTGCAACAAAAAATCATATTAATTGAAGCAATATTTACGAAGCTAGAGTCATTTCGGTGGGCCGGTGATAGAATGGCTGGTATTTAGAAAGATAGTTGTCTTTTTTCTGTTTTCCCATTGGTACCTCTCTCAGCAGCCTCTATTTTGCTCTCCGCGTACCGCAAGCACCACGAGAGACAAAAGTAAGAGGGGAAACCTATAGTTTAAATTCCGTCAGGAAGTGGAAGTTGTGCGTTAATTCAAATGTTTATTCTTGAAAAATACATCTTCTGATACGCCTCTTCTGTCACGGCGATTTGAAATAATGTTGATGCTGCAGCGGCCCTTTAAACGACTAGGGTTCGGCCGATTCGATGTGCCCGCCGTTCACAGACACGCAAAGCCGAAGTCGAGCTTCGTACGCGCCCTCAATTTTTTCTTTCAGCTCTTCCGTGCTGGGGATCCTCTTCTTGCAGACAAGTCCTTTTATAAATCCCCATACGAAAAAGTCGCAGATATTTAAGTCGGGGGATCGTGGAGGCCAGTCTATATAGTCTGATCCCCGACCCATCCACCGCCGAGGGAACGTGTTATTGAGCCATGCCCTCACACTCTTTGCGTAATGGGGAGCCGCCCCATCCTGCATGAATATACAGTTTTCTTTTGTCATGTGGTACCTTTCAAGCTCAGGGAGAATTTCCGTTTTCAGCATGTCCAGGTAGGCATCTGCGTTAATGGTGCCATCGAAAAAAAAGTGGCCCACTATGCCGTCACGCCAAATCCCACTCCACACTGTCACCTTCGGTGAGGGAGATGCCGTTCGTCCACGGTATGAGGATTATCGCGAGCCCATATCCTGCTGTTCTGGCGGTTCACACGTCCATCAAGGTGAATGTTTGCTTCGTCACTAAATAATAGAAATTGCAGGTGCCCCGGGTTGCTCTTAATTCGCAACAACTCCGCCTTGCAAAATTCTAAACGTCGGACGTTGTCGCCGTCGTGCAGGGCTTGGACAACTAGCATCCTGTACGGGCGCAAATTATTTTTCTGCAGAATCTGTCGTACGATTTTTTCCGAAATTCCAAACAACCTGGCTGCTCGTCTTGTTGACGATTGCGGGTCGCTCTCGAAGACAGCAAGCACCGCTTCAATGAGCTCCTCATTTTTCAGCAGGCTGTCACGTTCACTTACTGGATTCTTCTTCTTAAAGTCTTCTCCGCGTACAAAACGATCCGTCATAATTGTCGGGCGTGAAGGCGGGCGTTTATGAAATGCAGTGCGAAATTTTCGTTGTGCTGTGGCCACCGAGCTCCGCTCCACGTACCACTTCACTGCCTGGGCACACTCATTTGCCGAGTATTGCGGCATCGCAGGGCGGCGCGGAAAATAATTTGTTAATAACTGCAGCAGATAGTGCAACAAAAACACTAAATAGGAGCAATCAAGATGCCTCAGCAGCGGCACTTCATTCCAAAGTTGAGTTTTCACCGGGAACGGACCCGTCAACAGATAAGCAGACGGCAAAGGAAGACACACGTACGTCTGCTTTAGAGCACATTTTTTATGAAACGAGGGCGTCCTCCAGTTTCTAAATTTCAGGTTAAAGGGCATAATCGTTCATATATTTCGTTAAAATCACTTTTTATCGCGATTATCTCGCCCGACGCCAGCCTTTCGTGCGGCGTTTCCCGCGTTTTTGCGTTCAGTGCGCCACCTGGGAGCGGCGTCGCGAACCAGATAGCAGACGGCGAACGGGCGGGTATAGGCCATAGGAAATGCACGTCTGCCATTTTCGTCATCTTTCTAATAATTCGCTACTCCCGAGTTGACGTCTGAAAAAAAATAGGCAAAAAACTTTGGAATAAACGACGTTCGTGTGCCCAAGTTCAGGTATGTACGCTCGAAATTCGATTTTTGATTGGCGTGCCAAATGTGAAAGTTTTTACGGCCGCACCCTGTACTACCCGTGGTATCTTCAATATTCGACCTAGAATGTTCGGGAGTGAACTAGGATGTAATTCTGACATCCTTATATTTCACATTCGGGGTAAGAGTACTCGTGAATCTTCTAGAAGTACGGAGCAACGTTCTTTCTCGGCCATGCATGTGGCAATGTATCACACTACTGAAATACGCGAGAATCGTAGTAACTAAAACCAGAAAATAATGTGGCACTGTGCCTTATCTGGTAGTTTAAGATTAAATTGTGATGTGTATGAGTAGCTTAAAATTGTGCGTACGGGTAGCTTAAAATTGTGCGTACGGGAAGCTTAAAATTTTGTAGTAATGAGTATAAGTGTTTCACGAGAGGTTAGAAGGTATTTTACCTCCAATATTTTCCAGATGCGCTACAGATTCCATTTGATTGCGACAAATTGAGTATGACGATGGTTCCTATTGTCATACTTATTTTGTAGCAATCAAATGGTATCTGTTCGTATATTGGTGTTCCGACGAGAAACCCTCGCGACCCGTAGTTAGAGAATAAATATTAGTTACACTTCCAAACTTGAATCATAAGAAATATACAATGAATGAAAATTCGCCTACACTTAGGTTTTAAAAAATAAACCCACGAAGCTGGCATCTTTAGTTCTCCCGCAAAAAAATAAAAAAACGACTTATCGCAGACACATTCGAGTTCCCTAAAGTTCACAGTGACCCACGGGTGCAAGGAATGTGTCCCTGCACGCGGCCGAGGGGACGTTCACACGCTACACCTCCTGGAGCGTTAGGGAACTGAAAAGTTAGATACGTTCAGTTTACGTTCATAAAATCTAATCGTAAAAATAACTTCGTATGTAGTGAATTTAAATCGGAGTCCACTTTTAACGTCTTTATCCTGACGAATATTTGTTTCCTTACTTTTTTTTTTTGCGTAGCAATGCCTCGTACTTTTAACGTCTTTATCCTGACGAATATTTGTTTCCTTACTTTTTTTTTTTTTTTGCGTAGCAATGCCTCGTGTGTCAAACACGAGTAGTTATTCGATGATTGAGGGTGCTTCGTCGGTGAAGGACAGCATAGAGATCGTGATTTTCTTTTCACACACTCAGCTCATGTTCAAACCTTCCAAATAAGTCGACGGAGCAAACCAAATGAGCCAAATGACTCGTATATGGCAGTGCACCGAGAACACACAGCGGGGCAGGCAATCCTGCGAACGTAACAATGAACGTCAACCTCACGCGGCACGCGGTACAGAATAACCAGTTGTCACGCCTACTTATTTTTTGTTGCTTAACTGATAGTTATCCTTTTTACTAGTTTATTAATGTGTTAAACCATTCACAGGCTCCAAAGTGATTTCCTCTGATAAAGGAGAAGTCTCTGTTGAAAGGTTTTCCTTATCGGCATTTAAAGCTGACTTTTTATATATCTAATATTTATTTAGTTATGATTAACCTGTTGCGTTTTAAAGGACTGAGTGCAAGAAAGGGTATAAAAATGTTTCAATTGGAAATATAGGTGAAAACACATTTTGATCTACGCATATTTAATCCTACATTTGTTAAAAAAAAACTAAAATGAATTTGCAACAAGAGTTAACAACCGCTTCCTTGAATCGCATATGTTTTCTAGGAAAAAATAAATAAAGTCGAGAGCAGTGTTTTCTAGTGACACGAGGGATATTATTATACAAAGCTTCTACATGACAGCCATATGTGTGGTGACCAAGGCGGCTGAATAAACGCGTGAGTTCATCTGGTACACCAACAATTCCCGAATTAAACTTTAAAATGCACTCATCGCCAACATTTATCACCAAATATTTTTTTTTCAAAAATAATAAACCAACAATCACTAACGCGCATATGTCTTAAAATGCATGCACTTGTTTCGAATTAATGATTAATTATCCGAAATGTACGGAAAATATGAAAGAACATGAAGAGGCCTGCGTCAATAAAACAAAACCAGCCGAAGGCTTCCATTCGTTTTTCTATCACCGTATTTTTTCGACCACCTGTTTCGGAAAATACAAAAATTTTCGAACAGAAAAGTTTGGGGTAAAAAAACGTTTTTCCTTAGATAGTCTGCATCCTGTGGGTAGCATAGAGTTAATGCGTATTTCAATCTTGGGGGAGAGGACCATGCATCCGGACCATTTCGGAACGCCGTGGCATAGACGCGGACATCGCGGCGGTCCCAATTGTCCCACTTGGATGGTCCCAATAGGCCCATATCGCTGGCGACGCAATACTATGCAAAAAGAAGCCACAACACATCACCTGTGAGGTCTGTACCTTTTCCTTTTTTGTCTAGCTTACTTCGTAGGAAAACACCGGAATCGTTTATTGTATAAAAATAAATAAAGTTGACAAGCGCTCGAGCAACTTGAACGATCGTCGCCGCCAAACCAACTCGCCTAGCGTGTCTTCTGTTTTATTTCTCCCTTGTTCTGTCGCGCTCTCTCTCGGTTTTTCTTTCGAGACCGCCGATGTCAGCGCCCAGGATTTGCCGCGTTCTGACCCTGGTGTGTAGTCCGCGCACTGTGCGGTCAGCACGTAAAACAATTCTCCTACGCAGTACATCTTGAAAACATCTGCTTCGAGCACGAAGGAGCATATATGAGACAGACATCTTCATCAATATTATCTGTTATTCCGATAACTTATGAGTCTCGTCATAACAAACCATGTCAAAACTCAAACATTTGTTTATATAGTGCGCGAACTATAGTTAAGAAAATATGATATGTCAAGGGGACCTTCGACGCAACATGAATTTGATTGGGAAAAACCGATTTCTTGGAGCTGGCGCAGCGACTTCATAGAACCGGACATGGCTATCACCGTTGTCGTAATCATCGCTATAATCGAAGGCCCTAAGAGCCTGTATGAGCATCGCCGTTATCGGTGTTTTCGAGAGCGCCGCAATCCTAAGCAAGGACATGCGCCAGAAGCCCTTGACACATCTGGCCTATCGCCGGCATCGATCCCGTTGATCACGTTGCAGGGACTCTCCGTTAAGAAAATGGCGTCTCCGAGCTCTGGTGCCATTTCAGTGATAGCCCAGTGGTTTATAGCCTTTCCGGTTCAGCTTCTCGCCGCTCTATATAATGCCATTGCAACTGCTCAGTATCACTGCGGTGCTTGGGACGCGTCTTCGACTAGAGGGTCTAGCTAGCATTATATCCCTTCCACGCATCACAATTCGTCACAAAGTGGCAACAAATGATGTCACAGGAGCCGGTATGTCATGTCGCATGTCGCGATCCTGGTCGTTGGTGCATACTGTCGTTGGCATACTGTACGAGCAGTGTTGGGTAAAGTACACCTAAAAAGTACTTAATGTAAGGTACAAAGTAAATAATAATAATGATAATAATAATAATAATAATAATAATAATATAATAATAATAATAATAATAATAATAATAATAATAATAATAATATTTTTATTACTTGAAGAGAAAAAAAGGTATAGAATCAGGACTGCCCAAGCCACATCGGGCTTGTCTGGGTTATGTACTTCAAGTAAAGTAGTAAGTACACAGGGCAGAATGTACTTGAGGTAAAGTACTATAAATGCAATGTACTTTCAAAGTAAAGTACACGTACTTTTTAATACAATCTTTCATGATGTACTTTCAACCAACTATACAGTATTTTTTAACTGATATATAGAGCCTTGCGCGGATAACGGTTTGATCATCCAGTCCGTATCCGCGTGCGCCAAGTTTTTTAATAATTGTATCCGCATCTGAACCGGATTCGCAAAATTCGGAGGAACATTTGACCCTCAATCTGCGCATTCATTTTATATCATAAAATCAAACATGAATAAAAAAAAAAAGCATCTGAATGGTATTTTATAAGCCATCTGCTTACCTATGCACAAGAACTCGGGTCCGAATTACTGTATAAGTCATTTTAATAATAATTTTATCGTATTTATAAAATAAACGATCATCCTTCCAGAGACAATTCGCATCGCTTGAAAGATAATCGCAGTTATGAGGTCATCTTCTTGAAAGTCTGTGACACTGAGATCTGTCCAGAAGATGCGCTCTAAAGGAAGGAAATGGGGGGATCGGTGGCCAAGTGGTCTAGCGCACACCAGCTCGGAGCACGTGGAGCGAAAGCTCGCGCTGCAGAACCCAGGGATCCTGGGCTCAATCCCCACCCCTACCCGTTTCGATCTGGATGAGCATCGTACCGGCGTGCGGTCGTGTATCACTACTGCGTGGTGCACGTTAAAGACTCCAGGCTAGTGGTCGTACCGGACTGGCTAAATTGCTCATCTACAGCTGAGATACCGGACGCCCACTGAGGCAGACTAACTTCGGGCAGTATATACATACACAGCACACAATTTGCTAAAGGAAGGAAATTGTAATCTTTATTTTCCTCTTTACTTTGTAGAACCCACTCCAAGCAGACGCAGATTTTATAAACATGAAAATTAACAAAGGGCAGACTATTGTGCCAATTTATTTAGGTCAAAAATAAAAAAGAGGGAGAAGAAAGGCGCTCACTCACCGCAGCACGGTACTCGTATATATGTGGTAACGCGCGAGTACACCACTGAGAGAATATCACAATGGCAACACCTCCTATCGTTATAGTTTTAAACACGAACCCTCAGCTGCATGCTCGGAACAATATACTTAGATACAACTCAGGGCCAACTGTCCAGAAAAAAGAAAATGCACACGCACGCCACGTTTCACTTGTCGAGGTTGCTGTGTAGAAGAAACAGAATGTCGTCAACATGGACGGATTCAGAGTGGTTTGCCTCCCTAAAAGTATAATACCCGCTACTGAAAAGTCTCTCTCCGTTGGTGCACTTGATGCTGGGGTGGCATGCACGAACTGTCCTGCAAGATTGGGGTGCGCCTGCTCGTACTGGCGCAAGTTCCACCACCCTAGAGGATTGAATTCAGTCTCCTCGATCTGCTGTGAAGAAGCCACTTGCAGATTTCTTCTACTTCCTTGTAGCTTGTACGTTTTGGGTTTTCTTTGCTCAAAGAACGTTTTCTGCTCTTTTCCTGCCAAACAAGAACAGGCTTTCTCGAGACGAGTGATGCTCCTGCATTCTTTAATTTTTTCTAGGGACAGCATTTTGGCGAGATAGAATTCGTTCTAGAGCGATCTTTGGTGAGAATCAAATCTTTCTTGACGTAAAGAACAATTTTCTCCCCGATTGACACCTTTTATATAAGAGAGTAGTTTTCTCCCAGAATACATTTGATGATGCATTTTATATTATCACTCACTAATTCCTTCTACACTGTGCAGTCGTACACGCTTATGGCGCTTATGGGCCGCCTCGGAAAAAATGGAGATCCGGACACGCGGATATCCGCAACCCCGGGAATTCTCATCTGATGCGCAATCCACCAAATCTGATCCATTTTTATCCGCATCCGCCAGTTTCCAGCGGATATCCGCGGATACGCAGGGCTCTGCTGATATGCATTGCCCAGAGGTAATGGGGGTGCATCGGTTATTTTGGGAAATGGCGGAGAATTTCGGATGAAGTCAAGTGGCCACAGAGTAGTTGCTTTACTCTCGCTTACGAACTATTCAACACAATCAACTCAAAAGAGAATTATTTGTGTCGGTCTTGAAGCCACCAATACTTCACTCAGAAAAGTGACCGGATGACGTCTGGAAAGACGCTAGTGCCTTCACAGGACTATACGCCATTTGTTTGCTAAAGTATGGTGAACTCTTATGCTCGACCTTGGAAGTTGTGTACAATACTGGGAAAGCCAAAGACACGAGCGCGTGGTTCTTGAAAGAGCTAAATTTCACCGAGACCAAATTGGGGGAATGGACTTTGAATTCGGGAGTTGTACTTTCCTCGGAAAGTACCAGAAAAAGATACTTTAAGTAAATTACAAGTACATATTCAAAGAATGTCCTTCAAGCAAAGTACAAGTTTTTTAGACCTACTTGAAGTAGTACTTTAAAGGGGCACTGACACGTAAAAATCATATTTTTTTTTTATTATCCGAAACGATTGAAAACGGTGCCGGGACATTACCTTCAAAATTCGAAACTTGGGAATTCAGTATTTGTGAATTAAAAAAAACATTTCCAAATGCCGCATTTGAAGTTCCCGCGCGATCCCCGCCAGTGCAGTCAGTCAAATTTTGCGGTCTCCTGCGACTCGACTTTCTCTCGGACCTCCGCTGACCCGATGCGAGGAGCAGGCGAGCTGGCGCGCGGGAAAAAAACGGTTTCTTCCCCAACTCGCCGATATCTGCTCGAGCACCGCCAAGTTTTCTGAGAGAGGACACACATCTAGGAGGGGACATCTCACCGAACTCTGATTTTTGGTATTTCAAAAAGAGGGGCCGTAGTGCGTTCGCAATTGCGTCAAAAAACATGTTTTACGATTGCCGTTATTAAATGTTATAGAAATGTCACCTACAAAGCTTCTAAATTTCCTGATTTTGACGTCACCGATCAAAAGAAGCAAGGAGGTAGCGGCGGGAGATTTAAACGCCAAAAATAAAAAGGCGCGCGCGCGCGCAGGAAAATTTTTTTTTCGCGATGCGGTTTTTTTGCGTGTCTATGACTACAACTTGCGTCGTTTTAGACAATAAAAAAAAAATACGACCTTTGGGGTGTCAGTGCCCCTTTAAGTACACTGTACTAAAAGTACTACTTCAAGTACAAAGTGCGGCAAAACGTACAACGTCCTCGAAGTACTTCCCAACACTGAGTACGAGTGACCGCGAGTGTCGCTGTCGTCGTGTAGTTCCAACTTCCGGTAACTGCAGCTTCCCTGAACTGTCCGGCCGAAAAGCGAGAGGCAGCGAAAACGGGCGTCTTCTGCAGCCACCAACGCTGCTGTGAGACCGCCAAGATGGCGGTCGGTGACGGCATAAAACTTCTATGATGACATCAGGCGGAAATCGGGGGATAAAATGTTGGGACGTCATAAACACACCAGTGGGAAACGGGTTCTAGGCAACGAACGTAGAACTACTCTACGGGTCCCGCACGTGGACTTCGTCAATAGGGTGTTTTAGCGAGTTGTTTTTCAACCACACGGTTCCGAAATCACGAACGGTACAGCTGGTCGGTTCCGTAACTTCCGTGAAACCGTACGTGAAATTTGACACACTTTAGCGAATCATGAAAGTTGCGCGACCGTGTAAACAATGATGATGATAGTGCTTAATAGTGGCGCCATCTTCTAGTGAACATGTGAAACATTCTGCAACGTGTTAATCCGTGGCGGACACCGTGGTGGTGGCGGCTCGTGTTTCCGGCGTACGACTGATGTAAACAAGACGGGCGATGTAACATTTGCCGGTCGGAATTTCAAGAACTGCGAAGCTAGATGGAGTAAAAAGTATCTAAACGACCGCAAAGGTATGTGGTATGTCTCCGTCATCCTGAACTTGAACGATCGTTCACGTTGTGTGCCGTCGAACCAAATCGTTTCGTCTGCTCGCGGTCGCCACGGCAGCTAGTCTGCCCGTAGGTCGCAAAACTTTACTAGCATGCGTAGTTTACAGCATTCACGATCGCTTACCATTGTGAGCAGTCCTCGAAACGATTTCGTTCGACCTCTCAAATGAAGCAGACTAACAGGACGGCAAATCTCCTGCCGCTGTCCTAAGCCTAACGCTCGACTGGGTCGCCGAAAGCTGTCGCCGAACCGCTACCGCCACCTGTTTTACTCCAGGCGGGAAACGGTGCTGTGCTGCGTGCGGTGACGACTCCCCCTAAACGTGGCCGGACCGCTTCCCGAAGGGACGGGTACGGCGTCGCAACCCGACTCCTTCGGACGGACGAGGGTGGATCAACGCAGGGGCCATCCGTCCGGAACGCCATTTCGAGAGATGGGATTAGCCGGAAACGTCTTATTAATCTACGCCCTGCAAAAATATGGTGCTTGCATTTTTTATTATAAAAGTTTGAATGAAGAAAGCAAGGGGTCTTCCTCTAATAACCCCCGAGAGGGTGCTGGAAGAAAAGTCTATAAGAGTAACATTTTGTTCTCTTTTTGAACAGACGCTATATGTACTTATTTTGTCGTTATAACGAAGTTTGAGATACGAGCCTCAGTAATTAAACTTCGCAATTAGTTTCTTATCCACCCCCGCGATTATATGTATACTTTGGGCCATTTATGCTGACGTGCGGGTAGGAACACCGAAGGGTATTAACCTCCGAACTTGACTTGAACCATCTGCTAAATAAATATATAAATGGTCTTTCTTCGCACAACAACAAACTGTAATAAATTTCAAACAAAACCCGTAGAAAGTTTATTGCGATAAAAATAACAACGTATTTTTGACGCTGCTGAGCCATTTATTTTGATTACCTATCAAATATTTCAATTTTCGCTTTGTCATTTAGAAGATCGTCATAAAATGTGTCACGCGATGCGTTAAATTACTTGACGTGTTTTATGTGTGCTACCGCCGATGAACAAAAATACTTCCAGGAGGAGCATATCTAGGAAAACCGAAAGCTGTATAAAAATAAATACCCTATACTGCCACAATAAGGTGGTTTAATAAAATGTGTTGTAACTATAAAAAATGAATAACTGAGAACAATAATATGTTTCTTTAGTAGGAGATAAAAAGGTTCTTTAAACGATCTAGGCTTATATAGCTTTATTGATAATGTATTTTATTAGTGCATTCATCACCCGACGTAATAAAATACGCGTTTCTACGTATATATGTTAGTCAAATTAACATTCCAGTATAACCTGTAGTTCCACAAGCAACCTCGTTGTGAACTTCGAGGTGTCTGATTAATACCCGTGCCACACGGGCAACTCGAATGCCATTTACAACGAATGACATTCGAACGATCGGCCAATCAGCGCGCGACACTCCGAGCGTGGGGCGTTCCACGCGCGACAGATCGCGAGCCGATTCGTCGATCACACGAGTGTCATTCGTTGTAAATGGCATTTCTAGTTGCCCGGGTGGCACGGGTATTAGTCTAATGATTTTGCCAACAAACTCTTCTCTAAGATTGATTGCCGATGATTGCGCAGTGTTCTTTAAAATTACAGACTAAGAGAGATTGCGGTGCTTTCTATTATGGTGTAATACTTTTTGTTCACGTGGTACAAAGAGCCAACCTAACGGGGTCGTTTGAATGCGATAGAGTCACTTCCCCCTATTCTCGCAATCTAGTCATATTTCAAAACCCCGGTGACCTCTTGTATTTGCAAGCAACTCGCCTTTCTCTTCTACGCTATTTACAATAAAGAAATATACGCGTATGTTGGCATTACAAAATTATACAGAGTATTTAACGATAAAAAAAGAAAGAAACTTCGTCGAACCTTGGTGCGAAGTTCGTTCATTCCGGTTGGCCATTGTGTTTTGATTGTTTATGAGGACCCGAAATTTGTACCGCGTACTTTAATGATCTCACTACCGAGGCCCAACTTCGATACCTCAAGACATTGACCTACTGGAGGTACCGAATACTCGATCGACGCGCTTTCCTGATTGCTTGGATGAAAATAATGAACAGCTGTTTCCCCAAGAAATGACAAATCTTCCGAAGCTAGTTTGGGCGCGTCTTCACGACCACCTATTCGAGTTCCCCGGACCATATACCTGAGAGCGAGGCCTTGAACGCGTTGAACTAATTTGTGAACGGCAAGGCATCGGCGATGGTTACCTACCTTTTCCAGGCCCCAAAGATTCGCGGCTAGATTCCCCGCAGAGTCACCGAGCCGGGTAATGGTTCTTGCCAATCTTCCGAAAGATTTTTTTTTCTTTATTCGGCGTTACGCGAGTCTCTCTAATGTTTAATTTTCTTATGCTTTGAAATGATATCTTCGGTATTCATTGCTTATTTTCTTAAGGTCCGCGTCACCTTGAATTTCTACATGCAGTAACGGACTTGTTGGTACCTACCGTTGTACGGAGATGGTCGGTACAAGGCGACGCATCATCGCGTTTCTCACGTTGTGGTATCTGTTGGCAGCACATCGAAGTAGGTTCGAACCGTCTGCGTAACGCCTCAGTCCTGCGATAACCCAAGGTGGGCTGCGTTGGTGGCGCCCCTGGTCTCGAAAAAATCCAAAGAACTTCACTTTTGTATTTTTTTTTCTTACCGTATCCGTGCGCATTGACCACTTAAAAGCATAATACGGGGGAATTTCTAGAGCGTAGATTTCACGCAACTTTTCGCTAGTAAACCAGAAGTCGTCACGCAACCCCCCCCCCCCCCCCCCCCCCCCTAGGCAAACGTAGGAGAAACCGAGGTCTGTCTTTCCACATGTAATGGCGGCCGGAAGTAGCGCGAATGCCGTTTATGGGATAGTGAATAATATATTTTATATATTATCAGAGTACAATATAATATATAAATGTAGGTACAGTTGATTTAAATCCAACCTCTCCCTCTTAATCCCCTAAAGACGAAAGCAACTCCCCCTCCCCCCCCCCCCCCCATTTGCATTTAATGTGACTGAATATGGCCGCCGAGTTCACGCAATTTGTTCTGCGGCTCTACGGATCCCTGCATCGTCCAGCGATTTTATTGCTACACCTTTAACTTGACGTGAGTGCCATCACTTTCCGCAATGAGCTCAATTGGCTCCCTGTATTATGGTTATTATGCAAGTGACCATAATAATATTAAATAATCTTGATCTGTATGTATTCACAAACAGCCTAAGCCTAAAAGTTGTTACACAACCATGGGAATAGAAATTAAAAACAAAAACAAGTGCAAAGCAAAACAAGCAAAAAACAGAAGCAAAGTTATAATCGTGCACGTACTAGTTACTCCATTGACAGTCAAAAAGTATGCACGTGACAAAAGAAGATTGGTATGATTTTTTATACCTTGTGTTTTCATCTCAACTGAGGCACGGTTTTAAGGTCGAATTCTTAAGTTTTAATAAAAAATTAATACTTTCACGGCATTCTTAAGATAAAAGATAGCGCAAACGGCAGGCTTGGCGGATTTCTTGTTTTCAAGTTATTGGTCATGGGAACGGTCGAGGCGAAAACTGACATTTTTTCAGCTTGTCGGAGATGACATGTTGAATCACTCGCTATTTCGACAACTCTAAAAGTATTGCACAAAGACCTTTTGGTGACAATTTCGAAGTAGGTTTTATTGCGTCTATTAAAATAGTCTTTTTTTTTTTGGTTTGGAATATTGAAAAAGAAATGTCGAACTGTATCTTTTTGATAATTTTTGTCAAAGTTCGGCTATTTTTTTACTCGTTACCTGTTAAAAATATTCAATAAACTTGGTATCACGAGAACACCTAACCCTATTTCGCTTTATTGACTATAAATTCAATATGGCATGTAAAAAACACATTTGCTACATACATTTAAATTAACAAATATTTAAGAAATCTTCTGAATTTGGGATTGATTTTCTTAACAACCCCATTTTGAATTTCCTTCATTTGTGTTTAGTAGCAGTAAGGTATGACAGCGGTATATTGTAAATTATAAATAAAAGTGTAGTCTCTTGTTTGTATGTTCGCCACTTAAGCTTAAATCTCGTTAAATGTGCGTTGTGAATGTACTTTCGCCCGTGTGCTATTACAGCCAATATTGTGGCATGGATATGGATTTTGACCTAATAATAATACTAACATCAAGTTTATCATAAAGAGGACTCAAATAATACGTATTGCGTAACAACATTTTTTTATGTGAGGTTGTTACAATACAACACTATGTAAAAACACAAAAATGCAATACATAAGATTGTCGTCAAATAAAAGGAGTTATCAAAAGGGTAAAATTAAATATAACTTTCCAGTAAGCAGTGACAGTAAAACAGAACAATAATAGGTAAAAGAAATACCTTTGAAAGTCTCATTTTACAAACGTTCCGAAAAGTTATAATTGCTAAGTAATTGTTTTGTTTCCACTCTGGGGACTGCCGTTTAGACGATCAAGGTATTGAAGGTACATTTAGTTACCAAGATCAATGTTAAGAACTTATGCTTGACTCGTTACCAGTGAAGTGGAGCAATATTACCTATTTAGTATAAAAAAACACACATAAAATATGGTTACCTAATGTTTCGCACACACCAAATTAACACAAAAAACTCAAAAGTAAAAAAAACAAAAATTCAGCGAAACCTTATACACAGTTAGGTGGAAAGTCACCGGCTGGACGAGATTATGGCAGACTTATTTGCTTTTAGTTGACAAAAATATACTTAAAATTGACTTGCGCAGAATAAAGCCGGTGAATCTTCAACATGTGAATTGAAAAGCGTGACAGGTCGTTAAAATACTACAAAATTGTACAACTGTGTCAAAATGTTTTCAAATCGCGCACTGTGGTTTCATCGGCACGAAACATGTTTTACTGTTGGCGCTTAAGTTCTCATGGCTCTATCTAAGTTTCGGTACACAGCACGGGACTGGCTCTTCTCTCTAACACGGAATGTAAGTAAGGAAACAGTAAGAAACACAAACCATATTTACAGCAGATTATTAGAAGGAAGCCAGTTTTTAGATACTGAGTTAACGTTCGCACAGGTCAAAATTCAGGAAATTCACCGTTAAAGACCTGAACGCAGCCGTCTCACTGCCACGAGCCCAGAGGGGCGAAGTGAATTCATTGTTGAAACATGCTTGTCTGTCCGCTTTATGGTCCCAGCATGTGTTTCCTGCTACTCAGGAATTTTACAATCTCTTTCTAATATGACGGTATTGTCCCCTCGGTCCTTTGATTTGCTCCACACGTGAGAGGACTGAATGCCCTTTGACGCCCTAAACTTTTCACAGTCCTTCTTAGACTTCCGAAAAGAGGTTTACTCCTCTAGGGCTATTGAAACAAGCATTATGCCCTTGATTTTGTGGCTCTATTATTCAACAAAAGGGGCGCGCGTCGATTATAATATTCAACCCCGTTGTTTTAAAATTATGCATTGATCTGTGATGTTTGAGAGCACAGCCCACTCCTTCGCACGCGGTTTTTCCGTGCACACACGCTGAGTAGATCCACTAGGTGACATTTGTCTTCTTCTAGAATTCGTATAACTGGAAACTATACTTGAAGTGGCTCGGAGCCCCGTCAGAAATATAAATTGCATCGGAAAACACGGGCAGCAGCTGCTGAAGACGCTCTTCGATCAATGCGAGTGCAAGGAACGCGTGTGCAGAGTAGTGGCAAATGTCATGCCTCAACACTCCAAAGCTTAGCGTTCCCTGTATGGACGTGGCTGCGCAAGTGAAGGTCGTCACCTTCTTGTTCTTCCAGTGGTAGCTTTGCATAGCACATTGAATAATAGCACTCCACTTTTCGGCATAATCCAAGTGTAATATCACGGCGTGTGGCTGTACATTCGCTTTCTCGAAGCACATGGCACTTCATTGAGAGTGTCTGATGAAAGAGTGGGGTATGTAATTTGTCGTCCACAGCTTATACTCGTTAATTAAAGTTGTTGCCTCCAAATATTCTCTCATTAATTCCCCACCAGGCTCCCACATCCCACAATGCCAACTCTAGCTGACCTAGGGGTTCAATGACTAATTTCGCAAGAGAGACATTTTCTCTTCGAAACAGGGTTCACATGTTAACAGGAAGCAGATTTCTGAAGGAATGTCCCAAAGAAAACAAAAATCCTGAACATCTTTAAATATCGTGGTCTTCCCTGTTGCATTTAACAGGGATGTGAGAAAAAGACAGAACTTGGCACACTACACATACACGGATTCCTCTGCAAGTTGGCGTTTTTGTAACCCACTTAGGTCGAAGAGAGTAAAATTTCGTTAGGCCTATTTCTGGTTCGGGATGGTCCGCTTCGAAGTTTTTGTAGGCTTCCTTAATCGATCTTGTCATGAACCGCTTCGTGACGTAGACTTACTTTCCATCAACGAAAAGCCGCGCAGCAACTTTCTTATTCGGGATTTGCCTTGAGCAGTCTGTAGCGTCTGACGTGTAATAGGCTAGAGCGAGATGCCATATCACTTTTGTCAATTGGATGTCTTTCGCATGGGTCATTTCAAGTACATCACGCATAGAACGAATATATAGTAAACGCTAGCGCTTCTAGTCTGCTTGAGCCAAGCGGGATCCGAATAGGGTGCACGGGAAGAAGAGGATGGGAAAAGGAGGGGTGCCGACGTCAGAGCTGACCTCAAAGTGCCCGGTTTTGCGATAACGCGTGTTAGCCGTTTCCCAAAGAGCCCTTTGAAGCCCTCTGGATACACTGACGGCAGACCGGCGCAGGTTTGATGGCATGATCCACTAGGTTGCCGCCTAACGTATACCATCTGAAACTCAGAGCTGGAAATGAAAGACTGGGGGGAAGTGGTGCCTGCTTCGAAGGATATGCGCCACGAATTATGTAGGGAGTTTAAGTGTAGCGCGAGCAAACTTACAAATACCGCATTTTTTTACTCCGCATTATACACAATTCTCCGTATTTATACGCTACATGTTTAATCGAATATTAATATTAGGTCACTATTCATATCCATGCCACAATATTGGCCATTACAGCACCCATGCGAAGGCGCAATCACTACGTGCATTTTACGCGATTCAAGCTTTTTTTAAAACAACGGTTAATTCAAATGAATGTAGCGAATGTTTTCTTTTACATACAATATTGAATAATGAATGAAAAGAAATAAGTTTAGGATTACTTATGATATTAAGGTCATTAAAATATCTTTAATAAGTAACGCGTAAAAACTTGGCAAACCTTGCCAAAACATTTATTTTTAAATATTCCAAAGTATAAAAAAAAAATCAATAGGCACGATGAAAACTATTTTGAAATTGTCAGCAAAGAACCCTAGTACAATAGTTTCATAAGTGAGAAAATAGCCAGTGGTCAAGCATACAATCTCCGACAGGCTGAAGAAACGTCAGTTTTCGCCTCGGCTTCAAGATAATCACCATTACCTTGAAGAAAACAAAATCCACCAAGCTTGCCGTTTACGCTGGCTTTCATTTCAAAAATGCTGCCGAAACATTTTTTTTTTATCCAAATTAAAAGTTCGACCCTAAAACCGTGCCTGAGTTGAGATGAATATATCCACTAGACGAATTGCATTCTTGTAACCGGCGACGTATGGTACAAACCTCACGTATAAAAAGGGCAATGAGAGAAACTGAGCCGAGCAGAAGCGTGAAAGCAAACTGCGCTTAAAAAAAGGGCTGAATCGGCAGCTGCGTTGACAACATTATGTAAAATCAATAACTCATTTGTAAACGACGTCAATTAAACAAAGAACATAATCCTAGTTTCTTAAGTAATATATGCCATAGCTGTAGTATAAAACGAGGTTGCCATATCGCCCTCCGTCAATTGAAACTGCCGGTTTGCTACAATTGTACGAAAACTTACAAAAACATGATACACCCCCGGCAAGATTCTTCCAACTGAAAACAGTTTTGCATTCGCAGTCGGGGGAGAAAGCGCGTTTCCTGGAATCCAGTCATTTTTCACACTGATTGAATTTGCTCCCGTCGGTGGCCACTTTTATATTCCATTCTCGTTTCTTTTCCTTCACTTCTTTATTTAATCGGTGTTTGAATATCTGTTTCCCTACTCCCGCCCACTGCACGGGAGTAGGGAAGCACGTCTTTGAGCCTGTGTATAGGCACAGCGAATTGTTGACGGGGAAGCATAAAAAGTGAACGGCTACTGCCGGCAAGCTTGCTCCACCCCGTGCTTTGATGCGTCAAAAGAAACACTCTTCACAAGCGCACAAAACCTGAAGCTTCTGATATGTTGCGCACCTTTTCAGGTCCGTTCACTTTTAATGCAGATTTGTATTTTCCCGGAGCTAACCTTGATTTAGCCTTGAAAAGTGGAACGCGCTGCGGCAGGCCACGATGGAAGTGAATTGACCGGCCGCCAAACGAAGCTCTGCTAGCCCCAAAGGGCAATCCTGAAGAAAAAAAAGGAAACAAAAAAATTGTTGAAGGGAGGACTCCGAGACGCTTCGAGAAGATTTCGTCAGTTTCCAAAACTTCCAAAACGTAAAGATGCACGAACAATAAGAGTACAAATGAGTCAGAAATAACTTAATTGCAAAAAAAAAATGTCGAGTTGAAAACGTTAACAACCCCTGCCCCGAGGATGTTAGACTAACGTTTTATGCGGGTCACTTGGCTAATTGAGGTGATGTGATACACAAAGAAATTAGGAGAAACTCCCAAAACTCATCTTGGAACGTGAACATGAAAAGATAGCGCAACAGGAATAGATGACGAATAATTCTAGACATGGCGTTGCGTGCTTGGAAGGCTGAGACTGGAGTTGACGTTCACTGCGTTCTTCATGAAATGCATTTATTTATGTGCCGGTTGCTTCGATAAAAAAAAAAAAAATCCAACTGGAGGGTGTTGTTTTTTTCGACATAAAATCTGATTTAGTTATAGACTTTAAAATGTTAAAAAAGTAAGTACTGAGTGATGTTGCAGAACTCAGTTACACTGTGCTCAGAATTGAAACAGAATCAGTAAACTTACAAAAGAAGGTTCTTCATAAAATTAACATAGAAATATAGAGACAAAGGTAGATACGTACAATTTTGCACGACATTCACGCGCTTCGTCCTACGCTTTATTTTTTATTGTTGGCTTCTTTTTTTAAAAGTTTTTATTTATATTTTTGGCGTATCACGCCACCACTGTAACGTTGAATTTGTTTAGAAGGCAAGATACGAATCTTCCAATTAGTACTCTAATCTCACACCTACATGTTGTTGTGTGGAGCCAACGGTAAACTTAAACCGTATCTTTGATACCAATAGCCCATATCATATTGTGTGGCTTTCATAAAGACAAATAAATTAATTAAAAAATACGCAGTACGTTTTATTATGCAGTAAGTAACCTTTTATTATTTGAATGCATAGTTTGACTGCATTGGGCCATTCTACGCTTCTTGAACAATACCTCCCTTTATTGCAATCTCAGGAAAAAAAAGACCTACAAGTTTCAAAATAAAAAAAACCATACATGGTTTCAAAAACATACACGTTTCTTTTTTTTTTTTAAATGCATGTGATGTTTAAATATTAGTGTACGCAGATGATGTTGCGATTTTTCGTAGTGATAGAGAGAGCGTCTCAGCGGCTGTTCAACTCACGAGATCATACTGCGCCCAAACAGCCTGTGCTGTGAACTGGGCAAAATGCTTGGGGATCTGGCGCGGTCACTGGGACGTGAGTCCGCGTGTTTTTCAATCTATTCAGTGGTCCACAGAACCTGGTGTATACTTGGGACTCGGGAGTGCCTTTGAACAATTACCGTGAAAGCAACCAGCTCTGGCATAGCAAAACTTAAAGCCGCGAAGTGGAGCGGCAAGGATTTTTCTATCTTGGCACGGGCAACGGTGTGTAATTTATGCTTCGTTGCAAAGATTTGGTACCTGTTACAGGTTCTGCACTGCTCTCGTATGCAATTGCAACGCATTCACCGTGTGATGGCCGTGTACATATATATGGAAGTCTACGTGGGAAAGAACTAGACGAGATAACCGTTTTCACCACGTGAAGTCGGGTGGACTTAGTTTGTCCCATTCGTTCATACCGACAGCTGGTTTCGCGGTTTTTCTTTTTGCGAGACCAAACTGACCCGTTCCTGAGTACTGTCATCTAAGTACGGTTGTTCAGAGAGCTACCCAAGTTCATTGTTTCGACGTGTGACACATGTGAAGGCAAAGTAACGGGCTTCCTTAGAGAGGTTGTTTGTGCCTGCCAATTTCTTAGTGTGCGATTTCCAAGAGAGTACATAAACTCTGTCACACGAAAGCGCCTGACGCGAGATCAAATTGAATGCCTGTTTCCCGTCCCATTGTATCGCTCTTTGTTCTCCGACAGTACTGACCGTGATGTGCTTTCCCGCGTGAAAAGAATGTTAGTTCCCGGATCTGTGAAAATCTTTTATTTTAAACTACATACCAACACGCTGCCAGTTAACACATGGTTAGCGAAAAAGGGCATGTTTGTACCACGGGGCGAGGATTGTTTTTTTGTGCGAGAGACCGGAGACCGTGGAGCACGTGTTCCTGGACTGCCGGGATGCTATCCTGTTCTGGGCTGTGCTCCAACGCACTCTCAAAAAAGGCCCACCGCTCACTGCGCGAGGAATACGCTTCTTGTCTGTGGAGGGGACGCCTTTTCTATATGACCTCGTATTTTTACTGGGCCTGCATGCTATTTGGAGGTGTAGGATGGCAGTTTGTCATGCGGATCTAGATGCCCGTCTCGTACGGTATTATTTGATTGAAAATGTAAACCTGATAGCAGCTCTGTACCAGAAAATGTGTCTGGAACTGGAGTGGTTGCCGGCCTTTTTGAGGCTGTCGATGATCAGAAAATTTTAACAATTCTCACTGCCTCTCAAAACCTTGCAGGCGGCGTTTTATCGTCATCTTCACTAACGTCGTCAATATAATATTGTACATGTTCGAGTGAAACGTATCGTGCGTTGTGAATCTTTGTTCATTGTCAAAATCTCGCAATCAAAAAAAAAAAAAGAATCGGTGGCCGAGTGGGCTTGCGCACACTTTAGCGCACACCAGCTCAGAGCCCGTGGAGCGAAAGCTCGCGCTGCAGAACCCGGGGATCCTGGGTTCAATCCCCTCCCCTGTCCGCTTCGATCTGGATGAGCATCGTACCGGCGTGCGGTCGTGTGTCACTACTGCGTGGTGCACGTCAAAAACCCCAGGCTAGCGGTTGTACTGCACTGCCTAAATTGCTCATCTACACAGCGAGTGACTCGTCGCAACTTTGAAATTGCTAAGCACCTAAACGCTCTATAAATATCCACACAACCCAAATTATTATTATGAGCAGTTTATAGGGACACTGACATGACCCAAAATGTTTTTTGTTTTGCCACGCGATTCATTATGGTGTCAGAAGACTACCCAATTAATATTTTGCTACAGCGTCACGCATATTTTCAATAAAGTCAAAAAACGTAACTGCTCAAAACCGAAACTGAAACTGGACTGGGGAGGAAGAAGAAATATAGAGGAGGAGAGAGTTGGCGGAAGTCACGTGGCTGTACAACTATTTTTTATTCTCAATCAACTTATCTGCGGATCATATTCCATTCCTATTTTTTCATATTGAGTGTGTGCCTTCAGTGACCCATGACTATGATTATATTTGGAGGTTGTGTCTAAACCATAGAAAACGGCACGGAACCATGGGTGAGCTCGACTAAAACCGGACAGTTCTCGATCGGCGGTATTCGGGGCAAAAGAAAGCAAATTTCGAGCCCAAAATTGTGTTATGGGTAGTTGGGCTCTCATATGTCATAAAATAAAAACCTTGGCGAGCATAAACACCCTGTCAGTGTCCCTTTAATGTAGTCTATGCAGGTAAGCTCTCGGCATTTGATAGCTTCATATTGAGTGGAGGCACGTAGATGTTTTCGTACCCTCCACATGTCATGGGGAAATAGCATACCTTGCATCATTGATAACCTATTCGGAGCATCTGCACCGGGTCGGAATCGGCCCTCTTTCCGTAGACGAAGTAGTCGTGAGCATATACGTGACAGTGAGTCTGATACAAAGCCCTCGCGATTTATGCTCACACTGCTGATTTCATAAATAAGCGTCCTTGGGGAACAAGTGAAGCTCAAACACATCACAGGCACACTGGTGCTGTAGCTTATTGTGCCCATCGCACATTTTCCGCTGTTGTTCTTATGCTTATTAGAATTGTTTGTGCACACGACGATGGCGCAGTGATGGCCAGAGAACCGTAGTTTTTTTTTAAATTGTAACACGGTAAAAAGAAGCCCCCGGTACTAACTAGCACACGACGTCCATTTCCAAGCATTTTCGCTCATACCCTCGGCCGTTGCATACCGTGTATCAGCAGGCAATCCAAAAATGCACGGGTTCGAGGGTACATAAGCAGTGCGTTGCTATGACGTTATCTGAAAAAGGTCTATAGACCAGTGGTTCTCAACCATCGATGTCTCACGGACCCCTTGTGGATTGGCGGATATGAAGGATGACCCCTTTCGTGGTGAGGGGAGGGGGAACGCGTAAGTTAAATATAATAATGACATAACAAATGGATTTCACTAAGGGCTAGTGTGAAGTAGACTTCTCTTATTGACATACACACGAGAAAACTAGCCCGAAAATGGAAAAAAATTCCTTCTCGATCTGAAAAAAGACAACTTTTATTGCCGGGCTTGACTGATGAGGAAGGGCTTCGCGGACCCCTAGAATGCCTTCGCGGACCCCTAAGGGTCCGCGGACCCCCATTTGGGAACCACTGCTATTAGCGGCGAGATGTTTCGGTGGCGCCCTCGTTTGGTTACCTTTCGTGACGTCATTACCTTGTGAAGAACAAGTTCAATCGTGTTTGTAATGAGCATGGTGAAAGCCTGAAATCACAGCTCTCTCAAAGTAACACTGCCCACACCGTCAAAATTGAAGTTCTTACATTCCTCTTATTTCCGTCGATGAGGCATCCTTTGCTGACGTCACAGTCAGCATTCGGCCAATTGTGGTGGGCCGACCACAGCGACGCTTTCGTTCGCTCACGTCGCCAATAGACGATTGCAAGCAAGGCGACTGGCCGCCACCATGTCTCTGTGTGTGCCGACAAGATGATCTATCTCCACGAGCAAGCCACACGTGCTTGCACGCATGGAGCACTATTCATGGCGCCATGCTCGCAATTTTCTATCGTTTTTAAAGCCTTCAAAACTGTCAGACGAACTAAGAGCCCGTGTAAAAGCTAGTTTGAAAAGATTACCTGATTATACCTTCAAAACAACAAATGCACGTGGCAGGAAAAAAGAAAAACTTTAAGGATTAAGGACAAAAATATGGGGCCGGGGGGGGGGGGGGGGGGGGGCGAGGCGGGCGCAATGAGTGAAAATGGGGAGGAGAAAGACCGTAAACGTGATCCGATTGGACGCTGAACGATTGATCTCGCGAATGCGTATTTAGATCAGGCAGACGGCCGCAAGGTTCGTGAAGAATTGCGGAAACGAAAGAATGGGGGAGGCCTTTTTGTTTGTATTTATGCCTTGTCTATACTCCGTTTCACCTTATGTTGTACCGCAGCGAAGGCTAGAAGCGCGAGCTCATAGCGTTGGCAGTTGCCCTTAATGCACGAGAGCTTGTACCACCGAGATGTACCAGAGAGCAAGGAGCTCGCGCTTGTAGCCTTTCCTGCGGTACATCATAAGGTGAAATAGAGTATAGTTTTCTGTCCAGCACGAAGCCTATGGCGAGCTTCAAAGGGGCACGCGCTGTTGATCGGATGCGGTCGCTAGCAGCTCCCAGGGAGGGTCATGGTGCGGGCTACAATGTCGCGTGACGCTTTGACATCGTGGTACCGCCGCTGCCAGAGCGTTCGCGTTACCTTTGGGGCTCCCTCGCATGAGCGAGGGTAGCCTCGTGCTAAACTCTCCCCATTTTGTTGAGTCGGGTCGTTCGTGACATTGTCTTCGGTGTGCTGTGCCCACCGTCACACCTGGAGACGTCACTGACTCGAGGCTCTTATATTTCGTTTCACATTAAAGGGGTACTCCGGCGATTTTTTCATGGTCGCTGATTTGCTTTAAAATTGGCTCAACACACCGATAGACATGGCTCTACGAGTTCCCCAAGTATTGTGTGAAAAGAAAAAAAAATTCGCGAAGTTATTGAATTTTCAAATTTCGTTTTCATCGTGTTTCTCAAAGTGGGAGACCCTACTGGCAACATTGATGTGTGACGACAGATATGGTACAAAGGGGGCAGTAAGCCATGTTCCCAACTGATTACAAGACGTTTGATGGTGGGAAGAGAATGTTTGGTAACTGATTCACTGAGAAGCACGCAAAAAGCACTTAACATACTCTGTTTAAGACTACATGCACGACCTGAAAGTCTGTACCATATGTGACGTCACACCCCTGAAGAGCGCGCGAAACTTTGAATGCTGGTTTCGGCATCAACTTCATTTACGGTTTTCTCAATTGCTATTTTGAATTTGGAGAAAATAAATAGCATACCGTGACGACTGAAGTCCGGGTAGTCAGAAAATGCAATTTGTTTAGGTAGCTCAAAAAACGGCCGGAGCACCCCTTTAAGTCCGGCCTCAGGCAATGCTGCGGTTCGACTTATGGATGGAGTCAACGAAGCGGCGCGCAAAAGCGAATCGTCATGGCGCTTGTTGTTTTTGCGCGCTTGCTTACACCGGCTAGACCAATCTCCTACACTGGATGGATGGATAGATTGTTAATGGCTATTCTCTTTGTAACGGGCGGTAGCTTGGGCCACCTAGCCTAAGTCTAAAACGACATACAAATATTCTCCCAATGAATGTGGCGGTATCCTGCGCTTTTCTTCTTCGCTCCATTAGTTTAGACGCTGACAGCAAGCGCATGAAGAGGACAAGCGTCGTGACTATGCACTTTTGGTGGTGCTTGATTGGCGTCGTCGGAGTGTAGCGTTGGCACTGCATGGTAGGACGTGATAAGGAGCGGAGTATAAGACAGCATCGACACGCTAATGCGGACTAAAAATGCCCGGCGTTCTATTTCTCAATGGCGCGCTTAGAAAGCCGGTAGTTCGCGTAGGTTAAAAGAAATGACGTTCTAAGCAAATGTCGTCCCTTCGTTTAAATAATGAACATGACGATTTAATGCGCCTTTGTACAAGGTTGATTGATTTTGTTTTATAACTGAACACGCGCTTCGCCCCGACCGTTGGAGTAGTCACACCCTTGATCACCGCAATTGACTGTCCGTGTATTGTTCTGGAGTGGCGCAAGTTTTTCCAGAGCACAAACTAAACCTAACAGCACATTGCTTGACCGGTTTGACAGTTCATGATAATCATGACAAAACCTAAGGTATGCACACGTCGAAAAGAAACATGATATATTCAAACATTCACCAGTACTTGTCTTAGCCTCAAGATCATCACATTGTAACGAACATGGTTCACATGTTATAGACGACGACTGATGTTGCCCGACAATATCTGTAAATAAGGGGGAAAACGCAATACTTTGTATAAAGAGTAAGTAAACAGGCGAGCTGGTTGATGTTACACGTGTTTAAAAAAAAGCGGAGACGACGGACGAAAACGGAAACAAACACAACACTTCACAAACGCAGCTACTGAACTTTAGTGACAGAACCGTTTATATTTCATCTCTCACACACAGGTCTCCCGGAATATGCGCCCATCTCTGTGACCTTCCACCACGGTACAATACGTCGTGACCTCAATTTAAAGAACGACCTCATTTCCCACGCAACACAACACACACGTCTACCGAATTTGCACACGTCTTGGTGACCTTCAACCGCAGTACAAACCTGAAACAAGGCATGAAGTTGGGATAGTTAGTGCATTATGAAAACTTGAAAACAGCGCAAAATACACGAAGGACAATAAGGAGAAGTGAACGAACACGACGCTTACTGGCAACTGGAGTTTATTCCTGCAAGGAACATGCAGAAAGAAAAACACAAAAGAAGCAAGATCAATAAAAGATAATCAACCCCATTGAGGCACGGCTGCAAACATTTAAACAAATTTACCAAATTGTTTTTATAAAAGCCACTTCGTCATTCGCCAAAGCCACGGACAGTGCACTTACACACGTGTCCGCTCCGTAGGTAGCAATTAAAAACGTCTCGTCAATATATCTCGTCACTTTGTTGTGTTAACGAGCCAGAATCTTGATTTCCGTGAAAAGCGGAGACTACGTAGACCTATCACAGTGAACTGCAAGGTGTCCCGACGGTGAAGAATGGAGTGGAAGGGAATGCTGTCTGGCCCTGACACGAACAAACCTCCCCGTCTTGCCTATGTACACACTGCCACACGACAGAGGGATCAGATACACGACGCCCGTCGCGCACGCAACATACCGGGTGCGGTGGCTAGCACCATACAGAGAGCCAGATAACGCGACAAGATTAACCGCGGCTACAAAGACGGGACAACTTCGAAGGAGCTGAGAACACAACAGGTACTGTACGTCAAACTTCTCAGTTATCTGCTTGATCCTATGAAAAAAGGTGTGTACGTACGGAAGACAACCGGACATAGAACACATCCTCCTTCTTTTCTTCAAACTTGAAAGACTTTTAAACATTTTGAGAAGTGATTCCGCAACGCCCATGACCACAGCCAACGAGAAGCCAGCAGAATGAAACCTGCTGGTCTGAAACAAAAAATCTTTTCCCACAGCTATTGTGAGAAGATTTCATCAAAGAAAAGCATAGACAAGACACGACAATGGCACTTTTAACAAGTTTGGAATGGGCAGAATCATACCCAACAGCCCTTTTTTGCACCAGGGTTCATACGACCAACACAAATGTGAGGCCTCAATCCTAAAGGACAGGTTCAGAAATTGCATAACACCCTCAGTCTCTGGTCTCTGGCTTGAACCTCAGGCTCGGGGAACATCCCGAAAACAGGTGGACCACATCCGTGACCACTTCCTTTCGTGCACACAATGGCAGAGGCAACAATTCAAAACAAAGCAACCCCCCCCCCCCCCCCAAAAAAAAAAAAAAAAAAAAAAGCGCACCCTTAGGCATCCGTTTTCAGGACCCATACTCCCGCCTGATAAGGCAAGCAATAACCTCCTTACAAAAAACAAAACAATTCAAAAACTTTAAACCAACAAAAACTTTTGGGTCGCTCCATCTAGCGTTATCGACGTTTGACTGGTACAATTTTTTACGGACGCAATTCTGATTGTATCCTTCAAGGCTATTTTTGGAGGATCTGTTTTCTTTGCTTAACACCACAGTTTATCCCCCAATCAGGCAAACAATTATTGCATCCCTGCGCATGTTTAGCGAGTTTGGGGGTGGATCACGGGGTTTTCAAAAACGGCACAGGGAAGCCGCCGATAATTGCCAGGTTGGAGTAGTGTACGATATCACACTGGCCTGTGAGTTTTCGTGCGTGGGACAGACAAAAAGCACGAGCCACCAAGCGATACAATTACATCACAAATGCAAAAGCAATAAAACGCGCCGATAGATAGGGATCAATTTAAAGCCTCACATTTCACTGGAGCAAAGAGTTCCCAACGTGGAAGTCAGTTTCTTTAACAAGCGTATCTCGAAAGCGGTTATATTTCTCTCTTGTTTAACTGACAAACTGACATTCCGGAGTAATCGAAATTTCCATTGCAAAATTACCAGCCCGTTCAAAATCCGACTCAATCTCAACCCCAAGCACCGCAGCTATTTGCTCTCAAACCACCTAACGTTCAAGACAAATAGGTTTGATATCTCGGGGCACGTAATCTGCATTTATATGAAAGACAAACAGGCTCTAAGGACCTGCTGTCTGTTTCTTCAGAAAAGAGCTCGATTCGCGAGCCGAGAAAAGCAAAAGCCAGACCTCTACGAGTCAGACCCCGTTCCTCACCGAACAACGTTGCTGGCACGAATTCTCACCGCCGAGGTTTCGCGGAGCAGCGAAGTCCTTCAGCAGTCCGGTGATTAGCATAACGCTTTCTCGAGTGCTTTCCTTGGGTCCCGAGTGCGCGCTCGGTCGACGAATGACGCAGCCGGGAAGTCCTTCTCCGACCTCTCATATACTCACTAAATCTAGATTGAGGTATGGTGGCTGGAACGCGTCCCCGACTGCCGTGTTTACCACGTCCCTGAATTTCCAGCCTGATGACGTCACAGAATTGTCATGCTGCCGCCGACCGCGATCCTGGTAGTTTCTGTCACAGCAGCGGTGGCGGATGCCGCAGACGCCTGTTCTGCTGCAGGTCTCTCTGTAGCTTGACAGTCTACGAAACATTTTACGACCACGAGGTGGGTCTACACGACGGTAGCGACGGCAGCGATGGTCGCGTTCGCTCGTACATGTTTGGGTCCCTACTGCTAGAGCGGTTGACGCTAGGTTGGTGATACCTAGCGTCGGCCCTGCCTGCCGTAGTACTCTTCTGTGCTCTTGGTAAACGACGAAAAACCCAGAAAATTACCCTCCAAGACCGTCTTGTCAAATTCGGGGAAAACCGTGAAAAGCCTAATTAAATCTGTCCGTGCGTAGCCAATACTCGAGCGCCAAGAAAAGGAAATTGAATCTACATCTTTGTTTTGCGGGTGACTCGAGACACAGGTCTCCCTTAACTGTCGGCAAGGTTGATACTTTTTTTTCCCCTTATCTCGATTTACTATTATAACTGTACTAGGGACGTTTCCTAAGTGTTCATTTCAAGACCATGCTCACAGACACACTTCCTATTACGAAAAAAAAAAAAGAGCGAAACGTGGAGTTGTAGTTATAAGGTGTTAGCGGTGAATCGAACTCGCAAACGCGCCATATGAACTAGGCGTCTCCTACATCGTGCGCAATTAATTCTAATTAAGCCCGTACCCCTGTTTTTCCGCTCTCGGCCGCTTTATTCACCACCTCCCAGACACCATCCCCGACCTAAAGACTGGTAAAGACCGACACGGGGGCGAACGCCATCTGTCGTTAAAAACGGGCGCACCGTAAATTCAATTAGCGGGGCTTTTAGCGCGAACCGCTTTTCATGTGGCCAGCGAGCGGCAGCGCCGTTTCGGGTCTTCCCCAGAGCGGTGCCGATCGCTGCTCCGGTTTCGCACACGCGCCCCTTTTCCTAATGGCTGAAGGTTGATCTGGGGAGGATAACGCCTCATCCACTGCAATGGCTGCCATCATTGGACTAGACTCAAGAGAAACGGACCGAGTCGCGTTAAAAGTTCCTGTAATGCACGACCTCAGGAGAGTTAATGAGCTCGAGGGCGTCGACTAGGGTACCCTTCAGCCCCATCCTCCATTTGACCGTACTTGGTGAAGCAAGCTGAAGAAAAAAAAAAAAAAAGGGTGGATGCTTTTCTTTTCGCAATCAACTCAGAAACATGCGCAATTAGCCGTTACACAATTGGCGGGCTCTTTAGTGACGTCATCAGAAGGCACCCTCCAAGTAAGTAAGAGAGTTTCCCGGGAGTAGTAAGGAACAGGCAAATCGTAGCCCACAGGTGGGAGACACAGATTAAAACGCTGTTGTATTTAGTCCTTTTTTTTGTATTTTGCTAACCGCTCGGGCACGGTGAAGTTCCTTAGTGACATGATCTGATTGACTGAGTAGTCAACTTAGCGTGACTACCCGATACTCCTGACACTTGGCGCGCAGTTGGCGCAAAGCCAGACTTGATTGGAGGGGGAAAAATCCGTGACCTTCCGCCGACCATCGCAACACTCTTAATATCGCTTCAATTAGGTTCCCGCTTTAGCCGGAACTGTTTCGCAAAAAAAACACAACAAAAAAACACATACCTCGTAGTGTATACAAATCAGTAATTCGGTTAACTGTAAATATTCCCTAGCTTACAATGAGCATTGTTTCAGATAATTTATAGTAGTAAGCAATAAATGTAAAAAGAAAAAACACTTTGTGTAAGGTTTGACTAATGCAAATTAGCTTTTAAGTGGAACATAAGTGGAACAGCGTGCAAGTGAAACGACAATCCACAATATAGAAATATGATTTGATAACATTACGTATATTCTTTCTCGAACTAATCAACTTTTTTATGTTGATCGGGGTTTATATGTGGAACGCGGGTGTTCTTCGCTTCATTTTTACTTTTCGCCCGTTCGCATTAGAACGCTCGTTGTGACGAAAACCCGGACGTGTCTTTCGTTTGTCAGCGCAGGGGAAAGAAGGAAAGGGAGAGGAGAGAGTGACGCGTGCGACGGTCCCATTGGTCCGAAGCGCTGACGTCAGCACGCGTCAACCTTTCCCTCTCTCCCCGGCACTGACAAACTGAAAGACACCGCCGGGTTTTCGTTAAAACGAGGCATTTCGTTTTCGTCATAGTCAGGCGCACAGCTGGCGCGGAGTCAAAGAGGAGGAGGAGCCGCGCAACACATCCTAGATAACAAAGCCGTATTGCTCAATGAGATGTCGTCATCAGGGAAGGTCAACGTTGGACACAGATTAGAAACGAGTGCTGCGTCAGCGCTCGGCTTCGAGTCAAGTTGGAGTCGAACGTTGAAGCAATCGTTGTGTCCAATCCGTGTGCAGTGTTGGCCTTCTCTGATGACGCCACCTCATTCATCACTACAGCTTCGTAATCTAGGAGGTACTGCGCCGAGGCGCGGTGGAATGTGGGCGGGCTCACTAGCCGCTCTGCCGTCGCCGGTTGTTCTTCGCTCTCGGTTTCTGTACTAGCCGTGCGTGGACTATGATCTGTATGTAGTTAAAACAATAGATGCGGTTCCTTCGATGAGTGATATGGATGCGATTCGTTCCACAGGTGGTATGGATGTGGCTCTTTCCAAAAGTGACATGGGTGGCCGTATCCAATGGCGCCGACGTACTCTGACAGGCAGAGAACAAAAAAAGGGGTGAAAAAATTACAGGAAGATTCATTGGTGGATTCTTAGGGAATGCGTTAGCAGGACCTTTGGAAACGCCACGCCACGTTAGGGAAACCCTAACGCTGACCCCGTAACGATTCCAAAAAGAGGCAGATAAAAATAGAGGAAGCAAAAGAAAAATCCAAAAGGGAAAAGTGAAGGAGTCAGCGGAAGCGTTTCCCAAAGAAGGACGTGTGTGGCGCTTCTTAAGTTCATACTAACGCATTCCCTAAATAATCACTAACTGATCCTCCCTTATTTTTAGAGCGCAGCTCTTAGGCGCCCGTTTCCGGCTTGAGCGGCGTCGGCGTCGCCGTCGGCGTCGGCATAACCGCGCGGTGCATTATGGGAAATATCCCATAATGCACCGCGCGAGCCCCCCCCCGGGTCACGTGACCTCGGGGGGGGGGGGGGGGGGGTCACGTGACCTGGGGGAGGAGGGGAGGGGGGTCACGTGACCTGGGGGAGGAGGGGGGGTCACGTGACCTGGGGGAGGAGGGGGAGGAGGTCACGTGACCTGAGGGGTCACGTGACCCCCTCCCCCTCCGCGAGGTCACGTGACCCCCCTCCCCCTCCTCCCCCCGAGGTCACAGATCACGACCCCCCTCCCCCCGAGGTCACGTGACCCCCCCCCCCCCCCGAGGAGATTGAAGAATGAGGGGAGGAGGAGGAGGAGGGGTATACCCTCCCCTAATTACCCTTCCCTCCTCCTCCTCAAGAGCTGCGCTCCAATTCGGCGTTACAGGGAGTTGTAAACGGCTTTCACTTTTTTTTTATCTGGAACACGTAAAGGCTACGTGGATTGTCGTTGCACTTAGCCCGAGGAACATCATGCAAGTGGAATGATAATCAATGTAGCGTCTACATGTTTCAAATAAAAAAAAATAAAATTAAGCGAAGACAACGTTCCACATAGAATAATCCTCGATCCACATAAAAATATGATTTTATAACGTTTTATACGATCTTTCTGGAACAAGTTAAATTTTTATGTTGATGGGGGGTTAAATGTGGAACGTTGGTGGTCTTTGCTTCATTTTTACTTTTTTTTTTGTTGCATACGTAAACGCTACCTGGATTTTCGTTTCACTTAGCCCCCCTCGGAAGCAGATTGCACAACTCAGTTGATATAATAATGCTGTAATTTACCAGGTGCCCTGGTAAATTGCTTTGAAAACATAGTCTAGTACAGTGGTTCTCAACCATTGATGTTTCGCAAACCCCTTGAAAATATACGGAGATGATGGAGGACCCCGTTCTAGGTGAGGGGAATATAAAGGTATAGGTTAATTATAATAATGATTTAAGAAATGAATATAACTAACTGGTAGTGTGAAGTAGACTTATCTCATTGATATACACACGAGAGAACTCACCCGAAATTTGAAATGTTTCTTGTCAATGTGAAAAATGACAACTTATATTGCCGCGCTTGACCGATGAGAGAGGGCTTCGTGGACCCATATATGATGCCATCGCGTACCCCAAAGGGTCCGCGGACCCATTTCGAGAATCACTGGTGTAGTATATTAAAATAATTCTGGTTTATATGATGGTCGTTCCCCCTTAATTTCTAACTTAAGCTAACCCTTTTTCTGCAACTGGTATTACGTATAATTAAAAACAATTGATTTGTCGGGTTGGGTTTTTTCTTCTATCCTTTTCCCAAGACCCCCGCAACCGACAGTTCATCGGATGTCTTCAATCCAACCCCTCGTAACAGTCATAGTTGCCGAGCCCAGACCTCCCTATAATTTCATTCGTGGTTTCTTTTGTCCGCCGCCCCACAATATCGTACGTCTCGGGTGGTCCCAAGCGAGGCAGCGAACGAGGTCGACAAAGCTAACCTCTAAAAAGGCACCGCGTAAACGGATAAGCCACAACTCAAATCCACAGCGGTCATCCGGCGCAGGCTCGCCCACTCTCGTAACAGCGGTCGGGCACAAAGCGCGCACCGACAAACCCCGACCGCAAATCCCGGCAAATGCTGCTCCGGGACATTCCCTCTTGCTGTACCAATAAGCTCTAAGCACCGAAACGGAACCACCCAAAAGAATAAAAATCTCCCGCTCTGCTTATAGGCCTCCTCCCACTTCTTCATCGGACAGCTGACCACTTGGACATAACGCCGTGGAGACGCTCCGCAAATGCCTCTGCGGTCGGCAGCCGGTAATCCTAGCCGAATCAAAGTCGACACAAAACCGAAACTATACGATGTCGTTTGGGCGATGGCTGACGCGATGTCCGCCTAATCCCTCGACGCCCGGTGCTTTGGAAACGGGGGGGTTCCAGTGCGATGAGGCGCGGCAGGGAGTACGGGAATAATGGGGATAGCATCCTCCATCGACCGAAGGACCGGGAGCGTGAGTTGTTACCCGAGCATCAGATTATGTTTTTCTACGACGCCGAGGGCTCATGAAAAGAAAGAGGAGGGCCGCAGCGATACTTTTGGAGCGCATAAACCACGCTTGAAGGCGATAGCTAACATTGACGAATTGTCCATCCTCTAATTTAGTGTCCGGTCGGTTATTATTGACGTATCTTGAAAGGATTGCCAAACTTTTTAGCGTGCTTTACGGCAGAGTATCCGGCTATAGGCCATCGCGCTGTTTACAAACGACTTCGCGTTTGCCCACACCAAGGGGGGGGGGGGGGGGTGTTGAGGCCCCCCCCCCCACCCCCTTGTGTGGGCACTACGAATATGCGCAGAAACCAGATTCCTGCGAAGTGAAGCGAGTTTGCGTGCGCGGTGACGACAGCATTGCCGCCGCAGGGGCGTGACGTCATAGGCGCGTGTTGGTGTATGCGGCCAGCAAGTGTTCCAAAATGCGTCTTTGGAATTTCCTAGTTGCGCGCAGACACGACTTTACAAATAAAAAAAAAAAAATCTTTTTACACTTTTAAATGTTTGTTAAGTACAGCGTACACAAAATGGCCCGGTACAATTGGTTTACTATATCTTATTTTAACATTCATTTAAAAAAGAAATAACATGGCAAACTTCATTTCTCGAGCAAGTCTCGAGTAATTTGGCATCATACGGCATTTTCGGTATTTTAGGACAATTTAAACGTTATACGTTCGATCAGAAGCTTTTCGTGTAGAGTATTTTATGCTTGGTGAACTCTTCAAAAAAAGTATAAAGATTTGTAGTTCTGTTTTCTTGTTTGTTTGTTTGTTTTCTGTGGGGAAGGGGGGGGGGAGGAGAGGATTGAGCTGAAACATTGGGGGAAAAAATAGAATATGTAAATATTACACAATTTTCGCTTAGAAAACAGTCTTTGTAGATTCGCTCTTAACACCGTCTAATAAACCCTTGAGAACCTTTAATTCTCAAGCCAGGGTAGCACTGCTTATATAGGTTATACAAAAGACAGTCTGCAAACAGATTCGAACGCGAGTTGCCGCGAGATCCCTGCATCGAATGCCGAATAACATTGAGTTCGAAGGAGAAATAAGGCCCCTGAACCCTAGCATCGCCCCCTTTCGGTCAATAAAAGCGTCTTCTAAATGCCACGGCACTCGGGGACAACTTTTCTTGGGATTTCAGAGGGGAAACTCACAATGGGGCAGCCCTCACAGCGGGAGACGGCACGCGTGCCCGTGCCTTTGACTGCATTGCCAAGAAAAGTTGTCCCCGTCCCCGAGTATTCGCGACTCCAGCAAACTTGTAGACTTTTTTACAAGTGCGCCGCCATCTTGAATGTCGTCACTTCCAGTATGGGCGAAAGCATTGTTTTGCTTCCGCCACTGCCAATAAAATACGTTTAGGATATAAGCGCAACCGTCACCCATTCTCGCTGTTGCCTCCCCTCTATTTTTTCCTTTATCTTTTTTTTGCTAATTGCGGGTTGAAATGTTTTAATCTTTTTTTTCTCGCCCATACTCGATATGCCTACCAGGGTGCAGGGGACGAGAGTCAACGAAAAAGGTCTATAGGGGGCGCGCTGGTCGGGCGAAATGGCGGACGAAAGGAGGTCGTTTTCCCCGTTCAGCACGCGGACCACCGTAAATTTCTTGCACTGCAGCGTAAAATCGGTGTTTCATATGAAAGCAAAGCGATTTTTCGACGGTACGAAACCGTTTTTTTAGTCAGTACGCAAGAATGGCACGGCGAAATCATAAAAATATTTACCGTCAAAGCGATTTTTTTTTCTATGCTGCCTACGAGAACCAAGCAGCGAGAAGAGACGACAGAGTCGAAACGACCTCCTCTCCTGAGCTTCTCGACGTTGTCGCTACGCTGCGTCAAATATCGCTGGAGTCGTCAATAGTGCTGTAGTTTCTGTGTCATCTATCGAAGGCGAGTGCTAGGCCCATATTAAGCCCAAGTGCTGCGTCATATTTTGGCTAGGACTTGTGTTCAATTATTTAAAAAAAGAATATGTGAGACTTCTTGTGACACTGCATGCGCACACACTCCCTCTTTCAGAATAGAATAGAATAGAATATATTCGCGCGGAATAGCAGATGCAAACTTTGGTGGCCGACAAAACCAGAACTAATTTGTAAGTGGGTCAGACAATCAGCACAAGTGCATGTATACGCCAAAAGTTATGAACATCATCGTTGCCCGCAGGTCTCCAGTAACAAACAAAAACAAAACAAATATGCTGCTTTAAAGAAAACAATCCTTATTCGGTAGATATACAGCCATCAAAGCAATAAACAAAGTAACAATCATTCCTAACATATAACATTCGTATATGCTAGCAGAACTCACTCCTTACACAAATACACAGCGATGAACGCAAACGAAAATACACGTAAAGAATAATTTTGGAACAACCACATTTAACGCCAAATAATCCATGTAGTCTAGAAACGGTTCTATTAAAAAGTCGGGGAAGTAAAATAAAGTTGTTAGCCCCACGGCATCGACACAGCGCACTACTACAGTGCAAACACCCAAGCTGCGCACCCCGATGCTACCGATACAGGAAACTGTAACGATCAATACAGAAAACGATGCCACGGAAGCAACAAAATAGTCAACGGAAGGAACTTCCGTCAGTCACGAAAACTTGCGGTAACAGTCGAGCAACGCTGGGGCTAAAGAAAGGATGTAGTTAGCTTAACTTACAGTGGATAGCTGAATAAAGACCAAAGTACACAAGACGAAGCGTATCCCAAGAGCAAGCGTCGAGGGAAAGCCAACAATTGAGTACTTAACCTAATCAGACTGACGGGGCTCCCCGGACAAACCAACAAAGGAAGGGAAGCGACTCGACCGACGAAACACCGTATAAAAAGACCAGTGTCCCGACGGACTTGAACAAGTAGATCTCCTCGCTATTTTATCAAAATATAAAAAAATGCTGTCTAAAATAGGGGAAAAGGGGGGGGGGGGGGGGGGAAACCGACACAATGGTGGGCACTCGACGTTGTAAAGAGAAGGGAGAAGCCACCTCTCACCACCGACAGCGCCATCTAGTGAGCGTGCGCCGCGACGACGACTCCAAATGGAGGGGTTGCGGGACTCCCCACGGGGCTAGAGAAGGCTCAGGGAAAGGAGGCAGGCTTACCTAATGCCCACTTGGAAACCTGTCAGAGCGACGCGGAGATCCTTTGCAGAAATAGAAGGGAGGACCGAGCAGCGTCGATGGAATAAAGTACAGTGATTAGATGAAAAAAAAAAAAAGAGAGGATACAAGGATAACAAACAGGAACACATAACAGAGTTGCATTCACTTCCCATATAGCGTCCTGATTGCCCTTGTTTGTTTTTGGTTCTTTCCTTTGTACTGCGGCAGGGCGAGTTTCTGCCACGCAGAAGTTGTCGACTGCTCTCTCGGCTGTTTTCTATCTGCGGCACTTTGGTAATGCGACAGTTTACGCTGTACAATATGTTCTACGTTTTTTTTTTCTCGTTTTTTTTTGTTTGTTGTGCGAGTACGTGCCAGTGTACGCATGTACCTTGATCGGTATTTGTATATTTTGTTCGTTGATTGTCTCCGTTCACTAGCGATGTTCTCAAATATGTGATAGTGAGCCGACTCACACAACTGCGCTTAAAAAAAAGAGTCGGGCGAAACAAATAGCAGAGAACACAATCTTTGAACGCCGGTTCTAGTAGTTTCGGCACCTCTTGATATCGAAAAACTGTTTTGTAAGTTATGCACTCTCATTTTGTGACATTGACATTCTACGGATTACCTACGGTGATAGTGACGGGAAAACAATATATTAAAAAATATGTACAGAGGTCGAAGGTGCTCTAAGTCTACCTGCTAAAACCGGTGTGTGTTCCTGTTGTAAGCGATTACGAGGGAATATTGCTCAAGCACCACCCACATTTCACCATGTGCCACAACCGACATGTGCATGGTAATCGGCCCTCGCTCTATTTTACAACGTAAATTCCCTGAACACACTTTTACCGAACCTAAATATTACAATAAAAGTACACAGAAATACCGGCGAGAGTTCGGGCTTCGCTGGTCTACCACTGTGAAATGAACAGTCTCGTAGCAGCTAAAAGCTAAAAATACTTCTCACAACGATTCTTCTGTAGTCATTGAGAGCTATCAAATACTTACATTTCAGTGCAAAATAGTCAATTAGTTTGAAAATCATTGCATTACACTCGAACGCCGACGACTTCGATTTGTACAAGGAAACATGTTAACTCATAAATAAAAACAATTATCTAGTTTCATTCATAAAAATGTGTTCAGTGTAAAAAAAATATAAAAAACCTCATGTATCGAGCACTTGAACACCGCTCTTCCATTCGACACAAATGCTTTCTTTTGACACACACTATTGATGCTTCAGCCGCCTCGGTGGCTCCGAGGCGAAAGCGCTGGCCTACGAATCCCCATGTGGCGGGTTCAAATCCCGGCCGAGGTGCCCGCAATCTGACGGAGGCTTATTGCGGAGGAGGCGCCGTGTAACCGAGCTTTCGGTTGCACGTCAAAAGATCCCCAGGTGGTCCAAATTAATCCTCAGTCCTCCGCTGGGGCGTGCCAGATGCCCGTCGTTGGTTTGGCACGTAAAACCCCCAAATTTGACTATTGATGCTTCAAATTTGGCATGTGCCGAGAAATATAAACATCTTAAGTACACATTTTGAAACACCGGAAACGACAGACGAAAAAGGGGACAGACACAAAACGTCTCAAACTTAGTGAGACATTTTGTGCCTGTCCCCTTTTACTTCCCCCCCCCCCCCCCCCCCCCGTAAATATATAACCTCAACTAGCCCACCCGACTACCCACTCTATCTTCAGTCACTCTACGTACGCTGTTATTTCCCCATTCAATCCACACCGCATTCCACAATTTTCGTGCAGCACTGTCAAAGGTTAGATGCGAGAACGTAGTTGAACAGCATACTCTGTTTGCTCTGGAGCTTCCGCACAGACACGCTCTAAAGACACGCTCTTGTGGCCGTGGTTCCCCACTGCTCTTTACAAAGCTCTCGGCGTGAAACACAGAGAACCAATAGCACGCACAAACAAATTCACGCTCGAAAGTGTACATGCACACTAAGGCTGTGAAACCAATCGTCACTGATTCAAGTAGAACGCACCTGCCTGTCTCGGATGCCCTGCACCATCCCGGGGGCCGGAAGCCTCATGCATAATCTCCCTTCATCACGCGTCTCGCAGCGGCTTGTGCACGAAAACACCCGATGTCTGAAACCCCGCATGAAGTGCCCCGCGTCAATTGCCCCGCTCTTTTTGCCCCGATTTAAAAAGCCCCAGTTTAGAAGCCCATGACTCAACTTCTGCAAACAGCTCCGGAACTTCAAAGTGTCTTTCAAAGTCTTCAAAGTAACATAACTACGCAAAACATTTTATTTTTGTTCGAAGGCTTGTCAATGCCCTTCACGTTACTATAAACTAATAAAAATCGCCTATGGTTGCATCAAGCTTATTTTTAAAACAAATGCTATTTTCAGCGTACGCATATTTAGAGATTTAATACCTAGATTATAACCTAGGTTTAATACTTAGAACGTTGGTTTTAAAAGCGCAAATGACTAAGAAGAGAAGGGGACAGGACAGAGCGCTTTTTGCTCTGTCCTGTCCAACTAGCCCCCCAATTGATCATGATGTAATACCTAGAAATCTATAGATTTAAAACGCCAGATGCCGCTAAGCGGCATCAAGGCGTTTTAGAACGTTCTCAAGAAGCTCGTCCATGCTGAAGGGCACCGTCCCACAACGTTCCTGCAGTTTCTTGGTACAGCATGCACTCGCGCTGCCGACCGCAGCGCCAGTGCAGTGGTGCGACGTCGGAGGGTTGGGCAGGTGTATGGAGCTTTCCAATAGTCGCCTTCTGCGTGCCGCCATCTTTGTCTCCTGCACTGTTTGCAAGTCCCGTGTATTTATTGAGTATTTGGGGTGAAAAACACGCTATTTACACAAATTACCATAAATTTACACGTTGAGTAACGGATAATTCGTTCACAAATCATGAGAGGTTGTAAAAAACGTGTTTTGGTTCGGTCATACACGGATAACCGTGTAGCCGACCTCGAAAACACGCCTCACCCCCGGCGACGACCGCAGCATTGCCGGCTATCGAAGCACCGGAATGCTTGGGGACACACTTAGAAAGGACCGTCGAGACAAATGCCGCGGAAAGAAACATGTCTCGGAGACAGATATGCACCGAAAGCAATTGCGCCATGTCGCAAGACGTCGGCGAAACCCGCGCTTACCATGCTCGCTGCCATTTTCTGGTCGACGGCAATGCGGCTTCCCTCATGTCGCCCATGTTTCTATTTAGTTGAAGGGTCTTGATAATAGTTTCAAATTCTTACACACCACAAATAAATTTATGGGTCTAATTATTCGTCCTTGATGTCCTTGATCTGAACACGTGACATCGCAGTTTGTTTCGTTTTGGCTTCAACCTTCAACTGCAAGCGATCTGGCTACGGCGCAAGCGCAACGCCGATGTACGCTGGAAGCTAGAGCCGGTTTGTTTTCGTTGTTTTTGTTTGACCGGAGAAATTCTGGCAACAACGCATGGCGCCGCTATTGTTTTGGTTTGACGTAACGCGAGAAGCTTCGCATAGAGCTTCGCAGTTTGCGAGCACATAGCGAAGACGTGATCGGAGAAGTGCCCCTGTGATGTTCCCGGAAGACGGAAAGTATCATTCGTAATCGTCGTGTGTGCTCTGAAAGCGAAGGGAATCACAGGGTCCACGAGTGCGCAACCAAAAGCCAAGGTTCACGACAGCGCTGCGTTGACTTCGGCGATCTCGTTCTGTTTGGGGCAACACGGCGATCCCAGAAAGAGCCGAAACGTTCGTGGTGTGGGGTGCGGTGCTTGGAGGTAGACACCCACACTAAAACGGAGCTCAAATCGGTTGTTGTGGAGCTGAGTTTTAACGGGTTCAGTCCCGTCGTCGTCAGCTGATCCGGCCCAGCTGGTCCGGGAGGACGCAGCGAGCGTTTTTAAAAGTAAATCATTCTTCGTTCCGTTTCAAAATGTGGAAGATTCCCGACGCATACCGTGAGTAAAAAGCTGCGGGCGTTTTCAACAAAATTATGTCGTTTTAATTGAACAATGGACTTCGGATTCTTGTCCCAAATCTGCCGTCTTCGTCGATGTGCAAATGCAGTCCAACAACACGAAGCTAAGTCACCACCGATATTTTCCTGTAAATCTCGCGTGACTCGTGTGAGTTTGTTGCGCTCATCATGCGGTGTGAATAAATTAGGGCAAGACTTCCTACCTGCCCACAGACGCATGAACTGAGACCATTTTTTACGTAGTTAACATAGTGATTTTTCTTTACTTTGGGAAGAGGCGTTGGTGCATTTATTATGGTACATTCTTTGAGAGTTGAGAAATTGGGAGAGCGAGCAAGCTTTCCCGACTTTGTCTCTTTTCTCTATGGCACTGCCCCTAGTTTCAAGTTCCAGTTTCAGTAGACATACCTACTAGCAGGTACAAACTGCTCTAAAGCAGGTGAAAGACTGGGAAGTCAGAACGGTGCAGACTCGGTGTTTTGCGCTTTTCGCAATTGACTGGGTAAATGCTTTTGCGAGGTATGCGGAATAGCAAACGATTTTGTTATGCCCGTCGTTTGCGTCTGCAGCAAAACGAATAAGATGATCTACAAAGGCACAATCAAAGGCCAAGATTTACGGTAACAGTGCGTTCGCTTCGGTGGTCCGTGTAGATGTATTATACCCTGCTTTCTGCAACACCGTGTCATGACGAAGAGCAGGCACGGTCATGGTTTGTGCTGGGCTACCGGTTGACAAAAACCCGTATCGCCCGCATCGGCACCGAGTGCACTTGGGCTGTTGATGCTCAAGCCTTTCTTCCGCGGCTTGTCGCCAGCTGATCCTGCTGCTCGACGGTGAGGATGCGGCGAGAGTGACCTCTGAAGTAAATGTAAATCCTCGTTCATCCAGTTATCCGGTGTCAAAGTGTGGAAGATGTCCGACGTGTACTGAGGGCGGGAACTACGAGCGGTTTGCCTTGCTTTTATAACCGAAACCAGAGCAGCGAGATAACGGCCTTGCGTAGTCCAAAATGACGGAAGCAATAGGTTTCAACAGGTCGAGCACGTCAGCGCGGATGTAGGCGGGACGGTGCACACTGTTTAAACGCTTGCAGTATCCACGAGTGCTACCAGAGAAACGACGTCAACAGAGAAGGAGCTCGCGATTCAGCATAATGCAGTGCCACGGGCCCGTGAATTTTCAATGTTCGGGGTAATGGCGGTATAAAACAAATATTAAAAAAAAAAACGCATCAGCGCCACATTAGCGATCACGAATAACACCGGCCACAAACTCCCAAGCCCCACCGCTCCACTCGACACCGACACGACATACGACAACAAACTGCATCAAAACGCCCCAAAAGTGAAGGCGTCTGTTCCCGTACGCATACTACAACTAGCGGAAGTGAAGTGTTGGGCGGATGTCCTCCACAAGAATATATAAAAAAATGCTTTGCGCACGGATAATTTTATTAATTATTGAATACATAATGATAAAATCCAAATAATTTGTTTTTATATCCGATTCAAGCTATCGGACTGCTCATAACACTGGTCGAGCATGAGAATAACAAACATTGTAACTTTTTCATGACCGGTTTAAGATTTATTGTTAATGCATCGCTGTTTTTCGCAACGGACTAATTTTACAGATTTTGCCTCCATACTTTTTAAATGCAAGCAGTTCTTACATACGGCTGTCCATTGTGCCGTGTTTTGTGTCTTCTTCTATAAATCTCTAACGGTCAGCGACCAAAGAGCTCACCCGCACATGTCAAGCTTATATAGGCCGCGGTAAGCGAAAGGTGTTAGTAGGAAGTGCATGGCGCAGTGTCGGAGTTGTGTTTGTGTATATGTCGGTGCTGTATCCATGTGGTACTCGTGTTGTCTGTGATGTATGTAGGGTTGCTGTCTACTCGTGATAGTTATCAGCGTATTAACAGACTCCTGATTTTTTTTTTTTTTTTTTTTTCTCTGGCTGCTAGAAATCTTACTAGGTGGCGCAAGTTACCACCCGACTCCAAATTGTTTGAGTTATTTATCCATGTAAGTTCGGTATTCGTTTTTTTTTTGTCTAGCGGTTCCGTCGTAGCTGCCGACGCCACCGACCGCCGACGACGCACGTACAGTCGGGAGCAAAAGTTTGCGGGGCACGGGAGCGCGTGCCGAAATGCATCGCTGCGCCGTGCAACGGCGCGCCGTCGCATTAAAAAGCCGCGCTTTGCGCATGTGCGTCCTTCGTGCTGGAAGTCATGTCTCTTTCGCTCGTTTCTGTCTGACTCACTCCTGATAACCGAAGTCGGCACCAGGGGCGCAAGTTGCCGTTTCGCTGACTGTCATGCCTCGCGTCCTCTTCTGCTGACTCAGCAGCCGCGCTGAGTGACGGAGCACCTATAATTACCCACGCGGCGGCTGAGGTGGCTGAAGCAGACGCGCAGCATGACAGCCAGCGAAGCGCTAACTTGCGCCCCTGGCGCCGATTTCTGTTATCAGGAGTGCGTCGGAAAGAAACGAGCGAAAGTGACATGATAGCGAGCACGAAAGGCGCGCATGCGCAAAGCGCGGCTCCCTAATGCGGCGGCGCGCCGTCGGACGGCGCGGCGATGCATTTCGGCACGCGCTCCCGTGCCCCGCAAACTTTTGCTCCCGACTGTACGTACGTACCTTTGCACATAGCTACGTCCGCCGCTTGGAGACTGTTTACTGTGTATATAAGACATCAAAGGAGAACAAACGCGTCCTGTGTGCTTTCAATTCGGCCGAAAGGCGCGCGGCTCGCTGGGCTCGTCTCTCGCCTGTTCTCGGCTGCTGGCCGCCATGTTTCATAATTAACACGCTGAACCGTGTTTCTCGGAAGGCAGACACGGTGTAGCGTGTTACGTTTACACGGCACCTCTTGTGTAGGCGAATAACACACATGGCTGCGTGTAAAACGAACACGTTTCGACGTGTCCGCTATGGGACAACGGTTTACACGTCTGGGCGTGTTATTTTTGCTATCAGTGTGGGCTGTGAAACGCCTTCGGAGCATGTGCAGTAGCCCTCTTCAACGAAATATGAGACGCCACGCATGTGTCGACAGCCCAGTGATTAGGCAATTTTCGCCTGTGCCATGAAAACCTAAGACATAGTGCTTATAAGAAAGCGTAAGTGCTGAATTTTCCTTTGTCACTAATAGAGGCCACCGGAGGCCAGAGATTGGGCAAATTGGGCAGATTGGGCTCGTGTGCTATCAATGAGAACACGACTCCTAGCCGATCGCTGACGCCGTAGTCGAGTCCAATCTCTGGCCTACGGTGGCCTTCGTTAGTGACACAGGCATAATTTAAAACGTAGGCTTTCTTATCTGAGAAATGTTGGCACAAAAAAAAGAGAGTGAGAAATTGGGATTAGAGAAGGAGACAAAGATATGGAACATAAATGGTTGTTTTGGAGAAATTGGTTGATAATTAGAAGGGGGTAGCAATAAACTAACGAACAAGGATGTTAAAACATTCGAAATATCACTATCATATTATTGGTGTTCCAGTAATTAAGACGCAAATGATAGTAGATTTTAGGCAATTATTACAGAACTGTGTTAACATTTGTTTATTTTTTCTAATCTGTCTCGCCGATATTAATTGAATAAAAAAGGCATATGAAGTTTGATGACATTAAGATATAAAAGGAGCACATGTACGTACAGGCATATATTTATTTAAAAAAGCTAAAAGTAAAAACAAGTTCCTGAAAAAAAAAAGTTTAATGTTTTAGTATTATCCACGTATGAATGGACACAAACAAGTAAACCAGAGACAAAGGACCGTGTGAGTGACTCATTCCTTTTGAGAAAGTGGCACCACGGCTCGTCTCTCCATAGCGCTATCAAACCCCTTTCGCTGCGCGAGTAGCCGGAGCAATGAAGGTCACGTGACACCCAAGCCCCACGTGCCAATTCTATGGGCGCGGAGGTGGTGGGGTCCGCTGAAACGCCAGAAATTAGTCGCGGGAAACTTTGGTTGACATCTTTATGGCACTGCACCAGCTTGGAACGATCCCTGCAGCCTGCCTCGTACCCCGGGCGTAAACGACGAGAGTTCGTAACGCCTCAGGCTTTTGTTTTATGTAAATCAGTCTCCGCGTCATCGGTAACTTTCAGGACCCGACAATTCAAACCTTTTCTCCTAACGTGTAGAAAAAAGTTAAGCGACAAACCCCGGAGAAGTGTCGACAACCTCGGACTAAGTGCGTGCCGGTGACTGGTGGTGCAACCATAGAGAGGAGAGACAGGTGTGCACAACAACCGAGCCACGTCACACAGGCACCCGAAGCACCGTCTCCGAATAACGGCGTTGCAAGACATGAGACAGAAGGGAGACAACTTTTGTGAAACAAACGTACCTCCCCCCCCCCCCCTCCCCTCTCGATTTTCTTTACTATTATTAAGTATAGTGTACTTGATAATATAAAGAAGGGGGGGGGGGCAAGTTTGGAAATGTACTTGACAGGTACATTTCCAAGTCGTACAAATATATATTTTGTGCTTTGGATACAGGCCTGCAATGCAATGTGTGACCCATTTGTTGCTTAAGGAGTTGCACGCTTTATTGAAAAGAGTCTCATGAACAAACAAGACAAATCCGATAGCTGAGAAATCACGCACATGCAGTCAAGTTCCTATAAAAAACGCTCTTATTTCCCTTTTTTGTGAAAAAGGAATGTTTTTTTTTTCTTAAACATTTAAAGCTGTTAATGAAGAGAGGTGCTCACCACGTTTTATTGTAAACACGCGTCCATGGGAACAATCACAATTCACAGCGCCACCAATGCATTCGAATATATGCGACAATAGGCTTTCCCCCGACCTTCCCCTTTCTTTAACCAAACCAACTAAGTAAGCCAGGATTGCTAGAGCCGCAATAGACCCCTTTGGAAAGACACTTGCCGATTATTAGAATGTGGGAACCACGGCACAATGGCGAAACAGCTGACATCATGGAACGTACAAGCCATTCCATAAGATAGCGAACGTCGGATCTTCGCCAACGCTAGAAGACGACGAGCCAATGAAACAGCGTGGAAAGTGCAACGTCACTGCGCTCATCACATTTTTTTGTGGGTGTGTTTTGCCTTTTAATCCAACCAAACGCATAAATGATGCCGTGAAATTGCGCTTTTAGTCCGCCATTGTTCAGGGATTCCACAGCTGCCAACAGAGGGCAGTCTTTCGGAAGGGGTCTATAGACCAACTCAACTTACTGACGTCATGCCAGTGCGGTGGCGCTGCTGTTGGTACCGCGTATGCGCAGATGCTTCACTCCTCCCGAATTTGGTTTCTGCGCACGCACAGTGCCCACGCCTGGTGAAGGCAAAGCGGGCTTTGTTTGTAAACACTGTGTTGGTCTATAGGCCCTTCTTAAAAGTCCGTCGATCAAAATTGATGGTCGCCATTTCTGAGTGATAGTTAGGGGGGGGGAATTGGCTCAGAGGGGCGGGAGGAATCATATGTATGTCTTTTTAGATTTAGGCTAAGGCTAGGTGGCGCAAGCTATCACCCGTTACAGCCATTAACATCCATCGATCCATCGATCCTTGGGGCACGAAGCACATGATTGGGTCTGAGTTAACGTTGAGCGTTCACGCAGTCCTTGTGTCCACTACATGACCAAAGCGCGTGATCAGGCAATGGCGGACGGGTGATGGCGCCGACTCTTGGAAATGATCTATTCTCCCACGCGCCTTTCAAACCTCCCAGGGACAAATTCGCAGGAACACTGAGATGTCCAACGCAGGACTCCCGTCACCGCTTTCGCGGACACCACTCTTGCTGATCAATATTCTTTACGGGATAACTGCGAGAAAGCTCTCACTCGTTCGAGAGCAACACTCACACAACGAGGCAAGCGTTTAATAAAAATGAGACAGCACGAGGTCGTTCCCGCGCGAGCCCGCAAAAGCCGCCTTTCTATACCACAGTTCGAATCATCTGCCATTAGAGAGCGAACTCAATCACAGAATGTGTGAACCGGCACATTAAGCACGCACGCGTACTCAGTCGTTCGGCTATCCGGCCCTTTCTTTCGTCGCTTCCTCAGTTCTCTCTTTCCCGCCGACTTGTTGCAAAGCCGATGACGCACAATGACAAATTTTCGGAAATCGTCATTTGAGGAACTTCGGGTATAAAAATACGTGAGCACGTGATCAAGCCAGTGCGGGGAAACCCTCGACCAAGCAAGCTAGATCCTGCTAGATCCTGCTAGCACAATTGAGCTGCACTGCACGCCCCCAAAATCTATTTTGTGCATATTGTGGTTTATCTTTTCGCTCCCAAACTCCGCCTAAGACACCTTTTCTCTCTCTTAAGGAGCGCATTGTTTTATGCTGGAATTCTTTGAACCCCTTTTCCTGCCAGATGGAGCTAAGTGTTTCTAAAATCGTGGATAGCCCGAAAGTGGCGAAATGACGACGCCAGCCACCGGCTTGACCTAACAAAGCTGTTGGTACCTGAGAAGAACTGCCGTTCAGAAGAAAGGAAAGGTTACGACCTTTATCTCCAAAGCCAGCTCTATGACGCATAGAAGGTAGCATTCCAGGAGCGATCGTTTAACTTTGTTTAATAGACACGAAACAGCCGTTTCGGGGAGGAAATATGAACATATTATGTTTTTAATATTTCCATCGTTAAGATTAGCGGGAAATTAATGTCACTTGACCTGAGGTCATGCAATGTGGTCCCTTGAGGTGACGTCTCGGTGTCGAGTCGTGGTGTCACGTGATACAATGACGTAACGTAATGTGAAATTCTTCGCTAGAGTTAGCGGTAAAATGAAGGGGCGGACGGAAGAACGGACACATTTCTTGAAGTAAAGAGTTTCCTTAGAACTTCTGCCACGCTTTAAAGAAAACGGTGAAAAATCGCATCATTGTGCGCGTGGACATTATGCGCGAGTCTCAGCAACACTACCTTGAAGAATCAAAGCCCGTGCACTGTTCGCAACTTCCAGTAATGGTGCGGTTAGAGTTCCTGTATTAGCGGCGAGATGTTTTGGTGGTGCCCTCCTGTGGTTCCCCCTTGTGACGTCATTACCTTTCAAACAACAAGTTCGATGGTGTTTGTTATTAGCATGGTGGAAGCTTGAAATCATTGCGCTCTCAAAGGAACACTGCCAACACCGTCAAAATTAAAGTTCTTTCATTCCTCTTATTTCCGTCGATGATAAATCCCCTTTCCGACGTCATAGTCAGCGTTCGGCCAATCGTGGAAGGCCGACCACAGCGACGCTTTCGGTCGCGCACGGGGCTAATAGACCTTTCCAAGAAAGAGCGTATGGCCGGTGCCATTTCCAGTGTTCGTGCGTATGGCGCGTGCTTTGCTCGCTTTCCGGAGCGACGCACACGCGCGTGCTGAGCTGTGGAGATCGCACGCTGGGCTGTGGATTTGTAAACATTGGAAAGGTCTATACAGGAACTCTAGGTGCGGTGTGAGAATCGCGCTCTCTATTGGCGACGTGAGCGATCGAAAGCGTCGCTGCGGTCGGCCGGCCATGATTGGCCGAATGCTGACTATGACGTCAGCAAAGGATGTCTCATCGACGGAAATAAGAGGAATGTAAGAACTTCAATTTTGACGGTGTTGGCAGTGTTGCTTTGAGAGCGCTATGATTTCATGCTTCCACCATGCTCATTACAAACACCACCGAACTTGTTGTTCAAAAGGTAATGACGTCACGAAAGGTAACCAAACGAGGGCGCCACCGAAACATCTCGCCGCTAGATGATCGGCTTCCGAACGAAGGTGCTTACTTACCCCTTCTTGACGTTCAAGTATTGGGTACGGCCCTTTTATCGCTCGTATTTAACACACACACACACAAAAAGAATTACCTACACGTCACAAGCCGAACATCGTCCAGGGGTCCTAAACTCGTCCAGGGGTCCTAAACTCGTCAAACACAAAGTTGGAGCCGAAAGTTTGCGAAGTGGACGCCGGCGACAAAAACGCGTAATCATCGTAGTGATAATTCAATTCATACGCTCCGTGAACTTTGGCCCCAACTCTATGTTTGACGAGTTTAGAGCCCTTAATGTTCTATGACGATCATCCAGATGACAGCCATTTTGATAGTAACTAGCGTTCTCCTTCGCAAACATCGCCTTCTGTGCACTGCCACCTTTTCCTGCAGGGCACTGGAACGCTTTCTGAGCCTGCGCTGTTGCTGTGCTGTGCAGTATATTAGACGCTGCTCATGCGTCCACAGCTCAGTGACTCAGCATTTTTCGCCCGGGTGATATGCGATGCTGGTTTATAAACCGTAAACGGTGCGAATACTTTGTTTTTACTTTAAGACCAGACGCAGCCAACACGATGAGTTGATGGAATCAATCGAACGGCATGAAAAACGCAAGTCACTGGGTCTTTCCTGTACGTGATGGGTTCAGCGATGGTAGAACACGTACGACACTCGACGAGAACAGTGACGTACCACTTTTGGCTTTGTTTGATTGGTCCGATCGGCTCTTACACTCTAAAAATGGTCACGCAGAGCAAGTGTGACGCAAAGCGATTTTTTGCACGCTTGTTCTAAGCGTGGTGTTTTTTAACGCTTAGAATTCACGCTCCCTAAGTGTGAACTGCTTTATGGTTTAACTCTTGGCAGGCGTGACGCAAAGCGATTTTACACGCTTGGTTTAAGCGTGGTGTTTTTCAACGCTTAGAATTCATGCTTCCTAAGCGTGAACTGTTCTATGGTTGAACACTTGGCAGGCGTGAGGGAGCCCCTGTGTTTACACGCTTGTTACGGCGTGCGTTTGCTCCACGCTTAGATAATGACGTCTTCTATGCGTGTGAAATGCGCGTCGCGGTGGAAACCTCTGGCCGTGAGCATGGGGCTTTCTCGCATTTAGTATATCGGCCCAATAATCTTAGTTATCGGGACGATATACTAAATGCGAGAAAGCTCTATGCACGCGGCCAGAGGTTTCAACCGCGACGGACATTTCACACGCCTAGAGGAAGTCATCGTCAAAGAGTGGAGAAAACGCACGCCGTAATAAGCGTATAAACACAAGGGCGCCCATGCATCATATCGTTATCTGATATCTTTATCGGAGCTCAAAATGGATTTACTAAATCTCTCTAGTGACTTCACCAGGCGAATTGTGTAGTTCAAGGAAGCCCAACGTGCTGCTTCATGTATAATTACGTACATATCCGAATGGCAGTTGTGAATCAAAAGAAATTGCCCCGATGCGTCGCGTAGATAATGCATGTTACGCCTGGTACATTGCGCCAATTAGCTGCGCGCTGTTCATAACTGTGGAGTTTGTGTGAAGAGTTGAGGGAATTTATTCTTGGTGTCTAAAAACCCAAAGAGAGAAGGAGATCTTGTCAGGCTTCAGTTACCAAAAGGAACAGTCCAAAACGAACTAAATAGAAAAAGACAAACACATTTCAGCTTGAAGGCTAAACTCTTTATTAAAAAAACTATTTTTGTTTGTACAAATAAACCAAATGAAAACAGGGTTCTTACCCAAATATTTTAGTCGTCCATGGATAGCTGACGAATGGCCGCAGTAAAGACACCAACCACATGGGAAGCCCTTTCCTTGGCTGGCATTCAGCTGCGTCTCGCGCAGAAGTTCGGGGCACTCGCATTAGTTGTTTTTGCAGCGACCCGGCCGCGGCACTCCACGCACGTCTAGTGCTGTAAAAATGGCACACTGTTCCCGAAATTACACGCAGTCTTCCGCTAAGCCTTGCCAGTCCCAATCAAAGTCAAGCTGGTCCAGCCACAAACAAAGCGTGTCGGGAACTGACTGAGCGAGCCAGGGAAACAGCGCAACGGCTTTCTCGCTTTTCCCGCCAAAAAAGAGGACGCATGCGCCCCGTGTGCTTCCAGAAACAAAGCTCACAGCAACAAAATATCAACAAAAAAGCACGCGCAGGTGCATCTTCGGAGGCTGAATCCATTCGGATATATATTAGCGTGACGATGAAAGGAGGCGCGCGAGTGTTTCTGAAAATCTAAGCGTGTGTTTTGCGATCGTCACGCTAACGTTCCTTATCCCGTCCAAACAAAAGGGCGCACGGGATTCCTTCGACTTCTCTGACGCTTAAACAAAGAAAACAAACGCTTATTCTTGATCACGTGGTGCTTAAAACGTCATTCCCGTCGTATTTACGGCGGTTTCACGCTTAAAACTCGCGGTTAGCATGAGGTTCAGCGTGATTGTTTTTAGAGTGAGGGTCGGCTGCGTCTTTGACTTTACGTGAAACGAAGTAAGCCATCACAGTGAGATAGTGAGATAGATCGTAGACACAGATGGGGGTACGAGATGATGCGTCAGCGTTGGGCTGGGCTTTGTGTTTAGTGATTTTGTCGAAAGGCGCTCGGGGTCGAGCCCAATCGCTGAGTTGGCGCCTGCGAGTATGATGACGTCACGAGGAGGTACGGGAGGCTGTTTGCGTGCTTTGATTATTCTACATGGTGTTGGTTTGAGTTGTTGCGGAATCCTGGCCGCGGGCGTAATTATTTCATTTCGTCCAGGGTGGTGGTTACGGGGCTGCTGGACCGATCAGCCACTGTCCCGGTGGCACGTGACTACAGACGTTGCGAACATGCTTGCCTCGGAGGGCGGTGTCACACAGCGTGTAAGCGCAGCACTCGATTGGTCGAGCAAGCACCTTCCGCTCCACTAACGTCTCGAGGGCGAATGAAGTGCAGAGAGAAACCAGGGCTGCCCATAGCGACCGCGTTTACTCGTCCGGGCCCAGATTAACGAGGCAGACACGCGCCGCCACTGCAGGATCCACGCGGTCTGTCCGGCCTCACGAAAACTCGACTTGCGCAAGCAGTGCGTGTCCTCGATGGTAGGTCGGGTCGGGGCGCTGCATCATGCTGACGAGAGCGTTCCCAGGCACGTGCACTGTCCCGCCGCATAATTAAAATGACGTGTGGGCACAGAGCGGCCAGCCGTCTGTGAGCACAATGTTTCTTTCGGGAAAGCAATTCGCTGTTTTCTCGCTTTTTTTCGTCCCATGTGAATAATTCATCATATAATTGTTTACACCGGCAAGATTCTCGGCTGTGTTTTCAAGGTTTCTTTATTCTCGTTTTATTCCTTTCCGTTATCACCGGACTGGGGTGGTGGGTTCGAACTCTCTCCCCGCGATCGCGTGTGTTTTTTGCGCACGAACCCTTAGCACAAAAAGGGTGTACCTAAAATATGTTAGAAATGTATTTATTACACGTATACGTATTTCGTATTAATCACGTATGTGTTGATTGCATTCAGCGTGTTTTTTGAATGCATATCAAATTCATCAGAAATGCGATTTAATCTGCAATATCAGCCATAACATTCTTAATTTTTTATGTCTATAAAAATCATGATTTACTTAAAACAGTTGCAAAGACTACCGCCACCTTCCGAAACATGTCGGATGGCTGTCTGAGGCGCTCAGGAATGCAGTCCCTAACTGTGATTGGAGCTCTATTTAGACTATAGCTTAAATGGCGATGATTCATATAATACTTTTACACGTTTTCAAAGAACTTCGCAACTTGCATTATTTAAAACAATACCCGTGAGCAAAAAATTTTTTTAAAAAATTGGTAACCCATGGGTCACCCAGTCAATGCTTTTTTTTAATGTCGAGAGATCAAAACACTTTGTCGTGTTTAAAACATTAGGAATAATCTAACGTCTGAACTGAGAAAAACAGGCCTTATACTTTAAGCAATTATTTCATAATGTCACTCAAAAGCGATCCGACGTAGTTTGAAAAAAAATAAATATAGATCGTCTTGAGGTGTCCCCTTCTATAAATTATTTAAATATATGCGGTCATGTTATGCCCGGTGGGAGTTTGACAGAACGCTTTAACATTTCCTTTTGAGTCGTACAATCCACTACTTATAATTACAATGCCCTCTCTTTTGTAATGCATACAATCTTTGTTTTTAATCCAACTGATGAAATTCAGGTATATAATATATTTTTTGGACCGAGAAACAGCAAAACCGGTGGGGCTGATAAACTACAAATAAAGCCGGTTAACTACAGGGTGTCACAAAAAAAAAAAAAAGTCACAGGGTTTTTTTCGCCGCAAAAGTAAACTCGGCATCGCCGAACGCTCATTCTCCGCCCAAAGGAAGCGCTAGAGGTCACAACCAGATGCCAAAGTTTCAGCCCGATCCGATACCTAATTCAAATGTTATAAGTGATTTTCTGAAAATTTCAATGGGAAAATGAAGCCCATTTTCGCCCGTTTTCGGTTTCTGGTGCCATGGAGCCCCATGTATTCGAAAACTCCGTCGGCCGCCATTTTCCCATTGAAATTTTCAGAAAATCAGCTATAACTTTTGATTAAGTTATCGTATCGGGCTGAAACTTTGGCATCTGGTTGCGACCTCTAGATCTACCTTTGGGCGGAGAATGAGCGTTCGGTGATGACTAGTTTATTTTTGCGGTAAAAAAGAACGTGTAAATTTTGTTTTCTGACACCCTGTATATAATTAATAGAATCACACCATGCCTAGCACACATATGAAATTCGTCATTTTTGTCTTGTTAATTTCCAGCGAATATTAAGTTGGCGAAAGTTTCAGCTATCTATAAAGAAGGCGCCAAGATATTCGTGAATAATTACAGGTCTATATCAGTGCTACCTATCTACTAAAGGCACTTGAAAATACTATCTGTACGCGCATTAGTATGTTTTCTTTTGTAAAGCATCATATATCAAAAGGCTGTCAATTCGGTTTTCACCTACTGAGGCATCTTTAGTATTTAAAAAGATATATTGCAGAATATTGAAAAGAGGCTCCTTACGTTAGGTGTATTCGCAAACTCGAGGAGCGTTCGGTGTTTTAAATCACAAAATTCTTCTTGCGACACTAGGCTATATTGAGTCTGCTGAGTGACTCTAACCTCACGTGAATCAAATATAAGATGTAGGAAACAGTGTGTATTAATTGATGGTCATTACTCCTTCTTTTAAAACGTACCACGAAAAAACATACTTGAACCTCTTATAATTATTGTATACATAAATCATATCGCTAACATCAACCACCATGGTGATTGATATTGTTATCCACACTTATCTACACTGATGATACGAGCCATTTTCTTTCTGCAGCTGATGCTGATATACTGGTATGCAAAGCAAACGATATTTTATGTATATTCACTACGTGGTTTGAGGTTAATGGCCTTGAGGTAAGTTTGACTTTAGCCATGAAGCAGTCTTGATTAAAAATACAATCAAACTTAGTGATTCGCAAATTGAGCTGGTTAGCCAGCGTGAAATTTTAGGTGAACTTCTTTTGCCGGGTATTTGATATGCCATGTTAACTATTTGATTGCTAAACTGTCCAGAGTTGTTGACATTATTGCCCGTTGTCGTAATGTTTTCCCAATCAGTATTCAGTTAGTCATTTACCACGCATTATTTCAGTCAGATATAAATTACCACGACAAGCTAGATGGAAAGCGATTTATACGCTATTACCATTACTAATCAAGTGAGGTCTCAGTGCAAAAAAAAAAAACATTAATAAAACTAAAAATTGAATTGATTGACCAGTATCATATACAGTGTAATATTTCTTATTAGACAAATATTAAAAAAATGGCGTCTTTACTGCTATGTGAATGCCGTCTTCACAATATGTTTCTTGAGCTCGCCGGACATTCGAGGGGCGAAAAACTGTCACAGTCTGGTAAGAAATTTGCTCAAATTCGTCAATAAAGTTTTTAATTATAGGACTTATGGGCAATGCTGCAATTGTAATTTTGAAGACAACCGCCCTAAAAATAAACCAACTTACACAATTAAAAAAAAAAAACTGGTTTGGAAATATCCGTCGACAATTTCTCCCTTTACTATCCCCCGCAAAGGATGCCCGCCCCTTAGGTGTTAGGTGCTTGGTGAGTGGCATCACCACGGGCCACAGGCGCGTGGGCCTCCATACCCACACGCGGGGGGCACCTCCTTTAGTGGGTGTTTGGTGGGTGGCGTCACTACGAACCCCGAGTGATGTGAGTTCACCCACCCACACCAGGCTGTGCTTGGCTTAACCCGTGTCCGGGGAAGGGAGGATCCTGGTTGTTGAGCTGAGCCCGGGGTACCTTTGACCACTTAGGGGCCCCTCGGGTGAGGCAATGCACCGCTTCGGCGCCTGCTTCTCGTAGACGGGTGTACTGGCTTGGCCCGACCAGGATGATTCAGTCAGTCGCTTCTTCTACCCTCTTCTTCCTTCTTTGAATATTTCTACCACTTTTTCTATTGGCTTCTACACTTTCTTCCTTCCTTTTTCAACTTCTCATGCGCCAAGGACCAACCTTGGGTGGAAACAGGTTCTTTCCCTGCAACCACACTTGGATAGCGTGCCTGGGCAGCGCTGGTAATTGTGTCAGACAAGTCATTCTGTCTATAACACATTACATAGCCCGCTGGGCTCCGTGGTGGGTGTTGCACCCGGGAACTGAACTTTTCTCCCATTTATATGGGTTTTCAAACTAATGAGCAATATGATCGGGGCCCAAAAAGGGTCCGCACCGAAACAGTCACACTCGACGTGACACCTTTAGTTTCTCCCCAGTTCCCGCAGTTTTTGGTGGTTCTTGGCGGCGGCTGACCTAAGGGTCAGCCGCCGGCGACGCGTTCACCGAGGAGACCATAGATCAGAGTGGGCCCAAGTCCGACGAGGACAGGCCCACGTCAGGGTCAGAGTGCTTCCTTCCTGCCACTGATAGATCCACCAGTCAGCAGAAGGACCCTGCTTAAAAGAAAAAAGACTTCCCGTGTTAAGAAGGATTTTAAGACCTGAATATTTTCTTGGTTATTTTTTTTGTTGACTTTCTTTTGTTCTCGCATTCTTAGCTTTTTATACTTCAGTCTACTGCTTTTTTATTTAAATTATGACCTGCATCATGCGGTGGAACAGCAGGGGTCTTTTTCGTGATTTTGACGATGCGAGGTTCTTGTTGCATAAACATAAACCTCCCGCACTCTGCTTGCAGGAGACATGTCTGAAACCATCTAATAGCAATTTTCTTAAGTCGTATATGATTTATAGAAAGGATCGCGTGACGACCACTGGTGATTCATTTTAGACCGTGGTATCCCTGTCTGCGAGGTCTCCCTGACACCTTTCCGGAGGCTGTCGCAGTGAGGTTGCTACTAGATTGCCTTATTACTATTTGATCCCTGTACATACCTCCCTTATCTTCCTTACGACTTTTCTAGCTTGAAACCTTAGCTGATGCCTGAAACTTTTATTTTAATGGGTAAGTTCAATGCACATAACCCGCTCTAAGGGCAATGACCGAACTGACACCCGGTGTTCTGTTGTAGCACGGTTTTTTTTTTTCTCAGAGAAATGTGTGTCTTGAATACAGGTGCGGCAGCGTATTTCAATTCTCCTGACCACTCTTTCTCTTGCCATTAGTTGCACCTTGCCATTAGTTCATCTGCACTTCTCACATATTTTACTTGAAATGTAGTGGATAACCCCTATGGGAGCGACCACTTCCCAGTATACCTTGCTCCGCCAGAAGTCCTACCTGGGCTTTCCTGTCCCCCCCCCCCCCCCCCCCCGTTAGAAAATCTCTTCAGCAGATTGGAGTCTTTACCACCCGAACATGACTTCTTCCTTGGATATTTCGCAAGCAGTCTCTATGAACGATGTAAATACGCTTATTACATTAACAATTCTTGAGGATGTCTGTCCATCCTACAGACATCCGGCAACCTGCCGAAACGTCCAAAGCTGTGGTTGTATGAGTGTTAAAGATATTTTTAAAAGTGTATTATTAATGCAAACCAAAATATCTGAAATATATAATTTTAATATACGTTTAATGCATATATAAATACATTGTGCACATAAAATCCATTCGAAATATATTCAGTAATAATTCGAACCTATCAATATTTCCTAAGGGACCAATTTCGCTGAACGACGCTAAGCTGTCCGGTCCAACGCCCTGACAGCTTACCGGTGAACAGGGTATAAATATCGCATGTTTTGTTCTATGATGTAACCTTTCAAATTAAGAATTTATATCTGAGTAAAAACGTTATACTATACATTATCAAAATTTGTATTGGGTTCAAGTACAAGTCGCCAGTCTACTCATTCCAAATGTACTCTCCATTCAGTTTCCCGAATTTGTGGCCCGCAGTGGAAAGCTGTCACAACTTTAAAAGAGTAACCTATCATATTTTTTTTGTTGTTGTAATCGTGTAACTTCCCCCCTCTTGATGTTCATGTTTATACAAATTGTTTTGGGGGCTTTGCAAATATTTTGTTTTTACGTCGTGAAAGTTACACTGATGCGGTTTGTGCAGGCATGCTATGCTGCCTTGGGGGACGTAATAAAAATGGCTAATGTTTAAGATAAAACAAATAAATAAACATAATGTTTCAATGATAACTTTTCTCAGTGTCATCCAAAACAGAAAAATCAGAGAGTTGTAGAACATTTGAATTGCGTGCTTTGTTTTCTTAGGTTCCCAAAAAACATAAAATTTCAACACCTCGGCGCGTTTTTTTTTTTGTTCCTTATCATCGTCGTTATCGCACCACCAGCCTTTCCCCTTTAGCACAAGTGGCAACTTTAACGCACCGCCGTGTTTCCCACGATCCAAGTCTTTGAAACGTTTACTCATGTAGTGGTTTTTGATGACGTTCAGAAAGTAAGTGGAACTATATGTTTATTTTTACTCCTCAAAAAATTAAGTTATAAGAAACCAATTTTAGTGAATTGCCCAACCTATCGTGACGATAACCCTCATATTATGACCCTCCTGGCCTTATAGCCCACCTGCGCAGACCACATAATGTAAATATTTCACGGCTTATTTAAAAAAAAAGTATGTGAAGCATAACAAAAGTGCACCCTGTATAGGCAATGGCAAGGTGCTTACAGCCGCCGTTCTGCTGCCAGCCACGGGGGGACGAATGTCGGGCTGGCGCGCCCGCGGAACCCCCACTGGGCCGCAGTCGTACGCATGCACTTTCCATTGTGCCAGTTCGTTGCCTCGGCGTCCTTTAATTATCGCAGCCGCGGACAAAGCACCAGGGAATAACCAGCCGAAACCGGGCTCTCGCCACGGGGATTCTAACCCTACAATTTACACTTTCTACAATTCCAGCCTAAAAAAAAAAAAAAAAAATTAAAAAAAGTTTATTGTTTAATTTTGAATTGAAATCTTTTTTTAAGATAAAAGCTCGGATCCTACAAAACGGTGTTTGAAATATGGGAAAGAAAAGACCGTATGGTGGAAAAGACTGTAGCGCGAGTGGGAAGGGGACATGCGGCCGCGTGTCCCGCCACTTTAACAATACGCGATGCGGAATGAAGGAGAAAAACATAATTGCACCAAATTATGCGTAACTGAAGAAGTGAAGAAGGATTCGGCACCCTTTATAAAGAGTGCTTCCGAAACTTTATGAAGAGCAGCTAGAGTTAAAAACCCAACGCTGCGGAGGCGCAGATGACGACGCAGAATGAACGCAAAGCCTGCAAATTCGCTGCAGCTCGCTGAAGTTCTCCGGTGGTCTTACGAGCTACCCAAACTAAACGCAGCTTCGGAATACCTAGGCTTTTTTTTATCATCCTTGTATGTCATTTGGTATTTTTTACTTTCTATGTAGCTATTGAGAAAACGGCAAATAAAGGTGTTGCCAAATCCAACATCAAAATTTCTTCGTTCTTTCCAGTGAAGTGACCTCATATGTTGCAAGTCGACTTGGAAGTCGAAAAAAAAAAACAGTCTTTTGAGTGTTTTTGCTTCCGTTAGCTTAACCAGCATTCATTTCGCACCATTCCATTTCTTGTAAAACTTCGGTTACTAGTCACCCGCACACACCGCGTAACGAATATATACTGCCTCATATTACATCATCTGACGTCATGTTTTTATTGTCGTCATCAGAGCCACTCGGCATGTGAGACCAAATTTAATGCTTCAGTAACTTCGCGAGAAACAAAAATTCCCCATCGGGTAACTTAGCAATTCACTGTGATAGCTGTCCTCGTGCGCCTAATCTTGACGAAACAAAGAACTATTATGCTATAACACTATACTATAATATATACTATATATTATAGTTTTTATTATAGTATATATTATAGTATATATTGTAGTATATATATATATATATATATATATATATATATATATATATATATATATATATATATATACACATACTATATAATATAGTATATATATTATAGTATACATACTATAATAGCAAAGAAAGCTGGAAAACAAAAACTTAGAGAGAATTGTTTGAGGCCTGCTGCATAAGAGTAAACGGCGAGGATAGCGGCGTAAGCGCACCGTCAGTGCACGTCACTCAGAAAGAGTATGCCTTTTTGTGTCGGGAGCCTGAATTTGTGTACAAATAGTAAGTGTGTTTCAATAAACGTTTAGTAGCAAGTTAGCGCTTGGCCCTGTCTCGCCTTCCTCGCGTCCTCGTTTTTCAGGCTCTTTAAAAGACAAAAAATATATAGTGACTTGTAATCTGAGGTACTGCACGTTAGTAGATATCTCTGAGGTGTCTATCAGTGTGTCGAATCAGTTTCAGGCAAATCGGTGACTCCAAATTTCGGCGTGGCTGTTGGGCAAGGTATAGGCAACGACAGGTTTTTCTTCATTATCCTCAGCTGTAGGCACAGCGCAGAACTCACTTGTTCGTATGTTCTGTCTGCCTCTCTTCGGCGCCGCTCCTTTGGAGAGTAGAATAAATACCAGAATCCCCATGGTCCTTAGATGACTCTGCTCACAGAGCCGCCAGTTTTTGTAGTAGCAGCTTTCTTCTGCGACACCTGCCGCTAATTATTCAAAAGGAGGAAGGACAGCAAAGATATTTTAAAAGCAATATTGTTCAGTCTGCACACTCGAGCGATTCATGTTGCGCTTGCGAGAGGCTTTTTTAAAGCAGCGATATATTGGTAACCAGCAAGAGAGTTAATGACTGCTTTTCAAACATGCGCGATTCTTTACGTGCACTTCTCTCCCTTTCACCCGTTACCACAAGAGCGCTCGGCCCTACGCCAACCGCGTCGTTCTCTAACCCTATCACCCCGTAGACCGGCGCTCTTTTCGACTGCTTAAAAGCCACCGGCGTGTCCCACTCTGCGTTCTTTCTTCCCACCCTTTGGGCACAGAGCTCAAACAAAAACAAACAAAAGAAAAGAGGACGGAGTGCTCTGGAGGAGTGCGGAATGAGTGCGTTGTGGGAAGCACTTTCTAAGAGCGTTACCGCGCCGAACAGGGCTTCATCGTCATCAAACGCCACCGAGGCGTTGTTAAAGAGCATCAGCTCTCTTGCTCCCGCTCTCATTGTGCGTCGCGTACCGCAACTCTCTCTCTGTCCACTTTCCTATTCTTTTGGTTTTTAGTTCGCCTCTTTTTTTGCATGAGTGCATAAATGCACTGGACAAACGACATATTTTATATTTGGTTAGCTGCTCATGTTAAGCGGGTGTTAACAAAGAGCTTGACAGCAAGTACGATTTAGAGATTTCTAGAGAAAAACGTACCTTCATTGCCGCTTGGTAGGGAAAAAAAAAGATTTGCCATTTGGTTTTTACAGTTGTGTATCGAAGTTTTTTGTACGAGCAACAAGTCTAAAGAAATGGGTGCTTTCACATTCATTTTTTTCCACGCCTGGTACTTTGAAAGGTGGAACGAGTTTAGACGCCATTAGGAAGCGTTCAAAGCAACCGAACCGCTTGAGAGGCGTTTGAACGCAAGACGCAACAATGGGCGGGGATCAACGTAAACAACTCTCTTCACACCGAGGCTTTCAACGTCTGTTCTTTACAAGACCAAACAACGAACACGCACTTTCCGTACGAAACGTTCACCCGCCGTTCCGTACGTAACCGAACAGGCTGTAGATATCATTGGGGTATTTATTTTATATTGAATATCAAAGCATTTAAATTTCTTATTTTTTATGGTCTCTTCGTCTCAATGAATTTATTTGTACACTCAAACTCCAATCAAAGAAGCAAAGTGAAGAAGAAAAGGAAACAAACAGAAAATGTTTTTTGTATAAAGTTTGTTGAGGTGAGTAAAACCAGTGTGTCATCTGTTTGTGTTGTGATAAGACAATTGAACAGCTTGCTCCTGTAAAACAAAAAGTGCCGAGGTGCTTTTCTTTTTTCTTTTTAGAATTTTCTTCGTCAAACTTTTAGTTTCCGTCCAAATGCAGCGTAACGGTCCGCTACGCTGCATTTGGACGGATGTCAATCCGTTCAAATGCCAAAGTTTCAAGACTAACCGCTATCCTATGAAAAAGTTATGCGTGATTTTCTGAAGATTGCCATGGGAAAATGGGACCCTATCCCTGCATTTCACGGCATTGAGCTCCGTGTATTTGTGAACTACGTCGGACACAATTTTCCCGTTGAAATTTTACGAAAATCACGCATAACTTTTGTATATGAAAATGGTTAGTCTTGAAACATTGGCATGTCACTTTGGGGCGGAAAGCGAGCGTTTGATGAAACATGATTTATATTTTCGCTGAAAAACCCACTGTCTATTTTTTTTTGTTACACCTTGTATTGTAAATGTACAGTTCCTTCACGCCCAAGATTGTTTCTGGTCTTATGGCGACACGATAAAAATCTTCAAGCTCGGTTCGCACTTGCCGACGTATGAAGCTGATATCTTTCAAATCATTTTAGTTTGGGGATCAGGCACAGTCGGAACTTGTGCGGTTTCGGATCTGGGCTTGGCCGCACGTAATGGTCGTGGCACAGTCTTTTGGTATAGCTCACCTTTTTTCTGTCTCCTCTTTTTTTCACCTCCATTGCCACTTAATCGTCATTGTTCCATATTTTTACGTGATGTTACTGGGACGCCAAAGATCCTTTCTAATAATTCTCATTTAGCCCTTGAAAACTGAAGCCAAATAACAAGAAAAGATCAAGTAAATCCTGTACATTCTGAAAGAACTTTCGAAACAGTAGAGAAGTGTCCTCTTCAAAATTAGGGAGTGTCGCATCCAAGGATCCTCAGTTGGACACCCGGTCACAAAGACGGCGCGATCTCCAATTTTTTTGCCGATTTGTCACAGCGAAAAGTATTCATGCACGATGCGTAAATATACTCCTGACTTCCTCTTCTCTCTGGCTGTTAAAGTCAAGAAGGGATGAAAAAAAATGATATGAGAGACGTACACTTGCCCCCTCTCTATTAGTTAAAGGTTGAGGCTCAAATTTTATGAAAAAGGAAGAGCTGGGGGTGGTGGAAGTAATCTGGAGTAAAAAGCGTGAAATCGGTTCTAGCTAAGTAGCATCAAGGTACCTTTAATCACAGAAACAAATCTTGCTTGTCACTTATTATGCTCGGGTACTTCAGATCGGAGATTAAATTTGCGCAGATATTTGGACAAGGCCTAACTAAACAAAACCAAACCAGCTCGGACCAGACCAAGCTATAAGAGATCAAACCAAATGAGATGAAATCAAACCAAATCAAGAAGTGCCGTCCAGATATGCAACTCGATCAGACTAAACAAGACCAGACAAACCAAACCAAACCGGACCAGTTCTGATCTGACCAGTCTAGATCATATATCAGATCATACCAAAGTTAACCAATGATCGCCATTTAGAAATGCAACTTCATTGAGCCAAACCAGACAAAACAAACCGAACCCAACCAGTTCAGATCAAATCAGGTTAGACCAAACCACATCAAGGAACATCTATACTTTCAACCGTATCAAAGCAAACCGGACGAAGTAAAGCAATCCAGACCAAGCTATGCCACACCAGACCATGGTACCTAGGTTGGAAATTTACATGTACATTTCAAAAGGTCACGAAAGTGACGTATCGGCGTCTGATTGGTGGAGGCAATCGCCTCCACCAATCAGACACCTATACGTCGCTTCTGTGACCTTTTGAAATGTACAAGTAGATCAGAAGTAATTGGGGGGCTAGTTGGTTGAACATCTAGATGGTGGTTTTAAAAAGCGCAAAGGACTAAGAAGAGAAGGAGGGGACAGGACAGAGCGCTCTGTCCTGTCCCCTCCTTCTCTTCTTAGTCCTTTGCGCGTTTTAAAACCACCATCTAGAGGTACAAGTAGATGTCTAACCTAGGTACCCACCCCAAAACGAACAACTGCAAAGCAACCAAACTGAACGCCAACCAACCCAATCAAATCAAATTCAAACCAGACAAACGAAGCCAAGATGTGCCATCTAGAAATGCGAACAAAACAAACCAGAAAGTGACATCTCGAAATGCAACCAACTCAAAACAAGCCGAACTTTTGTAAACAGCAGCATCTATGGTTCTTTACTCAAAATAAAATAGTGCTAAACTAAACAATAAGCAAGACAGACACGTATCAAAATAAGGGTTAAGATAACATTTGGCATGTCACAAAAATAACTTGAAAAAATGCTAGTTTTAAATTTTGCGACCCTCTAACCTTGTGATCGCAGGAAGGGGCGATGAACCAAAGACCACTGTCTTCCCAGTCAGTAATGTTTGCTTATCTCCCGACGTGGCGTTTCAAAGGGGTGAATCCGCATTTATGCGAAGTGCCCATCCACGCAGTAGGGCACAGTGACGGCCGTACCAGCCATGCATTAATAAACTGATTTTCAATCAACATTATTGATGTTCAGTCGAGTTACGATCGCGAGACACTGGGACATCCCTGCTTCGGGCATGAAACCCAGCTCAAAGACTGTGCAGTGCACGTAAAGCACGTCTTTTTTTCTTTTTTTTTAAAAGGTAACGAACACATAAATTCCTGTTTTGCACCAAAATTATGGTATTGACAAAATATGCTGATTGGTATAAATACGGGAAAGGTGCAGTGAATTACGAACTCTCGATGAATTCTTCCCTGAAGGAATCGCCGAGAAGCGTCTGTGTAGCAAAATGTGGAGGTGTACATTTTCCTTCCACTCCACTGAGTGGAGTTGGAGTTGGAGTCGAGTAGCGTTTAAGAATATGTCCGTAAAATTCTAAAAGCTGTTTAACGCCTGGCACATCTGGCACAGCGTCGACTCAATGAATCTTGTCACTAGCAAGAGCTTGTGAATGGCCGCATCGCTTAAAACGTTTATTTTTGACAGCGAACACGATTTAAAAAATAAGTTGAAGTTGTACTTAGTGCAGACGATCTGCAGGCAGATACAATATGCCAATAGTTTTCTAAAAAACGTCACGCGAACAGTGCTACATTTATGCAGGTCTCTATCTCGACATTTAGTAGACCCCAGGTGACACCATTAGCAACGTGGGAGACAGAATATCAGTATCAAGAAAACTGCCAACGAGTGAATGCTTCATCAGTCTTTAAATCACAACTCTGGTAAATAATCTTGAATTTGGTATTCCGAGTGTTTTCAGCTCAGTCAGTGTCCCTGAATTGAAAGGAATAAGTTTTTTTTTTTTATTCCGTGTATTTTTGTAAGTATCATGGCTCAAAGTTTGATTTCTGGCGCCTATGGCAAAACCGAAACTATCTGCTCAGTGGGATGGCAACACTGATCATCAGCCGCTTCTGGTCAGGTGATTCAATGAGGCAAAAGATCCCTCGAGACAAAAGGTCCAATAATAGATCTCTTGACGCGATGGACCTTATGACTCGCCAGACACGAGTCAAGAGATCCAATGTGGGTCAAGATGTACAACGCGCCAAGAGATTCAACGAGTCGGAAGATCCATGGAGTGTCAAGAGGTCCAACGAGTCAAAAGACCCAACCAGTCAGAAGGCCCGAGGATAGATCACAAGACTCGGCAGAGGCGAGTCAAGAGATACAATATAAGTCAAAAGAAGCAATGACTCGAGTACTGCCGCGTCAAATTGCAAATGGGGCACGGAAAGCCCTTCACAAGTCCTCTCCTATTCCCAGGGAGGAACCTTTTGAAAGCAAAGCAATTTTAGTTTATCAGTAGTAACAATTATGTTGAAAGTGGCTGCCAAGTATGGCAGCCACTTTCCCTCAGCTGTACAATATAAAACAGAAAACGATTCGTGCCTAAGTGTCTTAGTATTTGTTTAAAAAATAAAACAGGTTTAAGTTGTTAATGAAGATAATTAGGTCGAACTTTCACCAGTCTTCCTGGTCAGCATAGAATTTGAATAGAATGTTTAAATTGTGACGTCACTGGAGTAATATGTTGCAAATCTTTTGAAAATTGAAAAATACGATGGCAAACAATTTCAACACCAGCACAGGACGTTGCTCGTCTCAAATTACCAGGGCTGCGGTGATAAGCAATTTTAAATTTTAATGGACAATGGCACTCGATCTTCTTTTTTTTTTTAACTGGCCTTGCTTCTCGGGGATACTTATATTTCTAAGTGCTATAATAAGATGATGGGGTTTAACGTATTCTTCTGGTAAAATCTATGGCTCCCGACAAATTCAAAATCGGAGTCGCTATCCATGAGAAGTAAAAACTTTCTGCTCGGTCTGCTTTCGTTTCGGCTTATTAAAAAAAGGCGAGAATCGGTCGGTGGGGTTTGTGAAAAATCGAAGAGATTCTATCTGGTGAATTTTTTTTGGTGAGTTTGTGTTTGATAACCTTGTTATCAAATTGTAGAACACTACGTGATCTACAAGGCAATCAATATGCGGAAAACTGAAAAGCACGCCTTAGAAAGTGTCCTACGAAGTGTGAAAATACTAATGTTTACCTACTCCAATAAAACACAATGGAAAAAAACACCACACAATCGCGACCGACAAAGATGGGGGTTAACGATCTGTTTGTTTACTTTCCCCTCCAAAGTCAGCAGCGCTACGCTGACGAAAATGGGTTCAGTCATGACGACAAATTTAGTGAGAAGCGTAATTTACCAGACGCACGTAGAAGTGTGAAGCAAACTCTATTGTCTCAATTGTTCGGTGAATCATGATAATGATTCACCGATGTGCATGATAGCACTATTAAGTTCAGCTGAGTTTCTCCTCATTCGTGCCTTCAGAAATAACGCATAGAAGTTGAAACCTTGCAGAATGTGTTGTGGGATAGCCAGGGTAAACCAAATATGGGGAGATTTCGCGTATTCTGATTTAAAGTAACCATCCGCGAAAGGCCAAAGTTGCGCTTCTGAAACGAACTTTTCAAAGAATGTATGTAAAACGTCCGTTTAATCTCACAGGATAGTTCCAATGAACGCGAGTTAATAGGTAGGTTAAGAATGCAGGCTTAAACAAACTTCCTACTAGCTCGCTCATGTTAGAGTGTGCCTTATGATAGAAAACGTTTTGTTTGAAAACTAGTTTGTACAAGAAGATCGACACAGAGTGAGTGTATATATCTTTGAATTACCAATCCTTTTATCGATTTGTCTATTCGTTACAAGAAAAGTCTTGTCGGTCTCGCCGTGCTCATTGGGCACGGCGAGACCGACAGGAGTATGTTTGCCAAATCTTCGCTCTTTTTCGTACAGGCCCTCCTGTTTCCTTTTCTCGGATCGACCGTCTAGAACAGCACGTGTACGGCAATCAAGCAGATCGGCACCCTCCATCTTATCAACAAGGATGACCAAGCACTACCGATCGTCACCGTGGAGGCGCAGCACCGTCCAGTCTTCAGCGGCTCCGTGACTACAACTTCCGCAACGGCTATAAAGGTACCGCTTCACCAGCACGTCTTCATTGGGCACGGCGAGACCGACAGGAGCATGTTTCCCAAATATTCGCTCTTTTTCGTACAGGTTAGTCATAATACCTCTTGCCTTCGATCTAGCAATGTGTTTCTTCCGATTGTGCCGTGCCCACGGACTTGTCTTAGTATTGCGTATGATTGCATGAATGTGTGCAAACTACTGATCTATAGGACGTTGAAAGCAATCCTGGTCCTACTACTGAGGAAATGTTTACCCAAATATTGGACGGCCAAAATGGCATGCGCACTGAAATTGCTGATATTAAAACACAACAGGGAAAAACTGATAGCCTGATCAGTGATCCTAACAAAAAGTGTTTAATGACATGGACAAGCATCGGCGGGAACTCAGGGTTAAGGCTGATAAAATCGATGCTCTCGAATGCACTTTAACTTCTCTTGGAAGAACCATAAACGTACAAAACCAAAAGATTGCAGATTTGAAAGACCGAAGTCGGCGCTCCAATCTATTAGTTTACGGCATCCCTGAGGCTCCCGATGAAACTGAGGAACAATTGAGAAGCAAGGTCATAGTTGTCCTGGTCAGCAAGTTGGGTGTACAGTGTTCATCGATCGCTAGAATACACAGACTAGGCAGGACTGGGAAAAGGCCTGTTATCATGTTTGTCCAAGATTACACCGAAAAGCAGGCCGTTTTCCGAAACGTCAGTAAACTGAAAGGTACTACAATCATCTACATAACAAACGATTACTCACAGTGTACGTTATCTAAGCGTAGGCTATTGTGGGAGACTGCAAAAGCTGACAAGACTGCGGGAAAAAGAGTATCGCTCGTGAACGATAAACTTCGGGTAAACAATGAATTCTACGTGTGGGATGAATTGACCAATGAGCGGGTGAAACTCCCTTCTTTCATACAACCTGAACCCGTTGAATGACGAGAAGCGAGTGTTGTAAGAAAGCAGCTACGGCTTCTGAATTTAAATGTCCAAAGTATAGTAAACAAAATGGAGCTAAATAAAAACAGAAAGAATAAACATAGGGACGGACAGAACAGCACCTCTTTCGGATGTACAGTGTTACACGAAAGAGGTGCTGTTCTGTCCGTCCCTATGTTTATTCTTTCTGTTTTTATTTAACTTCACCAACGCGCTCACGTCGAACTAAGTGGAGCAGCTTGAACTTTTATTACTCACCCACGACCCCCATATAGCAGTTATTACCGAAACCTGGCTTCATGACAGCATTATCGACGACAGCGTGATATCCGATTCCTACAAAATGTTACGCAGAGACCGCCTTTCCCGTGAGGGTGGTGTCGCGGTTATACTTAAGAATGGCCTTGATGCAGTGCTTTTGAACCAAATTGACGATCACGAGAGTTTATGTTTGAAAGTGAACTGTTGGCAAAACACTGTTATTTTATGCGCTGTGTAGAGGCCTCCGAATTCCCCCCTTGATTTTTTGTGTAAACTATACAACCACATGTCTGCTTATCGTAACTCTAAGTTTATTGGGGTTGGTGATTTCAATCTCCCAAATATTGACTGGTCACATTTATCTTCTAAACATTGCCAAAATGCTGAGCTTGTTTTTGATAATATATTTGCCTATGACCTAGTTCAAGTTGTGAATAATGTGACGCGTCAGCAAGGCTCCAGTAGCTCAATTTTAGACCTTTTAATTATTAGTCTTTGCATAAGTGACTACGAGGTAACAGTTGAACAAGGTCTTTTTGGTCATAAACTTGTGTTTTTTAGTTGCTCTCTAATCAAACAGTCAGAAAAAAAGAAATGCACTTTTATTACTGTTAAAACTTTTCGCGTGCTAATGATGAAATTGTTCTAAATTATTTAGAGCTCTGTTTGGATGACGTTCAAGATTTTTATGTAAATGTCCTTTGGAACGAGTTTAAGTGTACTTATTGCCTGGATAACCTTTTTCCCAACCAAGCGCAAGCGCATTGGTAAAGCAAATACTTGGATTAACCGGGGAGATATTCGTCTTAAGCGTAGAATTAAGCGACTAAAAAAAAGAAAAAACTGATTCAAGAATTGATTAACGAACTTTCCACCCAAGTTCAACACGCCAAGGAATTTTACCTTTCCAATACACTAACAAGCTTCATAACCAATGATGCTTAGAAATATTGGAATTATCTCCGTGGCAAGAAAAAGCCGATCGATCAAATCAAGGTTAATGACGCATTGGTTACTGACCAGAGTGAAATTGCGCAACACTTCAACGTCTACTTTCAGTCGGTTTGTTTCCAATCATGACGTTATCTACTGTGCCGAAAGCGCGCCACCTTTATGCACGCCGATTTCATATCTTACGAGGGAGTATTTTTGATGTTGTTAAATTTAAAAGCAAAAACCGCTTGTGGTACTGATAAGATCCCTAACGCATTTTTTCATCGGTATGCTGAAATGCTGGCACGTTTTCTAACAGTCATTTTTCGTGTTTCCTTTTCCTGGGGCACTCTGCCAAACGATTGGTTAATGGCGCGAGTAGTGCCTGAGTTTAAAAAGGGTGACCGACTTGCCTTAGGCAACTACGAGCTTATTTCTCTGACATGCACATCCTGTAAATTACTAGAACATATCATCGCTAACCAAATTCAAGAGTTCCTGAACGCGAATAACATACTCTCGCCTCATCAGCACGGACTTAGAAAGGCATTCTCTACGGTTACCCAGCTTGTTTCCACTGTGTACGAATTTGCATCCATTCTAGACAAATCAGGCCAAGTTGATGTTAATTTTCCTGACTTTACCAAGGCCTTTGACTTGGTTCCCCACGGAAAGCTAGTTAGCAAACTTGAACGTGTAGGTCTTCATCCCTTTATTGTTGTATGGGTAGGTTGTTACTTACAGCGTCGTAAACAATTCGCAGAAATCAACAGTAGCTGCTCGGAGATATTAGACGTAACATCTGGAGTACCACAGGGGAGCGTTCTTGGTCCTTCGCTGTTTTTAATTTGTATAAACGACATAGTTTCCGCCCCACACCCGTCTGTGAACATACGTTTATTTGCAGATGATTGCGTGTTGTTTGAAGAAATATCTTTGCCTGACGAAATAGTTATTGAGCGCAAGCCTCAATGACATTCAAAGTTGGTGCTGTACGCGGGACATAAAGTTAAATTTAAAAAAAACTGTTTATCTGCAATTTACAAATAAAAAAGCCATTAAACTTCCAATACAGACTAAATAACATTCCCATCGCTCAGGTTGATGACTGCAAGTACCTCGGAGTGACCATAAATAAGAACTTAAATTGGAGGACCCATATAAAAAATACATCCTCGGCAGCCTTTAAGAAGTTGGGCTTTTTAAGTCATAAGCCGAAATACGCTACTCCAAATGTGAAATTACTGGCTTACAATTCATTGGTTTGATCTAAACTAGAATATGGTAGTATTACTTGGGACCCTCATACGAAATCTAATTCTGAAATATTTGGAGCGAGTTCAAAGACGTGCTGTAAGGTTTATATACGGAAAATCCAAGAGAAATGATTGGCCCTCACTTTTGATGCAAACCAACAAAATACAAACTTTAGAGCACCGTCGAAGGATAGCCCGTTTGAAGTTTCTGCACTGTCTTTTTATTCGAAAACTGTCCTTGGCTCCAGATTACTACTTAAAGTCGCTTTCTACAAGACGAACTAGTCACAATCATGAACATTCCTTAAAACCATACTTTGCACGCACTAACCTGTTTAAATTTTCGTTTTTTCCTCATACAATTGAAGAATGGAATTTTCTTCCTTGTTCGGTTATTTCATCTTCGGATGTTGCTTCTTCATTAGAACAGTTATTGTAGTGGTGTTTTTGTATTTCGATGTGTTTTGGTGTTTTCATATTTAGTGCTTACATGCTTCGGTATTGTGCTTCTTGGGTAGCTATTTGTTTTGCTGTATCGTACCGCCTCTGTCATATTTTCTGCCGATTTGTATGCCTTATTTCTTGTTTTGTTGTTTTGTTTTTTGCACGGGTTCTTGAGTTTGTACCCTGCCCATCCTGCTTGAACCACGTGGGGTCTGCAGTACTTAATAAAAATAAAATAAAAAGGTTCTACCGCGGCCATGAAAGATTTATTTTATTTATTTATTTTATTTTGCTTAATGTGCCCACAAACAGCTCGAGGCCTTACTAGTGCGCACATATTACAAATATTAAAAGAACAGATACAGACAAACAAACAAACAAGCAAGACGTGATTTAGAAAAAATAAAAGGAAATAAATAAAACTACGGAGAACAATGGAGAACAACAGAGCACAGACGTTTGTCAAGTGGCCAGCAATGCTTCGCACAACAGTGGCCAACACCCTTCGCACGTTTTTGAAACGCGACAGTGTCGCGTTCTGGCTCACTAGTATTGTGTGCTATAAATCACCTTGTAGGTGAAGTATAATTTATGCGAAGCACGTTTTTCTTGTGCGAAAACCTAACTCAGTGAGCGCCGGAAAACAGTGACATTCGTGCGTGTTTTGAGGCTCCAATCTATTCCCGCGGAGACTTCATTTGACAGAAACGTTCGCCGCCGCTGGGGCTTCGTTGTTCAACCAACTACGAGATCTCCCGCTTGCAACTTTTCCATTACCCACGAGAGATCAGACACAAAAAAAAAATGAAGATGATGAACCGTACGCAGTCCACACAAATCTGAGTTGTGCTTGTGGATATCGAGACAGCGCGATGCTTGTCAGCCTTTCAAGGGGCGACATATCTCTAAACCGCAAATTAGCAATTTAGCCGGGGCCGTGCAACTGCTGTTTGAGATTGACCGTAGCGGACGCTACGAGCCAGCGCAACCAATCCTGGGCCGACGGTATGCCACGTGACCTTCTGGTTCGGAGCGGCGACGCGTGGAGCGAGATGTCCCGTGACGTTCTCGAGGAATGGCATTTAGCATCGGCTGCGTTCCATCCTTAGGTGAAACGCAGGCACTAGCCTGGGGTCTTTACGTGCACAAGGCTTTAGTGATTATACGAACGCACGCCGATGCTGACTCTCCTTACATCCGCGTGGTGCCATTTAGCAGTCACGCTGCAGTGACCGGCAATATACTCCGGAAATAATAATAATAATGTTTTTTATTCACTTTACAAATACATATAAATAATGCTGGCCTACAAAAGCAGTATCCTGCTTGTGCGTAGGACGAGACAATCCAGCGAAATACATATCAATACAGCATGATAAAAAATTGAACGAGTATATTGTGGCCACTGATACCAACATAATACAAAACAGAGCCAAAATTCGGTACAAAACAAAATGAACACAGCTATCGAAATCATTAAGAGGCAAGCATACAGGGATGAAAGTAAAGCAGTGTTTATGGAGGTAATGAGAGGCACCAATTTGTTATTTCTTTTTTTAGTACTTTTATCGAATTTATTTTTATTAAAGGCCCAATGAGCTCATTAAATAAGGTGGGAATAAAGTGAGTTCTGCATCTTTTTCCGTATCGCGTGTAAACTCTGGGGATTCGAAACCTTTCTTTACGCCTTAGGTCCCTAGGCTTGTCCACTGGAACCTTGAACGTAGAATCGTAAAAATAATTTATTAACGTAACATATCTATGAAAATTTTAAAAAATAAAATTTTGAGTTTCTTTACTTTATCTTCCATATCTAATGTTCCGTACGGAGTTCCGCATGTAATGTTTTTCACCATATGTTTTAAAATTCTGTCTATTGCATTTGTCTTGTATGGAGAACAGTGCCCATCGGGGACCGCTGAGAAAGTTCAAGGCGGAACCTTTGCTGTGATTCCTTTTTTTTCATGGTATTTCAATCAATCAATCAATCAATCAATCAATCAATCCTTTATTTCACATCAGAAACTGATGTAGGCTGCAGGGGCAAAAAGTCAAAAGTTTGACTTGACAAGGCCTCTGCAGCCTTACAATTGGCACACGGCGACATACTACACATCAAATAATAATATTCAGTTTTCAACTTTTAACATTAAGCAAAAAAAAAAAAAGAAGAAAAGAACCTGAAGAACTGAATCAGTTTATCACGCTATCAAATATAGCAAATATATATATATACATACACATATATATATATACATACATACATGCACATACTTATTCACACACACATACATATACATACACGCATATATATATAAGGCACATGACAAGATATTTAGGCACATAGAATATATAGCTACATGACAGGACTAAAGATAATAATCGTACTACCTCTAGGATAACTGAAACATACAGAACACACGACCCCACAATACAAGCGAAATTTTAATGCAGGAAAAAATTTCTAATTGTACTAAGATTCAGTCTCTCGATATTTGTCAAATTATGCTTCTGAAGTTTATTTAGAACAAATGGAAGATTATACCTTAGCATTTGGAAACCGTAATTTGTGCGATTTGTTGGTATTTTCCAATGCTCCGCCTCACGAACGTCATATACCCGGATGTTTGGTGTTAAGTTTGAAATACGTCCTAGGAAAGGCTCGTTAGAACGGAGGGCTGATCTATATCGCGTTAGTAGAGTATACTCATATAGGTTAGGGACAGTTATTAGACGTAGTTCTTTAAATAATGGAGGTGTATGTGTATCGAAAGGAACATTGAATATTATGCGAACAGCCTTTTTTTCAAGAAGGTGTAATTTGTTAGCATTTGACAGCGATGTGGTGCACCACACTAAATTACAGTAGTTCAGATGGGGTAAAAAAAGGGCTCTGTATATAAGCATTTTTATGTGACGAGGCAATAAATATCTGAATTGACATAATTTCCCAAGCACTCTTGATAGCTTTTTAACAACATAATTAACGTGATAATTCCAGGACATCTGTTCATTAAAATAGACTCCGAGCGTTTTGACGTTCGGCACAATTTCTATGACAGAAGGGCCCAAGATAATATTAAAAGAAAAAGAAACGTGTCTATTCTTAGGTTTAAAAAGGACAGCCTTGCTTTTGCTCGTGTTGATTATTAGTGAGTTAACTTCACTCCAATCATATAGCTTCTCTAGTGAAGCATTCGTTTCTTTAACAAGGTCTTCAATATCTGTACCTGAAAAAAATAGACTGGTATCATCGGCATAAATGATGAAGGATGGGACTTTACTGATATTAACAATATCGTTTATATATAGATTAAATAACAAAGGACCTAAAATGCTACCTTGCGGTACTCCAGCTCTAATGGGTAGGACAGAAGAACTCTGTCCATTTATTACAACATATTGCTGACGAAATTTAAAGTATGATTGTAAAAGATTTAAGGGTACACCGCGAATTCCATAGCATTCAAGCTTTTTTATTAGGGTGGTATGGTCAACACGGTCGAACGCCTTCGAAAAATCAATGAAGACGCCTAAAGTTATCTTTTTTTCTTCAAACGACTTTAAAATTAACTCCTTCTGCTCTAGCAAGGCGAACTCCGTTGATCGACCTCTGCGAAAGCCGTACTGTGAGTCAGAAATTAATGAAAATTTAGTGCAGAAACTTGTGACTCTATTGTGAATAATCTTTTCAAGGCATTTCGAAAACACAGGTAGTATTGATATTGGCCTATAATTCGAATATTCATTTTTGTTCCCTCCTTTAAACAAAACAATAACTTTTGCAGTTTGCATCTTTTTAGGAAAAATACCACTGGACAATGAGAAGTTCATAATGTGTGTTAATACAGGTGACAGAACGTCCAAAACGTGCTTAATTGGTTTTATCTGCAAATCGTCTATATCACAGGAGTTGCTATTTTTAAGAGATGACATAATTAAAGTTATCTCATTTTGATCCGTCGGAAAAAAAACTGCGCTGTGTTCGTTTCTTGACTTCATATACGCCATTGATGAAGGTATATGTACGCTACTGACAAGGTTCGTCAAATAACTATTGAAAGCTTCAGCGAGAACTTTTCCTTGCAATGTTACCCCATCTCGTTGTATTACGTGTATAGCTGGTTTAGAGGGACACCGTTTTAATACTTCATTTAGCCGTTTCCATACCACATCTGTTCTATCCATGCATGACTCGTTGAATAAATTATTAAGGTAGGCTTGTTTTGCCTGACGCAGAGCATTGTTCAACGTATTTCTAAATTGTTTAAAAAGAGCAAGGTCCTCAGGTGCTTTTGTTTTAAGGAAGACATTATAGAGTTTATTTTTTTTCTGAATCATTTTCCAGCACTTTCTATTTACCCAGGGCTTGCGGTTTTTTTTAAACTGTCTTATTTGTTTATACGGAAAACACTTGTCGTAAATATTTTTGAAAATATTCAAAAATTCATTGTACGCTTCATTGGCAGTTGTTGCAGAGAATACAGAGTCCCAATTAGTGCTAGAAATAATTAATCGGAATTGTTCTAGTGTTGTGGGATTTATACTTCGGGTCATGTTAGTGGGTGCCTTATCTTTATTAACAAGCTCAGCGGCCTGGGGCGCAGTTTTGTGTATAAACATAATAATTGGTAAGTGATCACTTAGACCATAACCTAGAACACCAGCACTAATGAGACATTGCCTAAAAGCTTTGGGGGCGATGTTAAATGTAAATGTGGTTTTTAAAACGGACTTTCGATTGGACAGGCTCACCACGTTTGGCTTTGGACGTGGGAGATGTTGCGGGAAAAAAAACATAGAGATCCCTTTGTCACCTGTGTCGCAGAGGTGGTCTATAAGATTACTTTTGACTGCGGGTTGTGTTATGTTGGACAGACAGGGCGTTGTTTAAATGACCGTCTTACGGAACACAAATGGAGTTTAAAGAATAAGGCGCAGAGTTCTGAATTGGCTAATCACGTTGGTTCGTGTAATTTTTGTTCCCCTCTTTGGGATGAAACTTCCGTTCTGTGTAACAAAAATGATTTGTTTAGAAGGCTAATTAAGGAGACTTTGTGCATCCGCGAGCGGGGGAATTGTGTAAGACAGTCGTCTTTGTTTATCAGTGATCGGATGAAAGAGTTTTTGCTTGTGTGAGAGCGCTTGTAAACTTGGGGGGGGGGGGGGGGGACGGAAAGCGGTTGCTTCGAAGTAGAAAATCAAGCTTAGGCTTTAGCGTTTTTGAGGTCGCCTTGTGTGTGGGACCTTGGGGTTGTGGTTGTTCAGGTGGCGGTTCCCTTTCGAAAAGTGTGGATCCGGGGAGCGGCTTAAGCGCCGTTCACACATATGCAACCGAGTTAGACCGAGGGAGACCAGACCGGTTTTTAAGCCTTTTGCGACGTCTTAGAACAAGCTCCGCTGCAGCGCATCCGGTCCTAAGGCGTCGCAAGAGGCTTAAAAACCTGTCTGGTCTCCCTCGGTCTTACTCGGTTGCATATGTGTGAACGGGCCTTTACGCTGTCTCGGTAGAACTCGTTTATCGTCGTGTTTATGCTTTCGAGTTTCTTCTTTTCCTTTCTATTTTTGTTTCTCCATGTGTTTGGAAGTCTATTTATTGGTGTGCTCAAATCAATAAATTTCTTCTGCGTTTGAGATTTTGTTGTCTTGGTCCGTTTCTGTTTTTGTTCCCCATCTGAGGGTCTAAAATATGCCGTCATATTTTTTGACAAAAAATATATATTGTTACTTAGAAGAAAAAAAAGAGCGCGCCAGAAAACAATGGCTAGGGCGCGCGACAGCTCAGGCTGAGCCGCGCAGCTCCAAATAAAAGCCGACCGCCAGAGACTGGCTCCTGGACTACTCCTTCAACGACAACACCGTAACATTTCGGTGGAGGTGCGTCCCCTGCACCTCTTCGCTCACTCACCACAACGCTTCTCCGAAGTCTGAAGCAGCTTGCCCCAACAATGTCTCGAGGTGATGCGTCAGGCATTCAACATCTCCGTGCTGGCTCCGTCCCCTACCGACAGCTACACCCTCCCACCTTCGGCGGCTTCGGAAGCGATGACGTGGATGAATGGCTCCGCAACTTCGAGCGCGTCCGCACTCACAACGCCTGGGACAACACCCCGAAATTGGCCAATGAGGGTTTCTACCTATGTGACACCGCCAAGGTACGGTTTGACAACCACGAAGATCAGATAGCCTCGTGGGACGCATTCAAGGCCCGTCTATCAGATGTCTTCGGGTGCCCTACCAGTCGGACACAGGACGCGACCCGCAAGCTTGCGACTCGCGCTCAGTCCGAACTTGAGACAACCAAGGCTTACATTGAAGACATACTGGCTCTGTGTAAACGCGCGAACCCAGCGATGCCTGAATCGGAAAAATTCAGCCATATCATGAAAGAGACTGCAGAAGACGCATTCAACATGCTGATTTCTCAAAATCCAACCACAGTCGCCAAACTCCAGGAACAGTGCCAACGATGGGAAGCACTTCGGAATCGGTGCATTTCAGGAGCAGAAAGCATCACTCACCTCCAGAACTGCGTTGCGTAATCCCCACTTTCATCAACCAATGACGTCGCTTCCCTCATCCGAACAATAATCAAAAAAGAGCTCGCCGCCTTGTCTCCCGCGCCTCAACGAAGCTTATCAACAGAAACACATCTTACCCCCGACGAGTTACGAACACTCATTCGAACTGAGTTTTCTAGATTTTCACCTCCTCTTGTTGAGACCACATCTTTGCCTCTACCAGCAGCACTCCTACCACCCGACATAGTATGCGCTACGTCTCCGGCACAGTATTCTCAGCCCATCACGATGTACCACCCCGAACCTCGAACATCTTTCTCCCAGCGTTATACTGAACAACGACCTTGAGCTCCTTCAGTAGTTCCTCCGAACTACTTCACGGACCGTCGACCAACTTGCTTCTACTGTAGGTATACCAGGTCATATTTCGCACTTCTGTCGCCGTCGGCTTTCGGGCACTGCAAGAACCGCATCTAGCTCCCGGTACTTTACGCCATATGAATCCAACCGGCTCTACAACCAACCTAACGAGGAACGAGGTTGATGATCCCCGCTTCGGTCAACAACGGCGCTCGTCATCTCCTTCCAATCGTGTTTGCAAACACCGCAGCCCCTCACCCGCATACCGGGTGCCCTCCCCTCTCCGCGGGCAGTCTACCTTGCCAAAAGCTTTCCTCGATGGGGAAAACTAAATGAGGCAGCTAAAGGGGGTACGGCTGCTTCTTGGTTTCGTCAACATCCCCCACCGACTGTGTCCTCTTCTAGTTTAATTGACATAATCATCAAGAAAGTAAGACTGGCAGCACTTGTTGATACTGGAGCATCAATTTGAATAATTAGAGAGAACATTCGAAAAACGATAAAGCTTGTTACCACGCCCTGGGACGGTGGCAGTCCCCGTGGGGCCAACACGTCCCTGATACATCCTCTTGGGCTCGGTTCCGTTGAAAGTTCTATCGATAATGAACCTCATCGCCATTGCTTTGCAGTCTTGGACAATTGCACACACGACATAAGTTTAGGATGGCATTCCTTAGCCAACCGACGAGCACTTATTGACTGTGGCACTCGCACACTTCTCCTCGGCGAAGATGCGAATGACGCTTCCATATCTCGACAACAATATGTACCTTTCCGCGCAGTGAATCACACACGGATAGATGCATTTACTGGCGCTATTGTACAATTGGCAGGATCTGTGACGGACGACACCTACATGCTGGAACCAAATCGTGAAGTGTTATTTCGGAAGGGACTTGCTCTACCCATGACAATTATAACGTGTACAGCGGCCATAACCGCAGTTTTTATAGCAAATACCACTAACATTACACAAGACTTGTCGGCTGGTACCTGCGTGGCGTTCACAACAATTAATAACGTAGAGTATGTAAATACTGTCAGTGATCATACTGTAATCCTGACATCTCATTTGAATGATCACTCCTTTAAGTTGCTTCGGAAAAACGTTAGCACTGATTTGCCACCAGAGCAGCAGGATACTCTATACAAGCTATTATGCTCCTTCATTGATATTTTTTATTTTAGCTCTCGGCCTCTAGCTCAAAAGTGTGCTGTTCAACACAACATCCATACAGGAACAGAAAAACCCATACGCAGCCGTCCGTATCAGGTTTCACGTTCAGAACAAGAAGTCATCCAGAGGAATATCAGTGACATGTTTCAGCAAAATATATTGAAGAAATCGCAAGTCCCTGGTATTCTCCCACAGTGATTGTGAAAAAAAAAAAAGATGGCACATGGCGTTTTTGTGTTTACTACAGACGACTCAACAAAATTACCCAAAAAATGTTTATCCCCTTCCCCGAATTGATGATGTCCTTGATACGCTACATGACGCCAACTATTTTTCATCGATTTACATGCGCTTGGGATACTGGCTAATTAGCGTTGACGAAGAAGATCGAGAAAAGACAGCGTTCGTAACACCCGATGGACTTTACCAGTTTCGAGTCATGCATTTTTGCTTATGCAATGCTCCTGCAACTTTCGAACGTATGATGGATTCACTACTCCGGGGGTTGCGCTGGACAACATGTCTGTGTTACCTGGATGACATTGTCGTCTTTTCGTCTACTTTTCCCGAACATCTATTTCGAGTGACAACTGTTTTAAAATGCTTCCGAAACGACGGCGTTCAACTCGAACTCTAAAAATTGTCTTTTTGTTACACGAGAAATCAAAATTCTTGAACATATCGTCAGCCGTCACGGAATATCACCAGATCCAGAGAAACTCCGCGCTGTTACCGACTTTCCACGCCCCGCAACAGTTAAGGCACTCCGTTCATTCCTTGGACTCTGTTAATATTTCCGACGGTTTATTCGCGGATTTGCTGCCATTTCTGCTTCTTTGAACTCTCTCCTGAAGAAAGATGGACCGTTCGTATGGTCTCAAGATCAAGAGGACACATATTCGCAACCCTGAAGAGCGCATTGACTACCAAGCCAGTCTTGTCACATTTTCACCCTGCACTTGATATCGAACTTCACACCGATGCTAGTGGTTATGGACTTGGTGCTGTACTGATGCAGAAGCAAGACGCTCGAGAACATGTTGTCGCATATGCAAGCCGAACTTTGTCTAATGCAGAGATGAATTACATCATCACTGAAAAAGAATGCCTTGCCGTAATTTGGGCAATCAGCATGTTTAGACCTTATATACTTGGGCGTACATTGAAAGTGGTTACTGACCACCACGCTTTGTGCTGGCTATCAAACTTGAAAGATCCTTCTGGATGTCGGGGACGATGGGTACTGAAACTCCAAGAGTACGACGTCTCCACATTTCATAAGTTTGGGAAACAACACGACGCGCCTGACTGCTTATCTCGGAGTCCCATCTCACCCTCCCTAGAAACTCCCTCTTCTGCCGTTGCCGCAATTGCTTTGACCTCTAGTTTGTGCTGGCTATCAAACTTGAAAGATCCTTCTGGATGTCGGGGACGATGGGTACTGAAACTCCAAGAGTACGACGTCTCCACATTTCATAAGTTTGGGAAACAACACGACGCGCCTGACTGCTTATCTCGGAGTCCCATCTCACCCTCCCTAGAAACTCCCTCTTCTGCCGTTGCCGCAATTGCTTTGACCTCTAGTTTGGATTTTGCTCTGGAACAAAGAAGAGACCCACACTTACAGCAGCTTTTCAACTGTCTCAACAAAACCCTCCTCACCCGCTACGAACAACGGCTTGTTGGCCCCTACACAATGCAGAATGACGTACTGTATCGCCGCAACTATGATCCACATGGTCCTACTCTGCTCTTTGTTGTTTCAAGACATCTCCGACCTGATATATTAGGTGCTCTACATCAGTGGTTTTCAACCATCGATGTTTCGCGGACCCCTTGTGGATCGGCGGAGATGATGGAGGACCCCGTTTGTGATGAGGGAAGGAGAAAGGTTTAAGTTAAATATAATCATAATTTCATAAATGGTTGTAACTAAGGGCTAGTGTCAAGTAGACCTCCCTTATTGACATGCACACGAGAAAACTTGCCCGAAAACTGAAACATTTCTTCTCGACCTAAAAAGATACAACTTTTATTGCCGGGCTTGACTGATGAGGCAGGGCTTCGCGGACCCCTAGAATGCCTTCGCGGACCACAAATGGCCCGCGGACCCCCATTTGAGAACCACTGCTCTACATAATGACCCCACTGCTGGACACCTGGGCTTTATTAAAACTTACATGCGCGTGCGCAATACCTTCTACAAGCACGGCATGTACCGCGATATCTCCAAGTATGTAGCATCATGCGTCCAATATCAGCGACGAAAAAGGCAAACGACCGCACCAGCTGGACTTCTCCATCTTCTCGATCCACTTCACTGCCCATTTGAACGCATCGGTGTCGACCTGTTGAGACCCCTTCCTCTTACACACAATGGTAACCGCTGGGTCACTGTTGTCATGGACCATTTGTCACGTTATGCAAAGACCGCCGCCTTATAATCCGCAAACTCGGACGAATTCGCCATATTTCTCTTGCACAATATCATTTTGCGACACGGCCCCCTCGTCACATACTCAGCAATCGAGGAACAGTATTTCTTTCCCAGGAGATACAGAAACTATTACATCTTTGTGGAACCATTCATAGACCCACAACAGCATATCATCCACAAACAAGTTTCTTGGTGGAACGTTTCAATCGCACCATTGCCGATATGATTTCCATGTATGTCCAGTCTGAACAACACCAATAGTATGCTGTTCTTCCGTTCGTAACTTATGCACACAACACTGCCGTTCAAGACACTCACGGCTATTCTCCATTTTATCTTCTCCATAATCGCCCTCCAACCACATTCTTGGACACGCTCCTACCTTACCGTCAAAATGACAAATTTCCCGACACTCTAGCACATCTCGTGTCGTGCTGAAGAAGCGCGCCAACTTGCCCGGCTACGCACACGTACGTCCCAGCAACGCCAATGCCGACGGTATAACAAGACTCACCGCCCCGTTTCGTATGAAATAGGTGACCTTGTTTTACTCTGGACGCCTCAACGTCACCAGGGGTGCTATGTTGCGCTTTTTGGACTCCCAGGAGACTTGGAAGAAGGAAGTGACGTCAACGACTAGAGCAAACGCAGATTGGATGTTGACAGAAGAAAACAAAATCAACATCCAATCTGCATTTGCTGCGTTGTTGACGTCACTTCCTTCTCCCTAGTCTCCTGGGAGTCCAAAAAGCGCAACATAGCCCCCCAGGGCTTGGCGACCAAGTTCCTCCACCAATGCATCAGCCCGCACGTAGTCGTGCGCAAACCATCCGACCTTTCATACCACGTGCAGAAACAGCAAGACAGTACTGACCGGCGCCGAGCAACCTACGATGTGGTCCACGTCGCCCGCATGAAGCCCTACACCCCCCGACCCACCGCATAAACCACCACCCCCCTCGTTACTACAAAAAAAAAGTATTTGGCATTTTGCGGTTGGGACGACCGCGGAAAACAAAAAGGGGGGGGGGGGAGTAATGTTACTTAGAAGAAGAAAAAAAGCGCGCCAGAAAAAATGGCTAGGGCGCGCGACAGCTCGAGCTGAGCCCGGCAGTTCCAACGTTGGGCAGTTCCAAATAAAAGCCGACCGCCAGAGACTGACTCCTGGACTACTCCTTCAACGACAACACCGTAACAATATACATATAACCCTCGGGATTTACTCTATGTAGTAGGTGGTTACATGTGCCAGAATACAGAGCAAATATAAACTTTGTGGGACTCGCATATAAGACGACATCACGATTCGCAGCTGGGGCTGCACTTTCAACGAACCCATTTTTCACACGGCTCGAGTTCATCGTCCCATATTGTGGAAGCGTGTGTGCGTCTGAAGTCGGAATACTGAATCATGAATGCTACTAAAAAGCATCTCTAAAGTATTCATGGATGCACGCTAGATTAATTGTGTACGCTTTAATCGCTACCAGTAGTTTTTTTTATGTCGGATTTAATGCTATGCAGACGATCCTTTGAGGACCTCAGCTCTTGGTAATCTTGTGGTGTACTCCAAGCAAGCTAGGCCTCGCCGTGCCTGAGATAGCTTGACCAACCAATATTACCGAAGACAACCAATATTACCGAAGACCCCTTCCAAAAAAAAAAATCCCATTTATAATGGATTCACGCTGCGCTGTCTAGCTCACGTCATTATCACCACCAGCGCATCTTGCATTGTCTCACAATGAGCGCGACCCCAGCACGCGGCGGCCCCAAGAAGAACGCGTCCGTCGCCTTTACGGCAACTCTCGTCGAGGTTGAGCGCGTTTGCCGCTTAAGGCGGGACAGGGGCTCTGTAACGATGACGTCATTCTCACACCTTGTCTTCTAAAGACCCTTTCTTCAAGGGCGCCGCCATATTTAATTGTCGTCCCTTCCAGTATGGGCGAAAACAATGTTTTGCCGTCGCCACGCCAGTAGAAGACACTTAGGATAAAAGCGTAACCGTCACACATTCGCCTCCCCCTTATTTTTTTACTAGTTACAGGTTGAAACGTTTTAGTATTTTTTCGTCGCCTATACCGGATACGCCTATTAGGTGGCCGGGGACGAGAGTACACAGAAAAGGTCTATAGCCCGTTGAAACTCAAGAAGGTGGGGCGAGGGAAAGGATTGCCGAGGATGAGGAAGCAGACGAAACGCTGGAGAAAAGAGGAAGTTCCCCCCCCCCCCCTCTTCTCTAGTGTTTCGTCTGCTTCCTCCTCCCCTTCTCTCCTTTCCCTCCCCTACCTTCTAGACGCGTAGCTCTCAAGTGTTGAGAAGCACCCCTGGCGAGAAAAGTCCGATATTTGTAGGTTGCGTTACAGTCGTGCGTCGCGTTGCATCCTTTCAAACGCCCCGTTTCTCTCTGTGGGTAGACACCAGGGACGCTGGCATACGCTTGTTTACGCCCATGAATCGCGGCTCATGGGACGCTAGGGGGCCGCGTAACATTAGCAGTAAGTGTTCGCGTCTCGCGGACGCTAGCGAAGGTGCCTCTTTTGTGGTCGCGTCTCGTGTACGCTACAGCGCTTCCTCGATGAGAAAAACAGGCATCGGAGTTGTAACGGACTATGAAAGCCTTTAATCGCCGTAGGAAATGATGCCCCTTCGAGAACGAGTACACTCAGCACTCCCGCACATTTTTGGGCCTCGGCGCAGGTACACGTCTTAACCCAGACGCCGGTACGCGTCCACACCAGTGACGTCAGCATGACGTCATAGAGGAGGTCGTTACCAGACAATTTGCGAAGAACAAGCGGAAGAAAACTAACGACAGTCACCTGTTGTGGTTGCTTCACGCTAGGTTTACGTTCCTCGTTGCTTTATCTTTCGGACTTAGTTTGTGCTCTTGTTCCGAGCGGACTGTCTGTCGTGTTTGGAGCAGAGCGGCGTCAGGGTGATGATACCTGGCTACGGTCCAATTGGAGACGGAACGGTGTTATTAGAAGCCACAGAAGAGAAACGCGCTGAAGTGAAGCGTGACGTAGTATTGGCGGTTGCCAGGGGACAGCTTGCGAATGTGGACGAGCTGTCTGATACGGCTACGCTACGACTGGATGAAGCGGAAATTAGCGAGCTGCAGGCCTCTTTGCAGGATCCCTGACAGGGCGCATATGGCACGGCAGGGGGCCATTCTTTTACGTCGCGTGATTGGTGGACGCGTTTATTTATTCGGTTGACGCGCTCGCGGTTTGGTTGCATTTCAGGTACGTTTATTTGTTTATTTGTTTTGTTGCTTTTTGCCGTTTTGGGGGAATTCAACCGCTATTTATTTGTACCCTTTTCCTCATAGATGGCGCATTAATAATAATAATAATAATAATAATTATTATTATTATTATTATTTAGACATGTTCAAGTGAAGCAAAACATATATAACTTTTTTAGGTTTTGTCTTATTAACAATACAAATCAAAGATCCAATGCACCTCAGTAATAAGACACGCTATGAAAAACAAACTTTTTAGAGAAGCTATACGGCGGTGACATGCCTCCATAAAACGAATAAAAACCTCTACGATTATATAAAAATACGCTGGTCATCGACCATCGGTAGAGAGAGCGTTGTTGTATTATGCACATTACACAGATACCATCCGTTATATTGCGCTATACATCATTAATTTAAAAGGTTAGGTACGTACACGGAGAATACACAGAAAGAATAAAACACACGAAGGACGAACACAGACACACACAGTTCTTTCAATGAGCAACGAACATTTATGAAATGCCCATGACGCTACGACAACGAACTTTAAAGGATTGAAAGAAAGAGAACGAAAAATTATACAAAAATAAAGAAAACGAAAAGGCTCAAAATTTGAAATAAAACTAAATTGCTCAAAATTTTAAAATACCAAATTAAAACGATCGGACACATCCTGGAAATTAACCACTGAACAAGGGGAAAAAGGAAGAAGAAAGAAAGGAAATTGACCCCTGAAAAAGGGCAAAAGGAAGAAGAAAAGAAATGAAAAGCAGGCAAAATTAATACATGCTCAAAACTACCGTTACGATAACTCTGGCGCGAGGAACTCCAGCTCTTTTGACGATAACACCAGAGAGGGCTCAGAAACATTGTTCGCGGCGTATTTGATCTTAAACGCCTCAATTATTTCTCGCCCACACTTGTCTCTGTGTGTTTCAAGCACAGTGGTGTTTTCGAAGTTTGGGGCGCAATCGTGACAAGTACGGGCATGCACGACTATGGGGTGAAATGAGTCCGATGATGCCTTGGTGACGTCTAAACGGTGCTCCCTAAGGCGAACATTTAGGCATCTTCCAGTTTGGTCGATGTATTGGCCTCCGCAGCTCAGTGGAATTGATTCAATTCCACTGAGCTGCGGAGGCCAATACATCGGCCAAACTGGAAGATGCCTAAATGTTCGCCATAGGGAGCACCGTTTAGACGTCACCAAGGCATCATCGGACTCATTTCACCCCATAGTCGTGCATGCCCGTACTTGCCACGATTGCGCCCCAAACTTCGAAAACACCACTGTGCTTGCGATGCGAGGCGCAATCGTCAGCGCAGTCAATGCGACGGAGTTGGAGGGCCAACGTTGAGCCACTACGTCAGAGGCATGTCTACGTCATTCTCACGTTTTGTTTGTTTTTACTTCTCAGAGCGAAATTGAACGATGACGTCATGAGTTTTTCCTCCCGGTATTGCCTCAACGGCGTCCACGTGATCACCGTAACGCGGATGCGCTAGGTTGTGCTGTCCTGCGCGCTTATCGGTCTGTTTCTCCGCACCCCCTCTCCTCTTTCGTCTTCTCCCCTTCCCCCTCTCCCCCGGGCCATCACCGTCCACGCCATGCGAAGCGACCTGCCCGCGTCACGTGTTCTGTACCTCGCCCCCACGAACGTCACAAGACCACGTGGTTCGACGTGATGTGGCCATGCCTCTGACGACACGAGACCAATGTTGCCTGACGCAACCGAAGTTTCGGTTTCAGTATCAGCTGATATTTAAATTAAGATTACACAAATAATATTCCACATTTCGCGAATCCGAAGACGTAGAGCTGTTTGGTAATGCTTTGTGAAAGGGAATCACATGTAAGCCTAAATTTTTTGGAATTGAACGGAGTTGCCCTTTAAAGGAGTACTCCGCCGTTTTCTTCATAGTCCCCGATTTGCCTAAAAGCTTGCTAAAACACCAACAAACATCGCTGAACTAGTAACCCAAATACTTGGACAAAAGAACTTTTTTTTCGCGAAGTTACAAAAGTTACAATTTTGGTCCTTATCGTGTTTTTCAAAGTGAAAAGCTCTACTGGCAACATTGAAAAAGTGACGTCATGGGTTGGCAGGGGTTCACTCTTTGGGCTGTAGACTTTGTTCCCAACTGATTACAAACAGTTTTATGGTGTCAAATGAATGCTTTGGAAAGTCGCTGCAGCTCCCGCGCAGCAGGACGATACACATATGCTCGGCATACTTCATTTTCAGACCGCCCGCTCGAACCGCAAGCCGGCCCACCCGTGACGTCACGGCATTGAAAAGCGCGGGTATATTCGAATCTTCGTTTTGGCGTCATTTTCATTCGCCGATTGCACAATAACTGTTCTGAATTTCGCGATACTAAATAGCATATCGGAAAGAGTAAAGGACGGCGATTTCGAAAATATAGTTAGTTGGGGTTGCTAAAAAAATCGCCGGAGTTCCCCTTTAAGTGTCGTTTCTGTAGTGTGCCACATGGCTTCTTCCTAAGGAACACACTTGGCTTCGAGTGAGTTTGACGAACTCACTTCACTCGATCGAGTGCGTGGCATCGATAGCAGTGTTTCAACAGTGAAACATAACACAAAAACCAGAAACGTGTTGTAAAGTTTAGTCTATAAAGAATAAAAAATTCGTAAAAGAGAGGACAGAGAAGAGTGGCATTGCAAAATAAATAGTGGGGTGGACTTGCAGTTTAGGCTGATCTGTACCAAGATTGGCGTCGCGGTGAATTGATAAAAGACGACAACAAAGTCAGTCATTCCATGCTTTCTTGATTAGCAGAGAAGGGTAAAGCATACTTTTGTTTCAGCATGTAACTATGCGAGACAACACTATATAATTATGATCTAATTAGGCAGTGTCAAGGCCTCCTCGTAGACTTCCGTGGGACGAAGCGGAACGCCAAAGTTGGATACACTTACTTATCTTTGCTTGCGATGATCGATCAGAATCATCCAATTGGCGTAAAAATCGTTCATTAATGTAACGTTCTTTTAGAGCGCAGAAAGGAGTTTCTTGGTCAGTGGCGTTGCGTGCGAGTATCCTCGAGTCCCACTAGTGCCAGTAAGCTCGTGTAAAGTGAAAAATATTCCAATTGAATATCGTTGCTCCGCCCCTTTAAGCGAACATTTTCTCCTATAGGGGGGGGGGGGGGTGGGGGGGGGGGAGGGGGGGGAGCAGGCAAGGAGGGTGGGAAGGTACGGAGCAACGTGCTGTATGTTTAAGGGGGATTCAACCGCTCGTCACTCAATGGGCAAATGTCGATACACAACCTGAGTTTCAGGAATGCACGAGAGTATTCATTCTTTTGGAGGTTACTTATGAAGACGCAATGAAGGTTGTACGGTCCTTGGATTTTTCATTGAGAGCGCTGGAGATTTTTAATAAAATCCAGAAATGTGACCGTTTAGACTGGTTTGAGCGCGTTATGGGCATTTTTGAAAATACAATAATTTAGAAGACAAACGTGACAAAACGCTTGGCCGTACGTATTAGGGGTGCCTCTAATTTTAATTTTAAGACCACGACAAGAAAACAAAATATTCTTGTATTTGCGTATTTGTGTAAATAAAATCACCCTATAAATTTTATTTCTAACGTGTTAAACGAGATGGCGACACTAGTACTAAATTCCTCAAACCGGAGATTTTCTTGTTGTTGCTGTTTTTCTCTCAAGCTCGAATCCGACCGCAGAAGCTGCATGGAGAGTTTGGCGGATTCCTTCTGTATAATAAATTTCTGTGTAATGAAAAGTTTTGTGTGTGTGTTTTTAAAGCAGGCACTTTTAATTTGTTCTTCAATTAAGAACGTTTTTTTTTTTTTTTTTACATGCGCATTATTTACCAGGAGAGAACTTAACCGGTTGCAGAGATATGCACCGGTTGCGGAGTAAGTAAAATAAAATCAAAATTTTAATTTAAAGTTGTTTTTAACTACAGACCGGGTGCGGATTATAGTCTGGGAAATACTGTACTCAGAGTCTTGGAACAAGGCCACGGCTCAGAGTTCGGTATCCACTATTATCAACTTCTACGGAAAAAGCGCGACACGCAATGCATAGTCGTCTCTGCACGGTCCATCTCGACGGAACTCCCATCAGCGACGACTCACTAGCGCAGCGTCATTAATAATCAAAATCCGCGGACGGATCGGTGAGCCGGCGGTCTCAACGCCGTGTGCCGTTCCTTGGAACCGCCGCCGTCGATTAGGCAAACACGTGGCAGCTCGTAAACAAAGCTCGGCGCTGCCGAAACGACGGGGCCAACGGAGCGGAGTCTCTTTCCTCGTACGGACAAAAAACGCATTTAAATCGAACCAAAAGAAAAAAACATACACGGTCGTCGAAAGTCCACTTTGCATTAGAACCGCCGTCGCCTGCGCGAAACGGCGACCCTTACCCAAATCCCAAACACTCAGAGGGTCGCTCTTGGTTTACTCGAGCCACAGGTCCGGACAGCGCTAGCTCGGCATACACGGGACCTAAATGGCAATTGCTCGTTCCGCATCCCGTGTTTGCTTAGTCGCAAAAATGCCACTCGAGACCCACAATTAGAGAGCCATCACCGCAACGGCATCGACCGCCACAGAATAGGCGAAATGAAACGACCTTTTAGACATTCGGTACAGGAAAAACTCCCTCTTTCCCTTTTGCCTCATCGGTTTGTGCTTTCCGCGTTGTATATCAGTTTACTTGACTGCTTTGTTTGAACTGTCCCCGTGTACCGAGCACAACCCGCTTCCTCCACGCTTGCCTCGTCGTTAAAGCAGTAAGGAACGACTATTTATTCGTGGGTAAATAGCGTAGACGCAGAGAACTGACGACAGCGAGCCCCAGCCGTTTGCAGCGATCGATCGAAGATTCTCGTGCCCACCCCACACCCGCAAATGCAAAGGATACAAGAGGCTTCCGCCAGCAATTTGGAACACTTTAGAGGGTCAACTGCTTAACTGCCACTGGAGGAGCAAGAATAGAGCGGGAGAGGTGGGAGGAAAAAAGAAAGCCTTCTGTATTTTGATTGTTTCCTGACCTGACAGGGAACATTTACCCCACCTGTGGCCCGATACATGCCTGCACCAGAAAGCCCGGGAGCTTTCCTTTTCGACTGAAAGAGGGCGTTGTCTTTGAAACAATAGTTTATCTTCTAATATTTTTATTTTACCTTTTTATTGTTGCAAGAATACGGAATTCCTTAGAGCTCGCTGCTGGAAAGAGAAAAGCCGCAGAATCATCATCATCAGCAGCAGCACCACCATCATCATCATCATCTGACGAATGATGCTCGTAACCAAGATAAACCGCGGGGCACCACCTCTAGAAATACGAATGTATCCCTAACGTCGAGATGCTCCTTTATATCTACGGCTCACTTTCCTTCCATTGGGACTCTTTTTTTATGTTGCTCGTATTTTCGAGAGAGCGGGGATCGCTCACCGGAAGACGCAGGAATTAGCTCGGTGCATTCCTTGCTTCGGCTTTCCCAATCACTTTTTCCTTCAACTTCCGTTTTCGCTTTGAGAGGGCGCATAGGCTTTGAGCAGGCCGGGGAGAGTGGACTCGGAAACTGCCTGAGCATCCCGCAGCGGGTGCCTCACCGTGACAGCGAGGCGTCGTTGCTTCTCGTCTTTCACAATCGGGTGCTCGCTGCTTTCCTTTTCCTGTCCGTGTTCGGTGTCGCCGTTGCCTGATCAAGTGAGTGGCGCCCCCTCGTTCGCAAAGTGTCCGCACCCTGCTCGCATCTCCGAAAGAGTGACTCGGGATCCGAGCCCGATTTCCTTCTTTCGTTTTCCTCTTGGGGGGAGGGAGAGCAATACCAGCAGGGTTCGGGCAATGTCGAAAGTGATCAGGTCCTGATGCGCTGTACTTATTTGCGAACGCCCAGAGACACGCCAGCAAGCGTATACTCCCGAACGTTGCCAAAGCTTTATGCCCCTTTGATCAGTCTTATACGGGTTACTCGAAAAAAGTAATCGACTACAAGTAAAATTACCTTCGGTTAAAAAGTGTTAGATTTAATTTCTTGAATACTTAAAAAGAAAAGTGATTGACCGTTACTCGAAAAAGTAACCGTTATTTTTTTCTGATTATTCCATCATTTGAAAACGGCACAATTTTCTACCGGTTTGGAAACTGGTATATTGTACTGTCCTTTCCTGGACTAGAATCACGGGATAACAAGCCACTTATCTTCTAAATTGAATTTTGGGGAAACATGCTGGGAGGTTTGAATCAAGGATATCTTAGTAGAAACAAGGCGTGCCATTAAAAAGGGAGGACAAGTTACTAATGGTTGCAATAAATTTTAGTACTTCTAAAAGTAATCAAAATACCCTTGTGATTATATTTTAATGATTGTATTCAAGTGATTACCAAATACTCCAAAAAGTGATCGACTACAAGCAATCCGATTTTTTGTAATGAGTACCTTTCAAGCCTGCCTTTCGCAGTAATACAGTGTAAATACAGAAAACAGGAGATAGTGTTTAAGTCTTAAAACTGGTGAATCTTATGCACCCTTGAATTGGTGCATAATTTAACATTATTGCACACCAACTGAACTAATGCGTACGAATGCACCAATTCAATGTTGCTATACTAACCGGAATGCTTTCCCACCAAATATACCGGGAAGGTCACTGGTCAGAGGTGAAGTGTAAAGCATAGGGGGCACACTGCTCGTAGATCATACAATAGAA